>OX451386.1:16485024-17051093 GCA_949629135.1 Eremobia ochroleuca | reverse complement strand
TAATAGGAATGTAGAGAACAAGGATACTGCTTTCTCCTAATCTCTTTATGGGGTAAGAGTTCTGGACAGTGGACAGTCTCTCGGTTCTTCCAAATGCCTTGGCGGTTGGTTGACTGACCAATGCTTAGAACTTTTATTTATCCATTCAACCCTGCAGGGTAGTTGCGTAACGCACTAGCAGTAGCAATGTGTTTCATTTTGACAGTTCAACAACATTCATTGCGTTTAGTTACGTTGTTGAGCACACACATTTTTCCGCATATGGAGCAATGGATTAGCAATATGCTACAAAATGATTCAAATTGAGAGTAATAGTGTGTTACACAATTAGGGTGCTGGCAATATTCGTTAACCCTTACCAATTTTAATCGGAAACCGAGAGCAGAGTGATCCACACTAGTATAGTGTAGTAAATTGTAATATATCTGTTGTTTTTGACAGGTTTTTTATAATACTTGTTGTAATTTTTTATTCAACATTTATACGTAATGTTTCTTTAATCGTTGTTTACTGAAATTCTACCAAAGCTGTCATTGCAGGTCAAAGCAGATCAATATCATCGTCGTTCGTTTTTTGCAGCTTTATAATAACTTGTTTCTCACCATGATTGTCTTCAATTTTAAGTATTTTTTACTTAGGCAGATTAGTTTTTAATGTTTGTTTACATTTGTCAATTATTTCATAATTTAAGGGTTTAGAACACATGATGGGGTCGATGCCAATAAAGATGTATCAATGTTGGAGGATTCTGTAACACTAAAACGAAAATGGATGGAATTAGTACGACACATTGTCAATTTATTCGATCACCATAATATTTTATGCAGCTGGTATCATTGAAAAACGTTAGCCAAATTTTGCGATGAGCTCTTTACTTGTGCGTGACATATTTATAATACACATTTAGAGAAGATGAAAGAAAGCGTTTTATACTCGTGGTGTAGGCTCTCGAGTTCAACCATTCTGCTATATTTTGCTGTTTTTAGTCAATGTGTACTGGCGTTATTAGTGGTTAAGAGCGTGAACGGCACGTAGTTGTTCCAAATACTCCTTTTCTCTAGTCCCTCCATAAGTTCTAGTCAGTTAGCCTGTCAGGTAGTTTAGTGTAGCGTTGTTATCTCCGTGTAGGCGAGGCCACTTTCATTATCTTCCATAGTACTTGTAGTTGTCATTTTATTAGTAGTAATTAGATTAGTAGGTAATTGACGTCGGTTTGTAGCTCTACTGAATCGCTGAGCAATTGGAAAATATGTGAACCTGAAAGACGACACCATAGTACACACGACAACATATCAGGCTATACATTTATAATCTTTAATTATTTTTTTTTTGTTGGCAAAGAAGAAGTTTGCGCGCTCTAACCTCGCTTTTCTCCCTTCTCAACTCTCCCGCTCCTCCTTCTTATCTCGTGTCTCACTTCCAATATCTATGTTTTCCTCATGCTAAGAATCTGCGTTCTTCTAACAACCTTCTCCTACTTTGTCCTTCTCATACTTCTGAATTTGTTCATTTTTCCTTTCATATTCAGTCCATTCTTCTTTGGGATGCGCTTCGTCTCGATATCAGGACGGCCACTAGTCGGTATGAATTTAAGCGGAAATTGCAGAGTTATTTTCAAAATAAATAGCGTAGAGTCATCTCAACACCTCTCTTCTTTGAATTTTGAATATATAATTATTTATATATTATAAATACATATTATAGTAAATCGTATGTATGTGTTTATAACCTATTTATGTATTTGTCTAGTTTTTATTTTATTTTTATCATTGTCGTGTCAACCAAAGCACCTGCCATCTAATCTCTTCACCGCCCTTGGTTGACTGGTAGGGAATGTCTAAGGCATTAAGTCCGTCTTTGTACCTTTTGTGCGAAAAGCTGAAATAAATTTATAAAAAAAAAAAAAAACTATTTGTCCCATTCCTATTGCTAAGCCTGGATTCCTGGAACAATTGTTATCTTTACCCTAAGACGAGCGTTGAAAGTTGCGACACAGTTTTAGCTTTTGCAGCTAACATCGTTTTTATTTGTATCTATTGCCAACTGTATTATGTTCCTAAATAAATCTTATTATTATTATACATTTCCAGTATTCACCACCACATCATCCGGTTCATTTGCTGACCTCGCATTGTATAGGCTTTTCCTACAATATACTGGGAATGTATAGCTTGATATGTCGTCGTGCGTACCTAGTCTTTTCGGAAAAATATCTCATCTTCGCCCCGAAAGTAGATTTTGTACGTTTTGTAGTGAATATCAGAATAGGGGTGAATGTTTTGCAAATGTTCATATGAATAAGCAATATTAACGATACCTACCATTATGAATTAGTGCCATATCTCTCAGTAGTGCTACAACGATGGTCGCACATACAGGTTAGATGTTCTGGGGTAGTGAAGGAAAGTAGAAAATAAACGGAGTGCCATAGAACTACTTACTCTCACGTTATTTTGTAAGCATGGGAGCGTCACCAGACTCGACTGTGATTTGTCTGGTTGGCGCCATCTCTACTCTTAGCAGAATTTCACTGGGCGCGTTATGGACTGTACGTTAGCTTAGCACTCCATTTATTATCTACTCTGTGGGTAGCGTACGTATCGAGTAGCGCCGTAGTTTAGGCTAGAGCGGTCTCACTAGGGTAAGGGCGACCAGTGGCCACGGCGTACTAAGACTGCGTTATTATATCTTATAATTATTAACTTATACAATGTTTACTCGTTATACTGTGTTCGTTCGGTGGCTGGTTGAGATGTTCACTTGTTCAACTCGTCGTTTTCGATGATAGCAAACCCTCTGGGCGTTTGTTTACTCCGCGGTATCAAGGCATTGTGCTTCAAGATTTTCTTGAGATATACCTGGTGTTATAGGAAAAGGACCTTCAGACGAAATGCCAGTGTGCTTGCAGGAGAGTACCTACATACAGTACATACCTAATTACTTATTGCAGATTTGTCGCGCTTGGTTGAGTACTTTAAGCCGGAGTTACCAAAAGCTATTTCCATATTTGGACTAATATAAACGGTGAATTAAAGCCATAGTATTAAGATTTTCTTTTATACCTAAGTACCTAAGAAGTTTTGTTTAGTGTAATGTCTTCCATTTAAGAGTTTACTAATTTAGTTCACATTTTGGTTAGCTGGAACCTAGAATATGAAAATAAGATTTCCTCATTTTTTCGTCGAGATTTGCCAGTTTGTATCTGGCATTCCAATGTGACTCTTAAAACATTTCAAGAGAGAAGGATAATAAAGATTTTTGGCAAAAGGAAAATTATAGCATTGATACCTAGTTACCTAAACGTGATACCTGATTTAGAAAATGCATTTATTTATTTTTTCGTATTATATCCTCGTATTTCGTCTGCAATTGGAGGAAAAACTTTTTTATACTTGTTTCTTTTAAGTAATAGTAAAACCATGAGATTGCCTTGAATTTTAAAAATTTACTTCATTCATGTTAATAAGTTTGACCCAGCTACCGAACGAGAAGGAAGTCTATATGGGCTTCCATATTTTTGTTAGCGCAATTTTGGGGGGATCGGCTATAATGTGCGAACATCCCCCCAGCTAAATGTAAATATTTATCCACTTTACTTGTTCAATGTAAGTATAAATAAGATTTATACGTTTAGTTAAATTTTCATTAAAATATTATTCCAAGAATGTGGTTTTATTTTGTCCATTAACCCATGTGCATGTTTTTACTTTTAGTAACATAAAAAAGTGAATCAGTATTCTCTTGTTGACTTTGCTATTGATAGTTCTTTAGCAAAGTCAACAAGGAGAATATCTCTGGCTACCGTATTGTAACTTGTTCAGGCGCCAGCACATCAAGCTACACGAAACTGTCAAAGTTTCCCAATGTACTTTGAACCTTATGTTTTAGCGATAAAGTTGAAAATCTATTAAAGAAATTTGACAGATTGTAGCTTGATGTTCTGGCGTCTGTACAAGCTTGATGTAGTTACAGTTACTCCATGTAATAATAGATGGCGCTGTGTTCAAAGTGTCATAGTGTTGTTCTTACATATTGTGATAGATGGCGTTACTTGTTTGTAACACGAGTCAAATCTATGAAGGTTGCTACCTATTGAAAATGATGCAATTTTCTGAATAAAACACTTATCATTGTTGAGGCAATAATAAATTACCTGCAATTAGCGTTAGAAGTGTTATTCATTGCATATACAGAAACAAATGTTGTTCGTAAGTAGTTTATTCGGTAAATAAGGTCGTTGAACTGAAAATAACATTGATTATTGAATTATGACATAATACTTTTTCGCTAAAATATTACCTACACGGTGATGTTTAAGAAAAAAAAAAATATGTATAGCATTTATAAATGTTCTTCAGCCCTAACACATTTTATTACCGGTTTTTTTCTCTATCTTTTCATTTTTTAATACTTAAAAGTGCATCAATAGTATTTATGAAAAAACAAAAAAAAAGACAACTTTATAAGTGATAAATGAACATCTGATTTTTACAGATGTTGCAAAAAAGATATATTGGAGATGCTGGGATTTGAACCCAGGACTTTCAGCATGCGAAGCAGACACTCTACCACTGAGTTACATCCCCGATGAATAAATGATTGAAATTGCTCAATGTGGTCTACAGCACTTAGAGGAATCAACCCGAACAGCAGGTCGATTCTGTAACCATCTGACCGTGAAAACTTAGATGAAGTGAGCGTGGAGTGAGCTGTCAGTGTCATCCCACCTGATACTAGGGATTGACAAAGCATACATTTGGGTTTACAGATACTTTATTTATTCTAAAAGAACATACATTGCTCACTTAGCGAATAAATTACATAACTAAGGTAAGGTATAGTCCAGCAGTTAACAGTTTTGTTTACTTAATGTAGGTAAGTACGATGTCGACATATTATTGTGTGAAAGACTAGGGTAATTCGTTAATTTAATAGTTTTGTGTTGTTTGTGACGTACTGTTTGAGTTTAGCTTTAAGTCAATTGAAAGAAGATGTGCTCCTGATATCTGCCGATAGATTGTTATAAAGTTGAACACCTTCGTACTTTATATTTTTCTTGCCATATTGCGTTCGTGTGGGGCGCGTCTGCATTTGGTTAGGGTTTATTTGGCTGTATTTGAATGTTTTCGTGATAAAGGATAACTGTGTGTTACAGTTTAAAACATAATCGAGTTTTTAATAATAGTTTTCATTCTAAATTCTATTGATCGTTTTATGGTCAAAACATCACTATTTTGTGGAGTTTTAATCTAGGAAAAAAAAAAACAACAAAATTGATATTCTGACTAAGTTTCTGTTTCCTTATTTTATTTTAAAACCCCACAAAATAGTAAACTAAAACTAGTATTTTAGTTTCGACAGCTAAAATACTACTTTTGAAATTATATAAAATGAGATTTTAATAATTTTTCTTATGCTAATGCATAAGAAAAAATATTAAAATCTCGATTATGATTGTAAATGTTTGCGTAGTCAATCCCTAGCATCAGTGGGTTGACACTGACAGCTCACTCCACGCAAGTTTTCACGGTGAGATTTTTACAGAATCGACATGCTGCTTTTTCTAGTTACCTCTCTATTAGTTTTGCCGGAATAACTAGAAAATGGAGTAATGGACTAGTATCCGTTGAGTTCCCTCGTCGTCTTCCTATCCCGAGGGACAGTCAAAGATCCAACCTACAGACTTTACTTAACTCTTTCAGTCATGGTGGTTAGTGTCACTAACCACCTCTTTCTGAATTTTAAATTAAAATCCATGGCATATAACGACAATCGCTTCAATTATCAAGAAAGTTCGAACCATGCTTGACAATATGGGACCGATTGGCGGAATGTTGAATAAATGACAGTCCATTTGCGTCGAATTAAATATTGCTCTAACGTACTTTTATTCGCATGCTTGTTAAAAAACTGTGAAACGGGTAAGTGTGCTTTTTTCTTTAATGTTTTTTACTCACTGTATTATCATATAACTATCTATTTTATACGTAATCACAAGAAAATAAAATACAGGATATTTTTTCACTTCCTTGATTGTTGTATTGTCAATGCATTTTTGATTTATAAAGAACTGCAATTCTCTTCACACCCGGACGGCCGGACCTATGCGCATTGACTGAAAGAATTCAGACGCAGTCGCCATCAACCTGCTAGAAGTACTTCGAGAAGATACTGCAAATGTAGCACTAAAATATCTCCAGTGCGTACTATATGGCAGTGCAATACATGTAAAGTACCCCTTTGTCTACGCTAAGGAAAAGCATGTTTTTCATAAGAAGTAATTTTGTTTTGCCTGTGGAAAGTTCATTAAATAAATAATATACATAATTGATCATAGTTTTGTTTGTATCAATAGTCATGGTGGTTAGTGTCACTAACCACCTCATTCCTCGAGAGCCTTTATACCTAGATTTTTTTTTCCTACTTTCTGTGATTATTTAGTTGTAAATGATGCTCTAATATAAATGCTCAAAATATTGTTAATGTAAAAGCGTGACTGAAAGAGTTAATCTGTAGATACCTACATCATCCCTCACTGTCTTTCCCTTTCCCTCATCCCAGTTTATATGGGATCGGAAAAACATGTAACTGTATCGTCCTTATACGTAAGGAGTCCTTAGCAGCTGTCATTTCTGTATTCACACCTTTTTTCTAGCCAGCTAGCTAGTTAAGTTGTGATTAGCGACTGTTTAACCATATACTTTTGACATTTAAACGTCACTTAAATTTGAACTTCGTTTATAAATAAACTGATAACTGAGGACTGATTTTCAATCAACATATAATTTTTGTTCGTGGAATAAAATTGACGTCTGACAGTTTTTATAAGGAGAACTGTCAATAATTCAAAATATTATTCCTCCGATAAAATTATCTGGGGTTGGAAAAATCTGCCCTAAATCTCTTAGGGCTGATTTTTCAATGCACAGATATTTTGTATTCCTAGAATAAAATTGACGTCTGACAGTTTTTGTATCGAAGAACTGTCAAAAATTCAAAATTATTCTTTCGATAAAATTATCTGGCGTTGGTGAAATCAGCCCTTACCCCGGTACTCAGTCATTACTTAAAATTAATCAATCATTAACTTTAATTGACAAGTATAAATTGGAACGCAGTCAGTCAAAAATATGTCAGATTGAAAAAACTTTTGTTTGACATTTGTGCCAAGATACATATGTTGGTTAATAAAAGTTAATGAATGATTAACTTTAAGTGAAGTCTCTGAGTGCGGCAGTTACTCTAATAGCCTATCACAAAATCGTATGGTCTCACTACCGCGTGACTTCTTTTACTTAGACCGCTTGGAGTCTCAGACCTAGCTCAATAACGTGTCAACAATGAATTTGATATGTTTAAATCTTCCTCGTCACTACAAGTACAGTTATGCCTAAAGCGCTGTCAGATTTTCAGCGCTAGGTTCGGCACCGAACTGTAATTCCAACAGGACAATATATTAATGCGTAGTGTTAGTGAACACGGGCATTATATACTATTTGTATTGATCCGAGAGCTATAAATTTGAACAGACAATCATGTAACTATCATCAGACAGACATTTTTGACAAATGTATTGCGGTATGCGATATACGTAAGCGGTAGACCGATAGTCGCCAATCAAGTTGACATCAAGCAAAAGAGATTTGTGTAGCGTAGTGTGCGAAGGGGCCAACGATGCGTAAGTTAGCAGGTCATTGGTCCATCGCCCTGGTTTACTTACTAACCTATATACCCATACAAGTATCTAGAACAGAGGGAATGTCAGAGCAAGACTCGTAAAGTAATCTCTTGAATTGTTCTCACATGTAGATTTGAGACTATTCACTGGAATAGCCATCAAAACAATTCCACCTTAGACCACATCTAATTATGGCTAAACGGCAGATTGTAAATAAAATGAAAAAAAAGAACTAATACTTTGGTTTGTGGTTTATTGATATTTTAGTTAAGTATTTTAAATTTTTAAGATATTTCACAATCAAAGACTGATAAATTCTTTCTAGAAAGCGTGTGAGAACAAGTGATATCTACTTATTCGTACCTATGTAGAATTATGGAGCCTTCACGAGGCCACGCAAAATTTATAATTTACTGTAATGACGGCTCAGCTATTATGGCTACGTATGTTGGATTATACCCCAAGGTTTATATACCAACTTAATAAAAAACTTGGTCGCCTTTGTTTTAAAGAAAAGAATGTATCTACAAAGTAACACTTATTTTAACAGGGTTACGTAGATTTATTTGGATTGCACATTTTTCTGGTAGGTCCCAAAACCCCACATTGTTCATTGTTATGCTGTTTACCACTAAGTACATGAACACTTTCACAAGTAAACACGAGATTTCATAAATTTTTCACTGTAATTGATATACCCTCGACATACAGCGTAATCTGTGATAAACCTGGCTCGGCGCTCGGTTACAAGTTCACAACCTCGACACTCAATAATCCGTCAATCAGGAAGAATTTAATACTGATTTACACACACAATGCCTTACGGGTGAAAATACTATAAATAGTTATAACATAAATTACGAAAAATAAGAAGTGCGGAAATAATTATAGTTCCAGCCAGCTGTTCCGCTTTATATGTCAGAAAGGCAAGACAAGGTAGTCATCTATACCGCCTAGTCATTAACTATGGTGTTGAAGTTCATTGCACAGTTAAGTGTAATTTTATGTTCATCATATTAGTATGCCACCTGGCATAAGATGAGGTTTTCTTTTAAGCACTTAAGTATTTTACACAGGATACTAAGATGGTAATTGATAATGAACTGACTGGTCAGGTCAGTTAAAGGGACAAACGGGCAGTTATATTATTTATGAGGATTCAGATACGAGTACATAAACCCCAAAGCTGTGGTGGGGCCTCGCCTCACGTGCAAAATTAATTAAATAATTTAGTCTAGGCATAATTTTCAAAATTCGCATTCGCGTTCAAGATTCGCATCGATTTTCAATTCATTATTTACTATTTTTTTAACATCCCCAATTTTCCTGAGCGTTTTCACTAAACCATTCGCTGAAAAGATAAGGTCGTGGGGCACTAGACAGTGAAACGCCCTGTAACCGCATGTTCCCTAAGCATATCTTACAGATCTACTGTGCCACAGACTACCCAGTGCAAATCAGGTTATAAATAAATTAAACTCTTCAACATAAAATAGAACCAAGTGCTTGCGAAATATCTAACGATGTGGCTCCTACATTCAAAGTACTTGATTTTTATAGATACCAGGAAACGGCCGGTCATGTCATTAAAATATAACCGAGTCTAGCTATTCAAAGGTAATTCTAACCTCCTTCGACCCGTCTTTGTTGTGTAAGTATGTAAAATATGTAAATTCAGTTGTTTTGAAACTAATCTACCTTTTGGACTTCGTCCGTAAGTAAATCACTTTGTATTATACTTTGTATGTCTACTTACGAAGGTGGTACGTAGCTACTCATGTGCTAAGCTAAACATTAGCTTATGTAAACACTTAGGTATGAATTAACTTAGTTGAGTATTTTTAAATAACATTTATTCTGGCGCTGATTAATAAGCAAAAGGAGCGATAACGTGGGACTGAAGATATCAGATAAATTCTTTCTAATCATTTCTATATAAGGATATTTATTAAGCATTCAGAAAGCAGTTCAGCCGTGCGATTCTGTAACCATCTCACCGTGAAAACTTGGGTGAAGTGAGTCGTCAATAGTGTCAATCCCTAGAATCAGCGTGACTCACAGCTCACTCTAAGGTTACCTAAGTTATCACGGTGAGATTTTCCAGAATCGACCGGCTGATGTTATATTATTCAGAACTTGTATACTTAATTAACACAATACAACAGATTCATACATTTTTCCAGAGTTGACCGGCTGTAAATTCAGTGATCGTCTCATGAGCTCCAGTGAAAAACGCTTTCTTCCTTTAAGTTGTGGCTATTTTAGAAAATTAGGTACCTAGAGCATTCTGGTTTATTAACTACTCCGTGGTACTTATTATGTGTATGACGTAGTAGTGTTTTATGATTGTTTGCTAGTCGATACTGTTTCTCATGGATTTGTTTGTGGCGTAGGTGGATGTGCAAACTGTGACTTGTAAGTCTTGTAAGCTATCAAAAAAGCTGAATGGAAGAAAATACCGATAGAAAACCTTATATAATATCAATGATGTCCAAAATCGCGTATTCCCGTTCGTCCCAATGTCCTTCGTCCCACTGGTGGGAAGATAGGGAATTTGATGATTAATATTAAATTTATTCCCGTTCGTCCCACTGAAAAATACACACGTTCCTCGTTTTCGTCAAACTAAGCAGATTTTAAAAAATTAAAGCTCTGATAGTCACTGAAATTGATTGAGAAACAGCCGTGCGATTCTGTAACCATCTCACCGTGAAAGCTTGGGTGAAGTGAGCGTGGAGTGAGCTGTCATTCGCTAGGGATTAACACCACTTCACTTATGATTTCACGCTGAGATTTTTACAGAATCAACGGGCTGATATATATATATATATATATATATAATATATATCATCGCAATAGCCACAAAGAAGTAACATAATCGAATACCTACGGTAACACAATACCTCTATTAAACCTATTAAAACTAAATAGGTGGCAAGAAAATTAATGTGGGCGAGAAACAACTTGCAATCGTTTTGTAGGATTGTAGGCTAATCGAGACCGGTGTGTATGTATTCATAGTGGGTAGCCGGTAGGTACCTACTTCACGGGTTTCTATTAGGATTCCGTACCAAAATGGTAAAAAGGAACCCTTATGGTGCGACTCAGTCTGTCTGTCTGTCCGTCCGTCTGTCACAGCAGGATATCTCAAGAATGCTATCAACTTGAAATTTGGAATAGTTTTATTTATTTATTTATTTTACCATTTATGTACACACATATACATATAAACAGACAAGAAAAAAAAAACAGAACAGAAAAATAGGTACAAAGGTGATGCTTATTATTGCTTTTAGATGAAGTTTGCCCAACTATTTTGTAAATAACAAAGAAATAAGAAGATGTATATATTTTTTTTGCAACAGGGACTGAAAGCTGGTCTTAAAAAATCGAAGTAGGACTGCTAGGGCATTTGGTATCATATGAAAGAGAGCTGTGACATTCTCAAACATTTTTTTCTTTTTTATGCCGCATAGTTTTCGACTTTTGATGAAAAATGTAAAAAAAAAATACCGTCCCCCCTATCTCCGAAGTTTGCATAGAGAAAAATCTGAAATGATTCTATGTGATAGAAGTTTATGTAAAGATTACAGGAAAAATAAAACGATGTCTCTAAATAGCACACTTTTTCAGAAATCATCAGCAAAAATTGTATCAGTTCCACTATCGGTGAAACTGCAATATTCTACACTGCAGTGTTAACCCGGCGGCACTCGCTACTGGGTAAAAAATACCACAGAGTACAACTACACTAGCACTGTCGATTTATAATTTTTGATCTCAATTTTACGTGATACCTAAGAAAAAAATTTTTTTGTTGATTTTTCTAAGACTATGAAGAATTTTTGTTTAATTTTGCGTTCTTTTTTAAGATAAGCTATAATTTGAAATAAATAATAATTCAAACTTTCAATTTTCTTTTATTTATTAGACATTAGTATTGATAAACTAAATACGCCATTAAAGTCTGTAAAGCTAACTTATTTTCCAAGATAATGTCATTTAAATCATGTGGTATTTTTTACCCGGTAGCGAGTATTCGTGCATGTAAACACCTAGCGAGTACCGCCGGGTTAAAATTCTCTGAGGAATATAGGACTCGCTGATAGAAATGTAATATAATTATGATGGTACGGAACCCTCGGTGTGCGAGTCCGACTCGCTCTTAACCGGTTTTTTCTTTATGGTACACTCGGCGACACATCAAGCTATACATTTCCAGTTTTAGCAGACCTCGCATTGTAGGTATAATAAGCTTTTCGTTCGATGAAAGGTCAGCTTTGTAAAGCTTGATATGTCGTCGTGCGTACACTTGGAGAGATTACAGCTCTTGTATAACACGAAACTCACCTTCTACTCAATCATCAAAGTTTTGTAACTGTTGGTTTTGTTTGTGCCTTCTGTGCATCGCCTAGTCGCTAGCGTGTAAACTACTGGCTTACCTATAATTTAAAATACAACATCGGGTTTTTTCGGGTTTTTTACCCTAAACCCGAAGTCATCATTGTACCTCATCATTCATCATCATATTTTTAGCCGGAAGACGTCCACTCACCACTGCTGGACATAGCCCAAGCACCACCACTCCGACCAGCCGTGCAATTCTGTAACCATCTCACCGTGAAAGCTTGGGTGAAGTGAGCGTGGAGTGAGCTGTCATTCGCTAGGGATTGACACTATTAAGTGCTCACTTTACTTATGATGTCACGGTGAGATTTTTACGGAATCGACCGGCTGTTCTGTGTTTCATGCATCCAGCGGATTCCTGCGGCCCTCCCTGCATCAGTCCACCTTGTGGGAGGCTTTCCAACGCTAGTTACGTCTTCTGGGACGCGTTCGCTAATCTGTTCTGTGAGCAATGTACCCTGCCCACTGGCACTTGAGTTTGGCAATTCTTCGGGCTATGTTGGTTACCTTGGTTCTCCTGCGGATCTCTACTCATCATTATGAAAAAGTTTTTTTCATGTCCCTAGTAAAAGTTAATATGTAAGTATATGATTTTCCTTAAAACGCTGCCTGTTGCTTAATTGAAACGAATAGATTATGTTTAATGTTGATTTATTTATAATAATATACAAGGTGTAACTTAAATAACGCACAACCTCTTAAGGGGTCATTGTACTCATCATTATGAACAACTTTTACTATGGGACCAAACCGGAAATCGCGAAAAATAAATCAGCTGTTCCCTACATTTTGACGAGTTATGCGAACATAAATGTAGGGAACAGCTAATTTTTTTTCGCGTTCAGTGCGGTCTCAACCCCTGAACTAGGACAACGTCTATGACAGGAGTTGAGGATACGCCGATTACATTAATCTGAATGTGGAAGCTTAGACAGTGCTTACTGTAACTAGATTAGATGATTAAAGTAATAGACAAAAGGAAAAAAAAAAACTAACAGTAAAATAATAGAATTATATGATAAAATAAAGGTGCAAGCTTATACAACGTGTAACGTTAAATGCGCAAAACCTGAAAATAGTTTGATCAGAATAACGAGCAGAATTAATTGAACCACTTTTTAATATAGGTTACATTATTCAAAAAATCTTCATTAAAAACGCTGCCGTGTCTATTTATTAATAAGTCAAGCAAGGCCCGGTGACGACTCCTCCCTCGGTAAAGCGTCGTCGCAGACCCAAGAAACGATCAGAATGGACAGTAAAACTAAAACAGCACATAAAAAATTTACAATTTTTTTAATGACTTATTTTCTCTCTGAAATAGGTCAATTGAATTAAAAATAAGTTGGGAGGTTTTGCGCATTTAACGTTACACGTTGTAGAAAAGAGGTAGCGTGTCTGTGGCGGTGTGTGTTGAAGTGAATGTATAAATGTTTATGTCACTAGGTAAGACTACTAATAACGTTTCAGTGTCATCGTAGCTATAGGTTTCCAGCCAAAGTAATATTTACTTTTTTATCTGGAAATTGCTTACATGCTTAACTAGTTTGTACTGGCTAATTTTCAAGTAAAGGCGTGGCGCTAAGCTGTTATAGTGTTTTCTGGCAAACTTGCTCCTGGCCCGTAGTACAGGATATCTGTCTGATCTTTTATTAGTTTTTGGCAAGTACCGTTTGGGGACCGTCAGACGGTGATCTCCGTAGGCATTCATATATGAATATTTATACTTACTTATTTGAGCAGCTGCTTTGTCTATAAAGGCTTTTAATTATATTAAACAATGTGTAGGCACGTGAACAAAATCCATTTTTTTTGTTTCTCCATTGTTGGCAATAACATTGCTAATAACATGGGCGCGTAATTTTCGCAATGTAATAAATAATAATTTCCAGAAGCTTCTTATTGTACCTATTATTTCTGTTGATGTTTTTTAATGATTTAATTTAACTCGGTTTAGCTGTAATAATATACTCATTATTTATGTGTACACAGCACGTACACAGTGATAAATTAAACTCAGATTTTTTACTTTCTAGATCAAAATGACAGCTGCACATATAGTTAGTACGTAGTACAAATCAGAAGTGAAACTGTTTGTATGTATAATGCAATATTTGATGAAAAAGTTTTTATGACACATTCTTTTAAGATTGATTTTATCAGCAATAAATGTGTTGCTCCGATCATCATTTTTCTAAGTTTGCGATGGTCCTTGTTCCATTCTTAAATAATTATGAAACTGCCAATGACAGCTTACAGCTACATAAAAATAAAAGTTTGGAATAACTTTAATGTATTGGACCGTTGGGGACCAAAGGTTCTGGAGTCACCGGAAGACGTAGCGTGCGAAGGCCTCCTACAACGGTGGACCGGTGACTCTGGTGAAGACAGCAGGAATCCGCTGGATACGAGAAGCACAGAACAGCCGGTCGATTCTGTAAATATCTCACCGTGAAATCATAAGTGAAGTGAGCACTTAATATTGTTAATCCCTAGCGAATGACAGCTCACTCCACGCTCACTTCATCCAAGCTTTCACGGTGAGATGGTTACGGAATCGCACGGCTGGTCAAAGTATCGGTGCGTAGCGGAGACCTATATCCAACAGTAGACGTCTTTCGGTGGAAATGATAATGATGACACAGGAAGGTTCCTCTAATCAGTCAAAATAGGTGGAGAGACTAGCCCTCTTCTTTACTGGGAATTCGGAATCTACCAATAAAAAACTGATTTATGTATGGTGATGGAAGATCTATTTTATGAAGATTACGCATTTAAGTAGGAGGGTCGTTAGTGTATTACAGTAATTCATATGTAAATGCGTTCTAATGGAGTAAGCTGATGGGAAACCCTGGTCAGCATAACAAATTAGCGCTCAATTATGACTATTTATCGCGATAAACACGTCTGCTGATGAAAACTTTCCGTGAATGAAATCAATGCGTGGTTCATTGTACGAGCAAAAAATCGATCGAACAAATATTTTGCTACAAATCCTAGTACTTACAGAATTATACTGGTGCACAATTAAGTGTGTGTCATCGTAGTCGGGTACCTAAGTATAAAAACCATGACGAGGTAAAGGAAAAGAAAAGTTTGGCTACGATTTTACGGAGATAATAATTATAACGATTTCAAATTCTTCCATAGTTACCTAAACTCTGCTTTTTAATTTGCTAGACGAAAATGACAGCCCTGCCGGTCGATTCTGGAAAAAATCTCACCGTGATAACTAAGGTGAAGTGAGCTTAGAGTGAGCTGTGAGTCATGCTGATGCTAGGGATTGACACTTTTGACGACTCACTCCACGCTCACTTCACCCAAGTTTTGACGGTGAGATGGTTACAGAATCGCACGGCTGTTCGACCTTTTTTGTCAACATGACTATCAATGGTCGATCGCGACTGACATTTTCGCGTAGCAAATTAAAAATCACAGTTTAGTCATTTAAAGCCTAATTAGGTACAGTCACCAAAAGAGATAAGTAACCAGGGTCGTCGGATATAACTGAAGTTTACTAAGAAATCGATGGATGTTTTCGAATGAAATTTAATTTGTTAAATGAACTGTTTGTTTTCTATTAATTAAAATAAATTTCATTGAAAACATCCATCTATTTCTTACTAAAATTCAACTATATCCGACAGCCCTGGTTACTTATCTCCTTTGGTGACGGTACATTAATTTAATGAAAAAATAAAGGTCATCCTAATTAGTTATTGTTTTGAATTTTTAGTTTATATCTTCTATTTTCGAGCCATGTAACGGTGTAACTATGAAAGCACCTTTAGGTAATACCGCTGAGAGAACATCCGGTACTAATGTGATCTCGGCAAAATTTATGAAGATTTTGTCATCTTTATTATCGGATGGATTATTTCATTCACGTGTTTTGACATGCTTAAAATGCATGTTTCTGAATTTCAGGCGAATAGGTAAGTACCTCAATGTTATTGTAATTATGCATATTATTTGACTATTTCATTTCTATTTGAATTACATAATACATAATTGATTGGACGCCTTATTTCACTGAATATTCAATAGTAAGTATTATAATTATATTATAATTTACGTTTTTTCAAATAAATTGACAAGCCTTATCGACAGATAAGGCGGATAATATTCATCAAGTAATAACGTTATAAATCATTTATATAAATTTATATTTACCTATAAATCTATACAAATAAAGAAAATTGAAATGCCTGTTTATAATGTAAAAATAACAGCTTTTTACTAAATAAGTATGAAAGTATATACGGTACTTAAACAAAAAAAAATTCAGAGATCAGCTGGAACAAGCAGACAGACAGACAAAAATTTTTGTAAAAAACAAAAATTTTTGTAAAAAACAAAAATTTTTGTCTGTCTGTCTGCTTGTTCCAGCTGATCTCCGAAACGGCTTGACTGATTTTGACGGGGCTCTCACTGGCAGATAGCTGATATTGAATTAGGGTTCTGTGTAAAAAAAATTAAAACCCATGAAATCCAATTTGATTTTCGACATGCACGCGGACGAAGGCCCAGTCACAGCTTATCATTTAAAAACTTTTGAGTTGAAGTTGTGTAGTCTGATATTAATACAGACAGTCCGAGAATGTTAAAATTCAGCAAGTTCAAAGCCACAGTTGACTGTGAATTAAGTGGCGCGGGCGACGCTCATTGCATGCACAATAGTATTTTGTAACAGGAAAGAACTGTGATGTAACATCGCGCGACATCGTACGACTGTCCATTCAGGACGAAAACACAAAGAAATGTAACAGAAGACTCACTACCAGAAATAAATAAAACAGAAGACACAAATAAATTGTTGGAACAAGATTAGGGTTTGGGTCCCGAGACGTCTCGTGTCTCGAAGTCCTAGGACTTTTTATTTATTTATTTATTTGTTGGATCGCCAACAGAGGCTACACAGTTACGTATGCATGTTAACATGAAGAGGGACAAGTACAAGAGTGCGCTTCCAACTATAGGCGACCACATCATTCACATAACATACAGGTAGGTACAACAAGTTTGACAAGGACGGACACATTAAAATAAATCACAATACAATACACGAACATTAAAGAAAGTAAAACAAAATTAAAATAAAAAAAAAAAATTGTAAATTTAGTTGTCGTTGTCGTTGTGCTGGTTCCGAGACTTTCGGGTCGAGACTCGAGACATGGGCCACTACCGCTTACAGTCTCAAACATACTGATTTTATTCTGAAAAGTTTCGGAGTCCTGGAACGTCCTGGGACTTTTACTTCGTGGGTTGTCTTGTGTCCCGGGACTTTGAGTCGAGACTTCCCAAACTCTAAACAAAATACTTTTCAATAGCTAGCGTAGACCATATCAATCTTTAATCCCATATAAATTGTATTGTCAATTTAAATCGAGATAGCTATACTTACATCATAGGTATCAGAATATGGCCACTCTGCTGGCCCTCTCCGTAAAGTTATTGAAAGATACCTATTTTATGTGATTCACCATAGGCGAAAAACTGCACCAGAATATGTCCATGATTGTTTCCCACTGAACCTTGAGGAGAAACTTCGGTAGTTTCTTGTTCAGTGTGGCCTATATTGTCCGAGTCTGGGCTGACCGGAGGCGTTCTAGTCACATGGTGTGTAAGAATCTTTATTGGATCTAATCTGCAACTACAATGCACTTAGTTCTTTCTAGTGTTGTCTTTATTTTTAGACACTCATCATCATCTGCCTAGCCTTTTCCTAACTATGTTAGGGTCAGCTTCCAGTATACCAGATGGAGATGAATACCAGTAGTTATTTGGAGCGACTGCCTATCTGACCTCCACAACCCAGTTACTGGGTAACTGGTCCTTTGGTGAGACTGGTTGTCAGAATCTCGGGCTTCTGACGACACGTAGCGAGTTTATTTTTTACACTCTTTGTCAGAATAAAATACTTCTTGACTTCGTAGAAGTAGGGACTGAGGAAGGATAGGCAGAAAATCATCAACTATCATTACCACATGCAACTTTTGCATTATCTATTGTAGTGTGGCAGTCGTACTTCTCATTCCTTATTGAAAAATCTAATAAAATGATCACGTTGATCTCTAGAAAGAATTTATATTCTATGTACAGATGCGAGCACATCAAGCAACCCGAAACTGTCAAATTTTCCCAATCACAACCTTGAACCTAATGCTTTAGCGATAAAGTTGAAAATCTATTAAAGAGATTTGACAGATTGTAGTAGCTTGATGTACACAATCTTTGAAAGGTCACACTGCTAACAAAATATGAAAAACAGTATTCATGTAACGACCTGAAAAACCAAAGAAAATAATTCTAATTAAAATAAAATAATAAACGTAGAAGTTACATGAAACGATTAAAGGAGCACAAGTAAGGGGGCATCTATTTATTTACTTATTTAATACTTCAAGCACATAAGTATACAGGGGGGGACTTAATGCCATAGGCATTTTCTACCAGTCAACCTTTGGATGATGCAGATACAAAAAGTAGTAGGTGTAATCATGAAAATTGAGGAACAAATATTATAAATATAATGATACGAATAAACCTATAAAAACTATAAATATAATATATACCTAATTACGTATAAATATAAGCACAAATTTATATACATAAATAAATTGCATTGCATTTGCACGTGCAATTTGCAAAAAACGTAAGAAAATTTGAATTTCGCGTACTACCTTGGCGCATATAACCCTGTTAATAGATATTTCATGAAATAGTCATTCAATAGGGTTATATGAACTTAGAGGGTTGAATTGTGATAATAATTCTGTAAAAACTTACTTACAGTCGCGAATCATATTTTGTTCAACATACACACACATGACACTGACCTGCAAATGGATAAAAAAACGTAAGAAAATTTGTATTTAGCGGGCTACAAATTAATAAAAAACGTTAAAAAAATTGTATTTAGTGGGCTACAAATGGATAAAAAAACGTTAAAAAATTTATATTTAGCGGGCTACAAATTGATAAAATTAATCAAAAGGCTTCAGTTAATGTGAATTTATTACGATAAGGAAGGAAAAACTGCGCAAAGAAAATGTTTTCATTCAGCTAGAATGAATGAAACGCATATTGTTATAATAGTCAAGGATGGAATACTTAGTTAATTATATTACTACGATAGTTCAGTACTCAGGCACCTGCAGTGCGATTCTGTAACCATCTCACCGAGAAAACTTAGGTGAAGTGAGCGTAGAGTGAGCTGTCAGTGTCATCCCACCTGATACCTTTGTAGGTGCCTGGCTGACGGACCATAGAATGTAATCCCACGTAGTTTGTATAGCGTGATCACTTCACCCGATTCACGAAATGTAGTGAATCGGGTCTATAGTCTAGGAAAAAAAAAATCATTGAGATTCTACTGTTTCTGTTGTTGTTGTTTCCTTTTTTTGCTATTTTATTTTAAATTCTCATAAAATAGTAATGTTTTGACAGCTAAAATACTAGCTTTGAAATTATTTAAAATGATCAACAGAATGAGCATAAAAAATATTACTAAAATCTCGATTATGATTGTAAATGTATGCTTGGTCAATCCCTAGCATCAGTGGGATGACAATGACAGCTCACTCCACGCAAGTTTTCAAGGTGAGATTTTTACAGAATCGACCGCCTGGTAATTAAGAATGACTATTGAACCTCACCTCATTATTTGTATTGCAACAGATTCTATGGTTATTATAATGATATCAGGGTCATCGGGCCATTGCGTATTTATTACGTTTCAAGTCTGTAGTCTTTTTTGTTTCCTATTTATTAAGCAGGAAGGTAAATTTCTAATACCTACTTTTTCCTTTACCTATATTTTTTTTTTCATTTGCTACAGATTTCTATTTCTTTATTACAGTTGAATCGGATATGCGGGACGCAACGAGCTCCATTTTCGCATTGAATTGAGAATTGATGATTCTTGATTTTTATTAGAGGATTCAACGGAAACTGGACAACCATTGTGAATTGATTTGTTTTATAATTTTAAACTTATCATCTTCATGTAGCCTGAAAATACTCATGCCACGTTCGTGTTTCCTCCAATTTTCCAATCTAGCGCTCATCGCATGATCGCAATCAAGCGATATGATACGATACGACCGGATCGAAAGTTCTGGAGGCCTTTCAATTCGACCAACGTTGGCCCAACAGAAACTAGGCCATCAAATGAGAGTGACATTGTGCCCGTGGGAAGTGGTGATTACTGGCGCTGCTAATAGGGATGTGGATGCTCCTTTTGTGTGCATCGTATGATGCGGGCGACGGTTTGCTGTCAATAATGAATTGAATCACGAACCTTCTCGAATGATGCTACAGTTTTCTGAAGTGGTGAGCGGAGATTCCATTAGATGGCTCGGAGTTTCGGGTATTATTTCTTCATGGTGTGAATGTATTTTAAAGTTAAAGTCAGATTGGAGTTTGCAGAAGTGAGATGAGATGTCAGACTTAAAAATATCAGCAGTGCTGATATGTGTAAGTCTGACAACCAGTAACTGGGTTGTGGAGGCTAGGTTATAAGATAGGCAGTTGCTCTATGTTAAATACTAGTATTCAGCTACATCGGGTTAGACTGGGCGCTGACTCCAACATCGTTGGGAAAAGCCCAGGCAGATTGATTGAGTGCTGATAATTATAGATGTGTCGATCCTCCACCAAATCCGTTTGTCTCCAGACCTAGTTTTATCTTTACCATTGCTACTCGGGTTCTACTTCTTTACGTAGTTAGTTACTGTCAAATCTGTAACAAGGAACTTTTGAGTGCTCTCGCAGGAGAACTCATGACAAAAACCAGGCACTCCAGGGTCACTCATTCAAAATTCTTAATTTCCGCGATCTTAATGGCACTATAAAGTGCCATTAAGCAAGGAGCCCCTTATTAAAAAAAAGTATTATTATTAAATAAGTAATAATAATACTATCTGATTAATGACTCCAACGTTACCTACGATGTAAATGACAGGTATTTATTAAAATTACTCGTTGACACGCCATTATTCACGCAAAAAATTAAATAAGTAATAATCACATCATTGGTATTCATAGCGATGCTAACTTCTAGAAATGAAAAGCGTGTATTTTGATAAAGGTAAATAAAACTGGTAGATATAGAAATTGATTTTTAATGTTCTAAGTATTATAAACTAATTACAGGCACTTTTGAATTATCAAGGGGTCAGAAAGATGAAACCTGCGGAGAAGAACGGGCAAGAAACTCCACGGATACTTCTTCTTTTCCAAAATGTTTACAAAATATTGGTTACATAATTCATGTTGAACATGTTCATGTTGTTGTAGTTGTTGTGTGTTCATGTTGTTGTTGTTGTTGTTAATTAATTTGACAACGATGTAGAACAGGTAATAGGTAATACGGGCTGGTGTCCGCAACTCCACGTCAATGCGCGTATTTTGCATACGGGTGGGAAAATCGATCATTCGATCCACCCGAGCTCCTCGAGGAAGGCCAGCAACGCCTTGATGTTACTGACTGTCTTAGATAGGGTACCTGGGTTACCGAAGTATTTTACCTTGTACGTGCGACCACCGGGCAGGTTAGAAGCACATGTGCCGCTGTCTCGTCATCCTCCATGCAGGCCCTGCACAGCGGACTGTCTGTTACTCCTATGACGAAGAGGTGTTTATTAAATGACACGTGCATGATGGTCGCCTCACGATATCTGCAGCCCGTCCTCATAGTAAATTACCGTAAGAAATGATACTATGAAAGTAACTGAAATAGACTAGCCTCGCGGTATCTACATTAGTAAATTGACGGATTTTTCTTACAACATATATGCTGCTGAACTTAGCCGTCCTGCATGAGATGTTAAATGAGGTCCTCATTTAACATCTCATGCAGGACGGCTCAGTCCAGTACCTACTCTTTTCTGTCCTACAGTAATACAGAAAAGAGTACAGCCGTGCGATTCTGTAACCGTCTCACCGTGAAAGCTTGGGTGGAGGGAGCGTGGTGTCATTCGCTAGGGATTAACACTATTAAGTGCTCACTTCACTTATGATTTCACGGTGAGATTTTTACAGAATCGACCGGCAGCTCTTTTTTTCTGTTGTTGATGTTCCAACGTTTTGTTGACATAGAATTTTTTTTTTCCTATCTTTTGAGTATTTCAATAAATTACCGCCTGTTTCGCCTCACCTAATTTGAATAAATAAAACTGCGGTTCTTGATGTTGACGTGTTATTGTAGATATACTGTACAATGTTTGACTAGACAGGATGACACCAAGTGTATTGTGTGAAATATGCTAATGACTGTTATACTATGTCATGTCTAGATCATCGTGACTAACTTATCCTAGATATGTCACCATATGATTGTGAACATTGATAGTTTATAATCTACGAGTAGGTATCTCGCGAGATTGTAAGCTGTCGATAAATTGTGATGCAGCCGGTCGATTCTGTAAAAATCTCACCGTGATAACTAAGGTGAAGTGAGCTTAGAGTGAGCTGTGAGTCATGCTGATGTTAGGGATTGACACTATTGACGACTCACTCCACGCTCACTTCACCCAAGTTTTCACGGTGAGATGGTTACAGAATCGCACGGCAGATATAAATTTAGTTTATAGTCTATCATCTAGCTCTCTAACTACAATATAAAATATTAATTTTTGATAGTTTATAATCTATCCATGTCAAACTGTGAAATTGTCAAAACTAAAACTAACGATATTCATAATCATACGGTGACAGGGTTCCCAGTAATTTCAATTTGTGATGGTTAATATGATTGCTAGTGATTATGAACGAATGATGGAATTAAGATTAATATCGATCATAATGGGATCATATATTACGAACCTAAATTAAATAATTCGAAAAAATACCTAAGTAGATTTACAAACATTATTAAGAACTACATATATGCACCATGTTCTTAATACTGTTTGAATTGTAAGTTTGTACTGTTTTTTTTTATATAAATTTTTTATACATATAACTTAATTTTAGTACATAACCCAGCGAAACCGTCGTCTATCTTAATTATTATGTTTTTCATAGTAGTTAATAATTGTATTCTTTTTGAGTGAAATAAATTACGTTATCCCGTAAACCGTAACAATTAACAATACCTACCTAAATAGTAATTGTCGGGTGTCGGGTCACAAGTTCGAATGAGCAATGTCACCGAGTTAAGGTTCGTTTAAGTATTTACAAACAATACTCGGTACAAGTCCTGGATTGTGTCGGTGTCTATATGGAGGGGCGCGACCTCTGCGCGCGCGCATCCGAAGTTGCGCCACCGACCGCAGCGGCCGGCTGCCCTCGGGCGCACCCAGCGTTTGAGTTGTGGGGACGAGTGATGCTATGTGATTGGGGTTTCAATTTGCTTGAACGTGTTTTTGTAGGTTTTAAATTAGTGATTAATTAATCTAGCTTGTAGCACAGGCGGTGGTCTAGCGGACTAGAGTAACCACGGATGCCTTCTAGATTTGAAACCAGGTAGGGTAAGATAAAATAGTTATATGCGGAAAGTAGGCAACAGTTAAGCTGATCTATTCTGTAGAAAATCTCACCGCGAAAACTTAGGTGAAGTGAGCTGTCATTCCAACTGATGCTAGGGATTGTCACTATAGACAGCTCACTTCATCTAAGTTTTCATGGTGACATTTTTACACAATACATCGGTAGGGACTGGTCATGTATCGCGCGAGTGCTCTTCTGGACGCAACACTGAACCGATAGATTAAAAGAGGTCCTAGATAATCTGAAGACCTGATTTTGCTCTTTAAAAAAAAAGTCATATAGTCTGGACGTTTTTGGATCAGGAGCACACTCCTTGGCCTCAACCAACTTTGACAAAAAACAGCAATCTCCGAAGCCTCGATTGACGTATCAAACTTATTTGGCGGTCAAGGTCTAGCTCAATTAATTCATTTAACCTACTTTTGTTTTTATCGTGAATCACATGTTCTCTAGAGGTACACTTCGGTTCAATTAAAAAAACCCACATAATATGTATGAATAGAATATTTGTCGAACTTGACACAAGCCACCATTGTCGTCAGCTATTTGGATTAAAATAACAATTTTTGCGAAACTTTAAGGCGTTGTTCAAAGGTAGACACCGTAAAACGCTCAGTTTATTGAAGCACAGTTAGGCATATTGGTAGATATACATAAGAAAAGACTTATTATATTCAAAAATATTTCATTCAAGATAAGAATTTCAACTCAAAAAATATATTTTTCGTCACATACTTAATCCATAAAATTTTGAGCGTAAACTATCATATCATATGTTTTATGTAATGATAATAAAGGGAATTGAATCAACTAAAGAAAAACCTAAAAATATTCCACTGAGCCGGGCATTTAATTTTTAACTTACTTAATGAAAACTGCATAATTACTCATATTTTGGTGGTCATTCGATTCATAAAAAAACGCATCGCTGTAATTAACCTTATTTGTTACCGCGATGCGCTATTTGTCAACGTAAAAACTTACTTCTTACCGCGCCTTAAAACCACAAATCACAATATATCCGATCATTATGGATTCGGAGCCATAAATGTTTGTCTGTCATTATGACCCACTGAAGGACAAACAAAACCACTGCAAATCAATCAAAAGTCCCGCTAAATTACTGTAAATCGATTTTTAAATTAGGCACAGGCAGTTATTTAAAACAAGTTAAAAAAAGTCATCGCTCAGTCTTGCGATGGATACTTGATTATGATTACGTATTAACAGCGTCTTTTTTAAATAATTTTATTTGAAGAAGAAGAAGAAGAAGAAGAAGAGAAATAATTCACTGGACATGAGCATATCAATATTATCGACGTAGCGGTGTTATTGATGTGGTTTTCAGATGATTACTTCCTCCGTCATTGTAGCTAATGAGTTAATGACGTGCGCGAATGTGTTAAGTAATGTTTCTTGTCCAGAAATTTCTCGGAAATTCGTATCAATAGAAGCGTTTTTATTTGATTTTGGTTCAACTAAGGTCATCTTCATAGTACCGAGGAAAACACTTTGTATCAATAGGCAACACTATGACATGTACAGTGACGAGCTAATGTCAGCTAAATACCTGCATCATCATCATTTCAGCCAAAAACCAAGCACTGTCAGGGCCCTTTCCCACGGCAAGATCCCATTTTTTACAGGTACGGTTTTTTGCAGGATCCCGTTTAGTGGTGTACTTGTTTAAATATACATATTCACACAAGCATCCTGTTTTCCGAATACTGCAATCAGGATGCTTGTGTTCATAATATGTATATTTAAACACGTACACTACAAAACGGGATCCTGCAAAAAACCGTACCTGCAAAAACCGGGATCTTGCCGTGAGAAAGGGCCCTTACTTCGACCGGTCCTGGGCTTCTCGCATCTAGCGGATTCCTGCGGCCTTCATCAGATCATCGGTCCACATTGTGGGAGGCCATCCAACGCTACGGTACGCGGTCGCCACTCAACTTAGGGCACATAACTCGCAGAACAGATGGCAGATGGGGCCGAAAGGTTCTGGAAATACCTTACTGTTGCACAAAATTCAAAAGCGTTTTTCTCGTGAAATAACAGTTGCAACTTTCATAATAGTATGTTTTGAAAATACTATGTTCGTAACGCCATAAAATATATATCAATACTTTAGTAGAAAAACGCTTATGAATCTTGGATAAGTGTAAGGTTATCTTATTATGTTTTATGCTAAACTGTACTTTGCACTCTGGCTGTGATGGATTCTCTGTACATAATCGATATTAGCATAGATTAACTAAGATTTAGTTAGGCAGGTGGAGTAAGGCAGTGACCGGGTGGCGTCCAAGGACTGGGAGACGAAGTGTCCGTCGTCCGGCGGCGAAATGAGCGGACGACATTGTTATCGTCGCGGGTAGAATCTGGATGAGGATAGCACAGGAACGTGGCGATTGTCACATGAAAATAGAGGCTCAGCAGCTGGGGAAGTCAACCTGTGGATGACGATGCTGAACTGAGATTTACATACCTAAGTTATTTTATTAATAGTCTCCCAAAATCTCTTGTCATTGTTTACAAATAGTTTAACGAGATGTCATCAGTGTTTATTAATAAAATTGTGTTGTTGTTGTCGGGTTAAAATTAATTCATAACAAACTATATTTAGACCAAAAACCGAGGTGTAGTTTTAGGGTTCGTCTGACGTCAAGCAACTTGTTTTACTGGACTGGTTTTATAAGAAAGAAGCAGGCATGTCTACCTATACTGAATATATACAGTCTCTTAAGATACAACCGGTCGATTCTGGAAAAATCTCACCGTGATAACTAAGGTGAAGTGAGCTTAGAGTGAGCTGTGAGTCATGCTGATGCTAGGGATTGACACTATTGGCGACTCACTTCACCCAAGTTTTCACGGTGAGATGGTTATAGAATCGCACGGCAGGTCTCCTAGTTTAAGAGACAGGGTTCATTATTTTTTTTTGTATGCATAGACTCTTTGTAGATCTAAGTTCTTGTGTACACAAGCTATGTTTTTATGCTTATTGTATTCCTATCGCTTAGTTTTGAACTGTGTCTGTGTGTATTATTTGGATAAATAAGCAATTTTATTATTATTATTATTATTATACTAATGTTATATGTGTGTTTGTATGGAAGTGGTAACCTTCGGAACTTCTGATCCGATTCCAAAAATTCTTTCACTAGGTAATGGGAAACTACAGTGTCGCCGAGTATCATCATCTGCCTAGCCTTTTCCCAACTATGTTGGGGTCGGGTTCCAGTGTAACCAGATGCAGCTGAATACCAGTATTTTAGTAGTCTATCTGACCTGCACAACCCAGTTACTGGGTAATACGATACCCCTAGGTAAGACTGGTTGTCAGACTTTCATGCTTCTGACTGTCCGTAACGACTGTCAAAGATCTACGAATGACAGCCGGGACCAACGGTTTAACGTGCTTTCCGAGGCACGGAGGGGTCTCGGTATGTAAAGATGGTCACCCATCCACAGACCAACCGCGGCAAGCGTAGCTTAACCTGATCGATCGACCTGTGCGGCTGTTATTATTTAGCCACGGGCCCCTCGGTTTTCAGAGCGGTGATGGTGAAATAATTTACAAAAAATCAAGAGTCAAGCACCTGCTTGGGTTCGAATCTACGACCCGTAAGTCGAGGCCGTTACCACTGGGCCACCACTTCTCAATACAATTTTAGTTATTCTTTAAATTCATTAAAGAGGTCGTTAAGAACTTTCCAGACTTCGCCACAATATTGACTGTCAAAGTACCGACTATCCGTTAGTCTCGAAACTAATTAAACAGTTCGAGTAAAATAAATACATAGTTCTCACGCATCACGTGAGTGGTTCCTGACACTTAGCAAATAGTACCTATGTCATGTGTACCATATTAAATAATGTACCATATTAAATAATGTACCATCTGCGCATAATTTCCTTGAACGCGTAATAATTAAAAAGACAACAAAGAATCCGCTTTGAAAGAGAGAGAGACAAAGAATTTGCTTATGTAATTTGGTGTAACAGTTGACTTATTGTGTGTGTGTGTGTGTTGTGTGTGTGTGTGTGTGTGTGTGTGTGTGTGTGTGTGTGTGTGTGTGTGTGTGTGTGTGTGTGTGTGTGTGTGTGCGTGTGTGTGCGTGTGTGTGTGTGTGTGCTCAATCTCTCCAAGTTCCCCAGAATGATTTTTCATATATTCATTCCGAACTTCCCCAAAATTTTAAACATGCATCCAGCAAGCAATTTGTAAGTAAACATATCTTGTACATTATAATCACATTTTTACTGTAAAATTAAAAAAAAGAACAACAACATAAGTGCAAAAGCACATTTTGATATTTTCATCTCATTCGCACTCATTCACACCTCTTAATGAGCGCCTATTTGGTAATTATGTACAGAACAACGTCGTTTGATATTTATCACGTATCAGAATTACATAAAGATAATGAGTAAAGCGTAAATTGCAATAAAAAGACTACGTTTTTTACCCCATTGCTTCTCTCAAGTAATAACAAAAAAAACATTAAACAATACGTATGTAAGCATTGATTCGGTGACTGTACCATTCACGATTTCAGTCAAAACAGAGTCGGACATATAATAAAGACATTACATAACACAAGTAGCGGATGTTGGAGAACAAAGAGGTGCAAAGATCATCACTCACTCAACGCCTGAGTGAGGATATCGCCGTCGAGGTAGACCGTGGCGAAGATGGTGTGACAACCTAATCATGTTTCGCGGGGCCCATATGGCCAGAGATCGTACAAAAAACACATGACATGGAAGGGAAAAGGGGGGCCCCAGCAGTGGGACACAATATAGTCGAATAAAAATAATAATAGAAACACCTTTCTGACCTCAGCGAGTTGGTTTCGGCCCCTCGTACGACTTCCAAAGGTCCGGGACTCCATAGACCCGAGATATGTTAACATAAAAAATAATAATAAAGAAGTCTTGATGTTCTGTCAAGTCGTAAATCCGTGCGAAGCAGGGACGGATCGCTAGTTCTATCTATAAAATAATATAATGCGTATCATTTTACCGTGTCTACATTATATTCTTTGTGTGCTGCGTAGATACTTTATAAAATTGTACTCTTTATGAATATCAATGGGCCTTAACACTTTGGGCGGAGCAACGTTACAATACGTAAAATTTGATAAACGCTATTTGACACAACGTTTAATCACGTCAGCAAAACATATGTCTTTCTTTAAAGAACGTGCATAAACGGTTGCGGCTTATACCGATTCCTTGAAGTTACATCATCGCGCCGTATCAGTTTAAATTTTCGGACTACTAGCGCCACTCCACGTTAGTTTTTTTTGTACATTTTATAAGGCTACTCACACACTTTTATTCTAATTACGCATACATTCGCAACGTCATTTATTTTGTATGAGAAATTAGTGCGCCGCGCAACAAACATTTGAATAACCAGATCCTCCGCTCAAAGCGTTAAGTACCTAGCGACTTTGACATTCATAAATATTGTTTGCTAAAATGGTTAAATGCGCCGTGTGCAGAAATTCTTCAACAAACATTACGGAGATTCATCAATTTGCATATATATATGGTTACTTTGAAGGTCGCTAAAACACGACGCACGGTTTTTTTTATGGTATTTTATATCCTGCATCTTAAATCATTTGTTTTGAGTAAATTTGGTGTGAGATAGCTTCCAGATTCCAGACAAGATTCAGCACAGTTCACTAGACCATGAAGATTCTCTAGATATATAGAAATATCTATATGATTTAAAACCTGTTATAATTTAACAGACTTAAGGCTAATTTTACCAAAGTAAGTTATTTTTAACCGTGGAATAAAATTGACGTCTGACAGTTTTTGTATGGAAAAACTGTCCTATATTCGAAATTTCAAAAAGAAAAGTATTTGGAAATTTTAGAAGAATTCTAGAAGTATGTAACTTGACTACAGATGAAGGCTAAAGATGACCAGTAGCAGACGAATGTACCATGAATGACCTTCAAAGTACAAATAAAGTCACAATCATGGAGGAAATACTTGAGAAGTTGAGAACTTGAGATGAACCTGCGCAGTTGTCGTCGGAGGTCAAAAAATATTTGATTGTCGCAACCTCGGTTGTTGCGAAACCGACGAAGAGAGAAAGTACGAGCTGTATGGCAGGTAGGGTACCTCTACTCAATGATGTGTGGTGTGCGGTGTGCCGTTAGCGAACATCATTGGCTGCAGGCGGAAGTGTTGTGGCTATATGTCGTGCAACAGCTTTGCGGTACTATTAACAAAGGAGTTTGGTAAGCAGCACAGGACTGGTCGTTGTGGCAATTCTTGGAGGCATTTATCTAGCAGTGATCATTTTTCGACAGAAATTATGACGGATGACGAAACAGCGCATACAAGAAAACCTTTTAAAACAACACGCATGTACATGATGCGTAGTTCTAACAGTTTTTGGGATATCAATGACTGGACTGGCACATGCAGGACATGAATTAAAAAGTACAGCTAAAGTGTAGTAAGTTGCTACACGGAGAGAAAAATCTTATAAAAATTACTGTGCTGTCTCATAATCTGAGTGCATTTGAGTGGTAATGGAAAAATTACCATGCTAGAATAGCAAAAATTCTTATGCTGTACAGTAAAATTTATTGGACAAATAGTGAATTTTCCCCAATCTGACTCAGAAAATTTTCTGTAGATGTCACTTACACTCACTTTACAGTGACGAGCACAGTAATTTTTCTGAGAATTTTCTCTCCGTGTAGCATACTCATCCGTTTCACTGACTGTACATTGTGCAGTGTGTGCGCCACATCTCGTCAAGCGACGATCTACTGGACGCGACATAACATGTTACTTTTTGCCTTTGCATGCGGCGCTATGAACCGCGAAGATGGGTACTGTTGCAAGTTGGCATATTGTGTCTATGTAGGCCTTGATGTCGGCATGGCTTATGCAATTAAAAATTACGTTATCATCATTATTTCTTTAGTTGTAAGGAACATTATGGAAAAAATACTACATAGCGTGTGGGTACGCACAAGCTAGACCGACGATGTTGACCCAGTGAAGGTCTTGCGAATTCCCTGGATGCGATGTGTTCATATTTGCGGAGGTCAATGTTTAGCATTAGTTTGATGATGTAATTGGTTAAGTACGTAGACTATGATGCTTTTTAGTACCTACGTGAGGTACATAACGTGGACGTAGTTTTGGCACAATGCCACAAGATGCACTACTGCCACCCCGGTGCCTCATTACATTACTCATTAATTGCACAACTACTTCACGCGCGGAGTCTTGTTTATATTTTCACTTGTGCGATAATATGTGGTAAGATGCATGGCCTTGCTAACCTGTTACCAAAACATAGTGATGATAAATATTTATCAGAAGTTATTACATAATAGGTAAGGGAGGGTGTGGCTTTAGAGCTATGACGCGGTTTGACTTGTCTGTGAAAGAAGCTGCGCATACAATAGTCCATAGATGGATGATTTGTCTCTAGACCCGAGGTGTCTCGACTCTCGACCGAAAGCGATCTTCAACATAGAGCCCGTCTCACGAAAGAAGTGAAGATGCGGTGCCACAAGCATGCGACGGAGACATAAATCTATATTTATTTTATCTCAACATAATATTTATTTATTTATTAACTATAGATGACTTACAGTACAGCTAAAACAAATATAATAAAAAATAGAGTGTGAGACTGACAGGCAATTAAAAGTCATCACTTCTAAAAAACAGATTGGAAGGAAAGAGTGTGAACATCACAACACATGTACCAAAAAAAGAAAGAGAAAAAAAAAAACGGTATAACATAAAGGTTAAACTAAATTCACGTTTTACATTCAATATAAGAATGAACATACAAAATCTTAATTATAAAAGCTAAGGCTCAGGCACTTTCTGGCCGATGACACACCTGTTAAGAAGGGATCGAACATCCATATTATAGGCACTGGTTGATAAAATGCACAATCTTGTATAAAGAAAGGTGTGTAAGGTAGGAGGGTTGTTGTAGGAATGTTGCTAACTCATTATCTGCCGAGCCTTTTCCCAACTACATGTGAGTAGGAGTATTTTAAATGGAGCGACTGCCTATCTGTGTAACAACCCAGTTACTGGGTAATACGAAAATAATAATTAGTCCTACTTACCTATTGCCGCGGAACTTCTTTCGTGAGACGGACTCTAGTTTTAGGGACAGGCCAATCTGGTGGTTTGCTATCGCAAAGTAGACCATACAGTGTGGTTAAAATTGCCTTTGGCTTTGGTGTTTGAACCCGGTGGCCTATGAACCTGTAGGAAAACACATGTCATCATTAAACATAATATGAATCACAAAAACTCGGTTGACCTAACGCATGAATCAGAATCATATACTCGAGAATTCGAGATCATTTCGCAAGAGTATCGCGTTCAAAGGTAAAATAGTCGATAATGCTTTGGACTTTGGTCGATCAAGGATCAATCTTTGACCTATCGGACAAAAATAAACCAAAGTAGACTTTAAACGCCAGTTGCTTTTAAATGTGCGAAGATTGCGAAATAAAATATTTGTATTGACTGATTTAGACTAATATTGAGGCGGAAATCTAACAGGTAGACTCGAATCAATAAGGAAATTTTAAGTTTAGAGGCATATTGTTGTACGTGGTTGCAGCGTTAATGTTGTTGATAATTTAAAAAAAAAGTTATGCGTAGTACACAAACATAGTACATATATAGCAAGCAGTTCTATATATATAGTTATTGTTAAGGAACTTAGGATTTTGTGTTTTTATATTTATTTATTTAAACTTTTCGCACACAAAATGTACAAAGGCGGACTTAATGCCTAAGGCATTAAGTCCGCCCAGTCAACCAAAGGTGGTGAAGAGATTAGATGGCACGTGCTTTGGTTGAACTGAACAATGATAAAAAAAAAACTATTAAAATTGTTGAATTATAAATGAAAGAACGTACACAAATACAAAATATATATAATATACAGCTAAGTTTATGTTACGGAAAATGTCAATAAAATATACAGCTTGTTTAACTATGAACCCATCGGCGACGCGCAAAAGAATGAAGAAGCACTGATGATTGCTTCTGTCTGGTTTCCAGTTTACATGAGTTCATACCTTCCGCTACCATTGGTCCTCTAAAATGCCTTTGATAATGCTGCTGCTCATTTCCCGTGTTCAATAATTAAATTTTACAACTAATAGGTATACATCTTCCGTCCTTTTTTTAATGAAATAGAAAGAAAAAGATGCACTGAACTTAAATTTAGTTTAGTTTGTGAATAAGGGAATAAGCGCCAAAACATACTTAATAGTACAGTGGGACTATGCATTTTTTATGTCATTAACTTTGCTATTATGTTATTACACTGACATTATGTATTTACGCACAGGAATTTCACAATGTACATAATAATTATCTAACTTCTACGTAAACAATGTAATAATACATTATGTGGATGTCAACATGGGTTTATTGTAACCGTGAGTCGTGTACCGAATCGCTAATAACATTAATATAAACCTAAATTTAACACACAGTCATGCGATTTGTAATTTTTTAATCTGAATTTTCAATGCAAAACCATATAACACAAAATAAATAGAATACTAAGACGGTCTTCTTTTATATTTTGGTTTTTATTGCTGAATGGGCCCGCTCTTGACCTCGGTCATGCCTGATGGAAAGCGATGGATGAGGTCTATGATGGAATGAGCGTGCCCAGAAAATGCCTAAGGCACTGGAACTCCCACGCATCGACGAAACACAGCAGGCTGCTTGACACCGGACTACGGTGGGAGGGTGGTCGCAAACCAGGCGGGCGTTAGGAAATAAACGCGTTAGTTAATATAAACTAGTTGTTTTAAGATTAACAATATATTATGATAATACCTAATGCTGCGGCATATGGCAGGAAATTGACTAGGGTTACTCCGGTACCAAAGCTCGGATGTTAGCGGATATGGACCAGTAGCAGTACTGTCAGCATTTGCTAGTCTTCGAGTCCGCCTCGTGTTCAACTATCCACTCGCAAGTAGCATTACAGCTCAACGACGCACAGCATGGTTTCCGTGCTGGCCGTAGTACGATTTAAATCAGACCACCACCGTGCTGGCCTCGGAGTTTGGTGCCCAACACCGCATACTTCGACTTCAGGAAGGCATTTGACAGTGTGGATGATATACTTTTAATTATAATACATTTTCGAGGGCTGGTTTTAGCCCAGCCCTCCTCGATTTCTTTGCTAATATGCAGGTTACACCTCGGGCCCGTACTTCACCCTTACGAGGGTAAGTCAGGGGACAAATTTAGGACCTTTAGAATTTATAATTATTATTACTTACATTTTATATTCACACCAACCTCAACGATATAACAGATCGATAATGGAATCGAGTTTTTCTTGCTATACCACTACGTAGGTTCTTTAGAATAAAACCTGCAAGGGCAGGATTCGGCTGATGACGAGGAAAGGCTTAGTGTACCTATTTACTAATTTATCGACAAAACAGTAAACTAGCAAAACGTTCGGTGAATATTTGAATACCGGTCAGTGTCACGAGCGGCCTGCGAGTTGGCCCTCAAAGTAAAGTGAACATTTGCAGTCATGGAGGTATGCTGGACGTAGTCTGTTATTATTTTCGTTGGTACCGTCCAAGGGCAAAGCGGGTTATTAGTGTACCGTTAAGTGTAATTTGTTATACTTACCAACATGAACCATGATATATGCTGTTTTCAAAGTTCCGTAGAGCGTACCCAAAGGGTGCCAACGGGTACATATTCACACAAGCATCCTGTTTGCCGGACACTGCAAGCAGGATGCATATGTGAATATATTTAAACACGTACACTACTAAACGGGATCCTGCAAAAAACCGTACCTGCAAAAAACGGGCCCTTAGACTTAATCTTCTTAATTACTATACTTAATCTCGGTTTTATAAAATATTATCAAGTAAAAAATATATGTGTGCATTCATACTATCCGTAACAGTCAAGTTTCGCTCGAATCCCATTCCAATCTCGATCAGGGCCGATCCTCACTATAAGAACCGAGTCAGATTGTATGATGTGAACATGATACGACTTTACCAGACCGAGATTGGACCGAGAACGAACTGTGAAAGGCTTTATAGTGAGGATCCGGCATTTGTACGACTGATAGTCCAGTAGTGACAGGGAGCTGTAAAAACCACCTTCGTTTTAATAAGTCAAAGAGCCTGGACCTTGTATGACTTTCCTCCTTTCTTCCCGAATGCGTTGGTGATATCAGAAGCTTGGAGATGGAAAGGGCTATAACATTTTCAATGTTATCAAACTTAGAATTATAATCGGGCCTTTTGCATATAGTCGTAGATAAACTGTTCCTTACCATATAGACCAATAGTTCAGTGATTATTCAGCCATTATTCTAGCAAACTGGACATTCCAATATGAGGCCATGTTTTTTGCTTGATGTTAAAAATAAACTCCGAAAGTATTCCATCTGAAGCTCCATAATGACGTAGCTTTACTATTAATACTTTTTGCCATATTCAGATTACAAAAACAAGTTACTGTATGGAAATCTACGCCACAATTGAGGGCGCAGACCTCTGTTTTGCTGGTTTTACGTTTTTAGGGTTCCTTAGCTCAAAAGGAAAACGGAACCCTTACAGGATCACTTTGTAGTCCGTCTGTCTGTATGTCTGTCAAGACCCTTTATCTCGGGAACGCGTGGAGGTATCGAGTTGAAATTAAACCATATACTCATATCTACAGTCCCTTGAAGCTGTGAAAAAAATCAAACTTCTATGTTCATCATCATCTGCTTAGCCTTTTCGCAACTACGTTGGGGTCGGCTTCCAGTCTAACCGGATGCAGCTGAATACCAGTTCTAACTTCTATGTTAACGTAAAAAAAAGATACGGCCATTTATGCCGCAAAAAACGTGTATTTCGACACTCTCAAGGGAATCATTCATTTCTTACTTTCTTTTTATTTTTTTTTACTTTCCGTTGACCTATGAACTATGAAATTTGGCAAGTAATATCCTCTTAGACTACAAGTACAGGCAAAAATATGAAAACTTACTATATTTGTAGTTAAATTATAAAAAATATAGTCTTTATTTAAAGTACGATTTTTTTTTTCAAAATTTTTCCAGATTCGATTCCTGAATTATTTATAATATGTAGGTACCTATAAATTTGTACGGAACACTCGGTGGGCGAGTCCGACTCACACTTGACCGGTTTTTTATGTGTTATTACGTCAATCAACAAGTAAAGTAAACTCCCGTAGAATTATTATTTGCGTCGCAAATTTTTTCTGACGTCAGCGTCTCTCGACTTTTCGTGAAACGACTACGAATCAGTAGGTACCTACAAAACTATTACGAATCTTAATGGGTTATGATGATTTAATAAAAATTTTATGATGCTTGAATTCATGTTAAACTAAAGGCAAAATAGTGAATGCAGGGCACACGACCTTAACATTAAGGGTTAGGTTGGCGGGATGTTACAACTTTGACTTTCATAAAAAAATACAAAGGAAAAAGCGGTGTATTTATTTTATTTTTATTTTCTCAATCCACTTTGAAACTAATACTTTGGCGATAAAGTTGAAAATCTCTTAAAGACAGATTGTAGTAGCTTGATGTGCTGGCGTCTTTACCTACTTGAACCCGATATTAAAATCACATTCTTTCATTTCGCATTGGGGTTATCCTGTAGCGGTAAATGTAAGTAGATAAATAAATAATAAATAATTGTAGTTACCACAAAGTGACTAATACCGCAAGTCCAAGGGCAAAGACACAGAAACGGGACTTAGGTATTTCCAGACGATAATGATGTTGACTGACAGGATGAAATTTATCGCAGACTCTTCTCTGTTGAGGGGCCCGACTTACTATTCATACTTTGCTATTTTTCATCCTTAACCCTATAGAGGCCTAAACTAATCATCTGCATAGCCGTTTTCCAACTTTCTTGGAAATTGGGTCGACTTCCAGTCTAACCGGATGCAGCTGAATACCAGTATTTTACATGGAACGACTGCTTATCTGACCTCCACAACCCAGTTACTGGGTAATACGATACCCTTTTTGTCAGACTTTCGGGCTTCTGCCGACCCGTAAGGACTGTCAAAGATCCACGAGTGACAGCCGGAACCAACGGCTTAACGTGCTTTCCGAACTAATATCTAATTAAAAAATAATTCTGGCTTGTTAAAAGATGAATGAGTGGAATGTTGCCTTGGGCCTTTCAAATAACCTAACATTAATCCAGTCCAGTCCAATTTAAGATGTTAATCGGCAGCTAAGTGTTCAGGAAATCCACTATGGTGGATGGTAAAATAATATAATTAAATTATATGGTTTCGCAATTATGCCACCCAATCAATTGGCCAAATCCTTTTATGTATCAAAATCCGCGGGGTCGCCCGTGTCGAGGTTGGAAATTATCCCATGGGAACGTACTACCAGTATAAAAAGTATCCTATGTCTACCGGTGTGCCTAATTTCATCAAAATCTGTTCAGCTATATAGATAGACAGGCAGACGGATACACAGACAGAGTTTCTTTCGCATTTATAATATTATTATGGATGATTATCATCAAGAATTTTGACTGTCCAGTTTTTTTGGGGATTTTCAACATCACAAAAACTTGCAAAATTTTCAGGTACAGGGACACCAAAAACGTTTGAAGTGTTATTAAATCAATTCTTTATCAGATTTTTCGTCAACAATGACACGTTTAGTCATTTTAAAGTCACACTTAATGTTTTCTGTTTGGTTCCAAGCGATGTGTGTCGTACTTTCGTGTCTTGCAATACGTTTTCACTTCCTTATTGGTTACGACAAAATACAGTACTCTATGATACGTCATAAAGCAATGCCAGTATTGTTTATGTTTATGGATCAGGCCCTAGTTTAGCTGGAAGTAAGGATTAGGAAGAAATGGAGCGCTATGTGCCGCGCGACTTCGGTGTAGTCTGAGCTAAGGCATCATCTTCTTACCCTTGCCCCATGTAACTTGGGGTCGGCACAACACGTTTTATTCTTCCATTATCTCCTGTTAACCATTACGCTATCATTCATCCCCTTATCGTTCTTCACACAATCCATCCATCTTTTCTTCGGTCTTTCTGTTTGTCACTACTTACTTATCACTCTTTCAGTCATAATATGCGTTTCCTCGCTCCTCATCCAAGTGCCGAGTGATGTTGAACAAATGGACGCTGCAAAAAACAGTCAATGTGTCAATGCATGATTTACTCTGTGCAATTTAACCCTTAACCAGGCCCCGAAGACTGGCTGGAACATATAAAGTGTTCTATATGGATTTGGTCGTTTCTACACGCCCTAAATGATTCCTCATCAAAAAATTCCTGAAAAAACACTGAAATGTCTGAAAAAAAAAAGTGGGAAAACGTATTCCGTTGCCTGGTAAAGGACTACCTTATAATGGATAACTATATAAGATATTGCGTTCAGTTTGTTATTTTTTTTATATTTTGTAATTTTTTTTTTCAATTTATCTACAGGTAAAACAAAAATATAACTACTTATGAATGATTTATTATAAATGTTACTATGAAACAATGTTATGCCTCAGAAAGAGCTTGGTGGAACGACTTCATACATGGATCAAGGCATAATGTTACAGTACAAATTTCACAAATGTATTTATTTTGTAACGTTATTCTTGCTTTATTTTCGTTGATCAGTTGTCGCTCTTCCGGAGTTCGAGCTTTTTGAACACTCAAATCTTTGGGTAGACCTTTACGTTGGATTCGTACAGTTGCAATCGCGAAAATTCCTCTGTTATAAAGGTATTCTATAAGAGCTACGGAAGAAAAAAGTTATCAAATACCAATAGTGTATTTCTTGGTAGCCCAAGACTTAATTGTTTTATAACTCTAAAACCCAGCCCTTCTTCATTAGGTTTCTTATCTTTGCCTGCATATATATCACACTGATATAGATATCCTGTGCATATTTTCCAGTAGAAACCAGAGTTTATCAAAAAATCACAGGTAAAGCAGGGTGCAATAGCTAGTATATGAAAAAAATGTGATTCGAACAGGCAAAGGATATATAGCTCCCACAAATAACGTCGCCTAAACAGGCTATGGTCATATGTTTCCCACGTTATATTTTGCTATATTTCAGACAATTTAGACAAGAAATCGACTAGAAATTATGTAAACCCAATAGAAAAACTCAAAATCTACAACATATCAAAAAATTGCACGACTTAACTTTCTTTGTTTCGCCATAATCGAACAAAAACTTCCGCACTTAACGAAAAAGGCCTGTTCAACGGGTAGTCAAAATTCAAATGGCTGTCAGTGACAAATACGTTCGGATACACGAAGTTTGCGAATTTGGAATCACAGAGTATACATTCAAGAATTAATTTTGATAGCTTCTCTGCTTTTTAAAATCAAAACCTGGGTAGAGCATTGAAAAATCTATGTGGGATGTATATATCCGGGGCCTGGTAAAAGGTTAACTATCTGTTATAAACACCATGTTGCGGCAAAAAATAAATGTTGCACCGTCTAAAGTTTAGAAACTTTTATTTTGCTCGCATCGTTGAAGCACTGTTTAGACTTTTGTTTAAACGATCCAAATCATTTGTTGCTTTCATTTCATTGGCTGGCTTACTCCATGTCTGAAATATTTAAAACGATCGAACGAAAAATATATACTTTATTGTATACCAGAAATCACATTGCAAAAAATACATTTATGTATAGCTTTTTGCGATCTCTTCCAGGCAACCTACTTTGCCTTCGACTCGATGAAAGAGGACGAAGTGCATAGTTTACCGCTCCCAGCCCATGAATGAATGATCGGTATGCGGTATGCCACAATGCCCTCGATCGATCAACTTGTACTCTGTAGCTACAACTTAAAGGCGTCATAACCTGCGGTGACCGCTGTATGTCGAATATCTTTCTGTCTCTTCTATGCGCCAGGCTCGGATTCCAATAGGAGAAATTGGTTTAACACTCCATTTTTGCTTGTCTCCATGACTGCATCTTTTTATCAGAATATAGGCTTGAGCATTTCTAATTGGTTTGCAGTTATACCTACGTCAGACAATTAATACATAGAATGAATTAGTCTAATCTAGAACAGGTCTCTAAAGAAATACATAGTTGGCGCTTGTGGTTTCTTAATGATTTGTTGTTGTTTCAAAGTTAATGATATTTTTGTTGCGTAAATGATACCATTAGTAGGTACTTTTCGTAGGTATTTGTTGCTATAAGCGAGTTCATGGACATTAAAACAGAATGTGGGTTAACAATCGGTTGTTAATTTTTCCTTTGACTTTATTAACTTAATGTAAGAAGGTACCTACATAAGCTTAAATTCTATAAAGTAATGTAGTAAAATATATTTTGTTTTGGGATTCTATGAATAAAATAAAAATAATAATTGAAATGATTAAAATATACCTAACAATACAATTTAATTAATTACGTACATCGGTAATCTGTATACGTTTATTTGCTGATATATATATGAATGCCAGGCCAGAATAGACGAGGCCAGGTTAGGCAAGACCAGGGCCTAGGTACTGTTTGACCATACTTCTGACTCATACAAAACTTTTTACACATGCGTAGTACACACACCGGCAAAATTAGAAGAACACAAAAAAAAGGTGCCTTTTTTTAAAAACTTGTGGGTATTTCGACGAGCGGTTCCGTTATTTGAATGATTGCCCTTTTTTCATATAACATTATGGGCTTTTATGACATTTTTAAGCCTTCTAACAGAAATTGTACCCTCTTAAGTGTTTATTTACACTTTAAGCTTCTAAGTGTTTTTGATAAGAAAGTTGGTTTATGCAGTCAATGGTGGCCCTAGCTCATTACGTTTGTTTTGTTTGGAGAGTTAACATTGTATTGCATACAGAATGAGTGATTTGCCTGCAACTGAAGTCGCCAGGGCTGTAACAATGATTGAGGAAGGTCACACCTCCGTTCAGTCAGTCGAACGTTGGGTGTATCAGTATCCGTGATCCACCGTAATGTGCAACGGTACAGACAGACAGGATCTTACGTGCGCAGACGAGGGCAAGGCAGAAATCGTGCAACCAGTGCCATAGACGACCGTTTTATAAGGGTGCAAACTTTAAGAAATCGTCGTCAAACGGCTGTTCAGACCCGAGCTGTCTTAGAAGAAGTGCGTAACGTACGTGTTAGTGGACGAACAGTGAGGAGAAGGTTAAATGAAGTTGGTTTGAAGTCATACGTGCCAGCAAAAGCGCCAAAACTTGAGGTGAGCCATCGAGTAGCAAGATTAGCGTTCGCTCGTGAGCATCAAAATTGGTCCGATGAATGGAGTCGAGTTTTGTTCTCCGACGAAAGCCGTTTTTGTGTAAATTTCATCGACGGAAGGGAGAGGATGTGGAGATATCGAGGAGAACGTTACCATCAAGCAAATTTTTCCGAAACAATGGCTTACGGTGGAGGGTCTGTTATGGTGTGGGGTGGTATAAGTTTGACGGCACGCACCGCTCTGGTCATTATTGATGGCGGTTCTTTGACTGCTCACAGGTACATAACTGAGATCCTAGAACCCCATGTTATGCCTTTTGCCCCATTCATAGGCCCAGATTTTGTGTTTATGCACGATAACGCACGGCCCCACACTGCGCGCATAGTGCGTGATTACTTAAGTGAGACTGGTGTAACCCAGATGGACTGGCCTGCACGATCTCCGGACATGAATCCAATAGAACATGTCTGGGACATGATTGGACGAAGGGTTCGTGAAAGAAATCCTGCCCCTAGGAACGTTGAAGACCTGAAATTGGCGCTGGTTGAAGAATGGGGCATTTTGCCTCAGGAAATGATTGAAGATGTCATCAGAAGCATGGCTAGACGTATCCAAGCCCTTATAATGGCGCGTGGAGGCAACACGCGCTATTAATTCTTTTCTTTTTTAATTTAACTCTGTTTTTACGCATTTGAAAACATAAAATTTTTTCAGTCAAGAGCATTTTTTTAAATTTTTTATTAAATAAATCCTAATAAACCATACAATTTGTTTTTTTTCTTGCATAATATAAACGAACAGACTCAAATAAACCATAAAAATTAAATAATAGACATTCAATCTCAAAAAATTATGTTTTCTTTTGTGTTCCTCTAATTTTGCCGGTGTGTGTAGTACTACGAAATTTTTTTATCTTTGTATACACTACTGAACACAAGAAGAAGACTTCAGTGATTGTCATAGAGGACACTGCTGTTATTAGCACAATTAATCAATTCATCATTAAACACAGATAGTACTATTACACTATCAAAGTCAGCATTGATCAACGAACGATGGTCTTGGTCAAGTCATGGCATGCGGAAAAGATGCAAGGGACTTTGTACTCGGAAAGTTTAATAGAAGTTAAGCAGGTAAAGCGGTCATGGACATCCACTTTATACACGTAGATGATTTCCTCTGCTAGAACAATCAAGAATATTTAAAAAATTGTGGTCGATAGAAAATAGACGCAGATAGATGCAATAAATATTTTAGTAGCTTTTACTGAGGTTGTCCAAGGATTCTATTCAATAACTTTAATTCAGCAGATCACAAATTGTGACCTACGTATTTGAATACAATACAAAAGTCAAAAACTTTTAAAAGAAGTTGTACTGTTGTATTTTTATTTACACAAGGACATTCATTTGAAGTGGCGTAGAGTGGGACGCCCCCAGCTAGGTGGATCTACGACCTAAAAAGGTGGATGGTGGTGGTCAGACTGGAATGGGGAGGCGTAGGACTGAGTGTGAGTGTACTAAGGTACCGAAATAGTAGATCCCAAGAATTAATCTCCTATGCCATTTTCATGCCATTTTTAGGGATCCGTACCTCATAAAAAGTATCCAATGTACTATCCCAGGTCATGGCCTACCCGCGTGTTCAGCTAGACAGATAGACAAGCAGACGGATACACAGACAGAGTTACTTTCGCATTTACGAGTATAATATTAGTATAGATATGGATTATTATCGAGGGGCTTGTGGCTAAGTAATAACAACAGCTCGGTTCGGTCGACCAGGTTATGCTACGCTTGCCGCGGTTGGTCCATGGATGGGTTGGTCACCCATCCATGGACCAACCCCTCTCTATATGGATCAACTCCTCTCTTTGCATACCAACACCTCTCCGTGCCTCGGAAAGCACTTTAAGCCGTTGTTCCCGGCTGTCATTCGTGGATCTTTAACAGTCGTTACGGGCCCTCAGTAGCCCGAAATTCTGAGAACCAGTCTTACCAAGGGGTATCGTATTAGACTGAAAGCCGACCCCAACATAGTTGCGATAAGGCTAGGCAGATTGTTACGGCCCCGCCGCCGCCAGATAGCGGACGGCAGGATTTTCTACCGCGCCGTGCCTGCGGAGCCATACCGCTGGCCTGGCCGCGCCCGCGCCTCCACTTCACGCCGCCAGGGGGCCAGTCGTCGTCCGCCATCGCATTGCCCACGTCGCTCGTTTTCTCAGATTTATATTCAGATTCAGATTCAGAACAGATATTATAATATTCAGAACTTTTATACCTACTTAACAACAGATTCATAACAGTACCTACCGTCCATTATTTCGAAGCCTAACTCAGCGGCAGCAGCCGAAACACAGATTATACCTGGCCGTGTAATCTAGTCCTAGTTGCACAATAAATACCTAAAATTTAGGTTTAAACTTAAAATTTTCACCAAAAATATTTACCTTATTTTTGATCGGCCCTGGTGAAAAAAAAAAAATTATTGGTAGGTCATTTTTTTTAATTGGTAGATGTCAATGTGGCCCATCAGCAGGTAAAAGGTAATCCATGAGTTTCCGGACAGCCAGTATAGATATTGTGTACACCCTTCGTAAAATTTCTACATTTATAAGAATCTGGAATAAAAGAATAAGTAGAATAGAATATTATTTATTTTGTACATAATAAAGAATATTCTATTCTATTCTACAATTGGATTGCATCAAAACTGTTTATTTTTTTTCTAGAAACGAAGAGGAAGCATTTAGAGAGCCTGCTAGATACCACAAATTACATTCCTAATTAGCGCCGAATTACTGATTGTTCGGTGCGTTTGTGCGAGGTTACATCACAACCAAACAAGTTTTGTTGTGATTTACTCTTTACCAAGGCGTTTTAAGTTCGACCTCAATAAAGTTCACTGAATTTAAGAAAGCTTCAAGTATGAAAGTTCGTGATAGGCTTATTAAGTGGTTTTTGATGTATGACGTACCTACTTAGTGTTTTGACCGCGAGTGCGTCTGCGTGAATTTATGATATTCACATACAATATGCAAAATCTTTATAGGAACAGTTTTTTTTAAAGAATATCTTATGTCCTTTCGTAGGATTCAAGATATCTCTATGCAAAATTTTATCAAATTCGGTTCAGTCGATTAGACGCGGAGACGTAACAAACCGACGATGTTTTCCACTTATTATTACAAAGTATTTCTGGCAGTATGAATTGTAATTATGGAATGGCAATTATTACATTACATACCTGTGCCTACTCATCAGTCTGAAACTTAATTAAACTCAAAAAAATATCAACCCACTATGTGTCTACATTTAGCATCTTATTTACGTACAATAAAAGTTTTGTTTGAATTTGAAAATTTTCCGGGAAACTTTTCCAACTTTTTTTCCATAAAAACTTATTTCGGACGAACGAACATTTTAAGCAAAAAAATATCCAATATAAAAAAAAAAAAAATATTTTTAAAATAAATAAATAAAAATAAATGCGTAAGTGCATCCGCTTACGCATTTAATTTTGATTTATTTATATTTTATTTAAAATGTTTCAATCGTAGCAATTAGGTAAAGTTCCTATTAATCAATTGAAATGTAAGTAGTGATTGTAACGGTCCTTGGAAGTCTTTTTTTATTTTTACATGCATCAGTTATAAGTATAACACACACACACACACACACACACCTACAGTAGGTAATGTAGGGGGTGTGTGTGTGTATCTTACTATTTTTAAATTAAATACTTAACAATTCACGTTCCCCGATTGAATATTACAGAGCGTCTATTTAAGGCGTGTGCGCACGAAAAAGCCGTAGCAGGACCAGGCGAGTGCGGAGATTGACGTCATTTGAATACCTGTTGGAGATGAAGTTTTTTTCCAGAGCTTTCTTGTCGAGCTGGATGCGTTTAAATGCAAGGAAGTCACTAACCTCCTGCACACCACAATGCGTTTAAAATAAGGGCGTGCTCATACTTGCAGACTCTACAGTGCGTAGCGGACGCATTCTTCCGTGTTTTTATGTTCATTATTTACGTCTTATTTTAATGATCTTGATTATTCTTTTACATTTCAATAATGAGTTTTGGTTTTGTTTTGTAAAAATGTTTCATTAAAAAATGTACTTACACAGTATTTTTACAGATATGTTAAACAATACGCCTTGAGCCAATTAACATTTAAATTAGCTTTAAAATGAATATAATTTCGTTTCTGCGCTTAAGTCACCATTTAAAGGAGTCTGCCGAAAACTGCCCCTCGACATGAACACAGAGGTTGTGTATTCGAGCCTTCCCAGTTCCCAGTGGAAATAATTTCCTTTTTCCCCTCTGAACTCAGTAAGGGAGGAAGGGGGTGAAGTGCAGGAGGTAACAAAGAGTGCGATAGGGAGCGTTGAGAAATGTATGAATGATATCAACAAACAAAGTAGTCCATACGGGCTGAGCCCAGCTTAGCTCAGTCTGAAAGTGACAAGTGTAATGAAATTTCCCCATAAATTGCAAAACACCCTTCGATAGAGCTTATTTAGATCTACTTTCTCACGTTATCGAATGGTGGATTGTTAGGTGTGTTCGGCCGAGGGCCGAAAAAGTGTTTTTCCCATAGACTTCAATGTAACTTTGGGGGCTATTTTGACAATGTTGCCATCTGCTTAGAACAATGGTTATTTTTGCTTTCGAGTCAGTCTACCCCCTAGTTTACTTCACCGCGAGGTGGTGCTTATGCGGTACGGGACAAGTGCTAGGCAAACTCTGCAGACTCCTTTATTACATTAAAATTACGAGTATTTCTAGTGATTTTGTGTCAATTGGTCAGGTCAGATTAAAAACATTAATAAAATTACGATCTCAATAAATCGATGATAGTTGTAAAGTCAGGCAATGAAACACTCAGGTAAAGGTATTGGAATGTAACTGCATCTCAATTTGCTTCTAGGTACCTTACTACATCATCATTCAGATTGAAAGTACCTAACATAAATCCTCCCGACTGAATTTCTGCCACGGTGGTCAATATCAACGGAGATTAGCCACGTCCGCAGGAGATGACAGTGCACAAGTGTGTGCGCAAGTACAGGTGAACTCTCTGTTCCTTTACGCTCATAGTCCAATTTGACGGCAATCCGACACGACCGGGAAGAGATCAGGCGCAAGACTAACGGTATTACTTGGCATCCGAGGAACGGGGGCTTCACACAGTTCACACCACCAACTTCCAAAGAGAAATTTAATGAGAAATTCCTAAGGGAAAACTTAATATTAAATAACACACGACCAACGAGGCAGTTGAAAGTGCGAACAATTCAACTTTGGCAACAAAGAGATAATATAAAATACAACCCTACGAGTGAAATTTTAACTCTTTGTTCGCTGTATTAGGACAGAAACAGAGCGGTGACAGTGACGGAATACCAAGTGTCTACCATCGCGTGCGACAGCCGACGACGGAAACGTCGGACGGTGTGACTCAGCCCTAACAATGGTTGCATGCTAAGATCGATGTTAAGCCACATGCCATTTACAGCAAATCCATTGTAAATATGCAATCATGGAAAGAATCGTGAACCGCTTTGTAATACAGATAATTATAAAATTGTATGTAAATCCGAGTTTACGTCAACAGAACAGGTGGCATTCGACATGCTTGTTATGTCAATCACCTCATATGCTTGAGAACGTTTAGTTGTATCTATAAAAAAACTATCAACAACATCTGATTTGTGATAGGATTTTCCGCATACTGAATTCTGCATTATCATCTTTAAAGCGCAGGTCACACCGCCAGCTAGCGAGCGGGCGGGCCACCTCTTTTCTTACTTCGGTAGCTCATCTCTGCAGTTCGCGGTGTGAACCGAAGTATGAAAAGAGGTGAAACGATGTACGCTCGGCTCGCCCTCCCGCTCGCCAGCTGGTGGTGTGGCCTGCGCTTAATACCCACTCTTGACGAAATTCAGCATGATGAGTTGTATATACATCCTATAACGTTCCCGCTGCTGTGACATAGGCCTCGTCTCTGTGAGAGCGAGTGAGCCATAATCCACCAAGCGGGCCCAGTGCGGGTTGGTGCCGGTTTCCTCTCGATGTTTTCGTTCCCCGTTGGTGATGATTGCCCGTTGCCCATGGGCTGGGGTTGCTTTGGGATCTAGAACTTATGTGGACTTCAATACTTACCCGCAAGAGTAACTTGAGACTGTTCGGATGACGTATGCGCGCGGTACTGATGCGCCAATGGCGAACATGGTAACAGCGCGGGGGTCAGGAGGGGCAGCTCAAGTCTCAAGTGAACTCTTGCGGGATGTACTGTGGTGTGGTGTGGTCTTCTGAAGTACGCACATTTCCACGTCCAGTTGCTTTAACTAGAAGGCGCTTATGTACCTACGTAAGTTTATTTTAATAGTTTTATTTTTAGCGTACTTTTCCTGCGTCATTCATTTAATTTATCAATAAGTTATTCAGGCACTGAATTACCTCATTTGTTTATTCATAGCACGGGAGTGTACAGTATTTACAGTAGCTTATTGTACTTCTTAGAACTCATACAATGTGACTGAAATGAGATATTTTTGGAACGAAGTTCTCTAACGCGGATTATGGTAGGAGGTAACCGGTAGAAATCGTCACGTAACAAAAAGCGATATGCTCCCTCCATGCGACTTTATATATAATAGAAAGAGACAGAGAGATATATTTATATACAGTTTTCATGGTTTTCGAAGGTGCTGAAGCCAATAGTGAGGTCGAAATGAAAATTCAAGATGGCAACTGCAGATCTTTTAAATTTTTCATCATGGGTGCCGTTTTAATGGTTTCGAGGGTGCCAAAGCCGATAGTGAAATTAAAATGAAAATCCAAAATGGCAACAATTTTATGAGATTTTCTAAAACTTCTACTAGATGACTCTGTATTAAAAACGAGCATTAAATTCACAATTTCTCTCTCTGTTTATTTTATTACGAGTGTGTGTGCGTGCGAGTATCGCGTAAGGAACTTCGTTCCTGACGGGGGTCCCCCGACCGCACAGGGTTTTTTTCCTGACGCAAAGGTCAATGTTATGGTCAGCCAGTTATAGTAATTATCTATCTATCACAACCTGTCTGACGTCAGCAGTCATTAGTGCATATTGAGTACATAAGACGTAGTGTTATTATATAAATATTCGCGGAAAGCGATACCATTACGGGAAAATGAGATTCTGTAATTTGCATCGGGCTATACGTACCCCTCACGTATAGTCCGACGCAAATTTTATGGCGGCTCTGAATACTCAAACTCAAACTCAAACTTAAACTCAAAGCATTTATTTCAAGTAAACCAATTACAGGCACTTTTGAATTGTCAAGGGGTCGGTCAGTCAGAAAGATGAATCTAGTTGCCCATTCCAAAGCGTAGTAGGTACCTGTGGAGAAGAACGGGCAAGAAACTCCACGGACACTCTTTTAAATCATAAAAATTGTTACGAGGCAAGTAGCTGCGCAATATCAAATTCAAGTGACCGCGCGTGTGACGGGTGGGGTACCTACTACCGAGTAGCCCACTTTAGAACCGCCATAAATTTTGAAGCTCACTATAGGTAGTGTAGGTACTAGGTACGTACGCTTAGTTAATTAAAATAACGAAATAGGTAGGTAGTACATAGCTAATTAAAGGTAAGTGTACTATACATAGTCGTATACAGGGTGTCCCTGGAAGTATGGATCAAATCGAATAGGGTCGTGGGCGAGGTCATTTCCAACTTTTTAACACTGAGAACGTCGGTGTTTTTTTTTACGGTTCAAAAATTATTATCAATTTTTGTTTTTTTCAATCACTTCCCATAGTGCTCAAAGAAAAAATCATAAAAAAAAAACTATTAGTGCTATCTATTCAATTTTTTTACAAGACGTTGTATAAGAGAGGGCCTTTCCTGTGGTAATACTTTTACGCTGCTAGAAAGCATGTGTCCATTAAAAAAAAAAAAACCATTTACTGTAAAGGCTACGTGCTGGCCAAAATTTTATTCAACTTTTGAGCAAAATTTTTATTCAATTGCACCGACTTTCTCACAGTTAATACGTTTGGAAATGACCTTGCCCACGCCCCTATTCGATTTGATCCATACTTCCAGGGACATCCTGTATATGGTCCAGGTCCTCTGCCTTCCTCATCCGGTATAATAAGCGTGATGTTATGTTTCTGTATTCAAAATATTATTTTGTTGGGGACAAAACCAAATGTTAAAAAAAAAAAAACATTTAAATTTCGTTTCCTGTTTTGTAACTATTTGATTCGGATACAATAATATTGTCCTAATTGCTGACAGCAGGCCCAGACGGCAGGCCCAGACAGCAGGCCCAGATGGAGATGGCAGGATGAGCTGGACTCCTTCAAGAAGTACTGGTCCTTAGCAGCTTTGAACCGAGAGACGTAGAAAGAAAGGGATACCTTTGCCCTGCAGTGAGATATCACAGGCTAATAATAAAATAAAATAATATTTAGTAAAATACCTTGGGAATGGAGGAAACCAGTTTATGCTATAAGTGTCGCATACCCCACAAGAATGGCATCACCATGCGTCACTATGGCGTAAGATAATACTGTTGACGTACACGCATATCTAATTACATTTAATTATTCATGCACAAGGGAAAATGAGAGCGAGGACCAAGAGAGACCGTTTCGGAGATTAGCCGAAACAAACAGACAGACAGACAAAAACATTAAAAATTGTTTTTTTTTTTTTTTGTTTTAGATATCGGGTACACTTCAATTTTATTTATTTGTAGTGTTTGTATGTAGTCGGTATTTGCATGTATGGATAGCCACAGAAAGAACAATACTCGTAGAAGTACGAAGACACTTAGCACCAGCGTAACACAGCGTTAACATCAGCGTGCACTTCCAGCCAGTCATAATTATTTATATAGTTATTATGCTAGAAAAACTACACTGAAAATGCACTTAGTGTGGCATAACAGTCTGTTTTTTTGAATTATTTCCATGATAGAAAAAATGCACTGTAAATGCACTTAGTAAGTACAGGCATAACAATCTATTTTGTTGTTTGACGTAACTACGAATAAGCTGACTCACACTATGGGCATTTTGTACAGCTCTGCTAATAAATAATTACTACTGACTCGGAGGAAACAGGAAAATCTAGTCTAGATGCGCATTATATCGACCAATTACAATTATGTAATCGTAGATATCGTTTCATTTTTCTTTGTTTGTTATTGTTATTGTGAGCCTGATGTTGTAGAAATAAATAGCAATTTCGTATCATAATCATCATCATCAAGGAAGGGCCCGTGGCTAAATAATAACAGCCGCACAGGTCGATCGATCAGGTTAAGCTACGCTTGCCGCGGTTGGTCTGTGGATGGGTGACCATCTTTACATACCGAGACCACTCCGTGCCTCGGAAAACACGTTAAGCCGTTGGTCCCGGCTGTCATTCGTAGATCTTTGACAGTCGTTAGGGGTAGTCAGAAGCCCAAAAGTCTGACAACCAGTCTTACCAAGGGGTATCGTATTACCCAGTAACTGGGTTGTGGAGGTCAGATAGGCAGTCGCTCCATGTAAAATACTGGTATTCAGCTGCATCCGGTTAGACTGGAAGCCGACCCCAACATAGTTGGGAAAAGGCTAGGCAGATGATGATGAATCATCATCATCATTGCAGCCTTGTACAATCCACAGCTGAGTGTTACATAGGCCTCCTCCCTTTTGTGCCATGCTTCCCAGCGGGGTAACTGCGTAACACACTGTCAGTAGCAATGGCTTTCATTTTGACAGTTCAACGACATTCATTGCGTTATTTACGTTGTTGAGCAAACAAATTTTTCGAACATATTAAAGCAAAGGATTAACAATATCCTTCAAAATTATTCGAATTGAGATTGACAGTGTGTTACGCAATTTGGGTGCTGCCGGTCGATTCTAGAAAAATCTCACCGTGATAACTAGGGTGAAGTGAGCTTAGAGTGAGCTGTGAGTCATGCTGATGCCTAGGGATTGACACTATTGGCGAATCACTCCACGCTCACTTCACCCAAGTTTTCACATTGAGATGGTTACAGAATTGCACGGCTGGTCTCATCCAGGTCTTCGCCGCGATCTTCTTCCCACAATATCAACCAGATTAAGTTTATTTAAACTTATAAATACAAACCAAACAAAGCACCTACCATCTAATCTCTTCACCACCCTTGGTTGACTGGTAGAGAATGCCTAAGGCATTAAGTCCGTCTTTGTAGTTACCTTTTGTGCGAAAAGTTTAAATAAATAGGGTAAATGCTACGGAAACCAAGTAAATGTAATATTATATTTTTTTTGTCATGTGTATATTGTTCATTTTAATTATTTACCTAATCTGCGTCATATTAATAACAGAGAGCCGTGTAGCTTTTAACGCGATTAACCTGTTTCACAATTGAAAAATAACTTTAAAAATAATAAATTACTTACTATTCTCAAACCTGTGCAACATAATGATACCTACTATATAACTATATATATATATATATACTACCTAATTCTCTTAATATTTAAATTATGACTATTTAATTTTAATAAATATATTATTATCTTGATACTTAGGTAGGTAAGTGACGTGTTTCAACTAGAATAATAAAGTTATTATTTTGCATAAAATAGGCACTAAGCACTATAACTAAAGATTTCAAATCGTCAGACACGCCTTCAAAGACAAACAAGAATGCACGCGATCCTAACAACCTTGACTCGTTGAAAATATAACGTAATTATTTTATTTTTTTTTATTTCGAAAGGAACAGCAAACAGCTACAATATATATGTAGTATAAAAAGAGATACATATAACATTTGAACAATATTGAAGCCCACAACGCTGTTCACAGATTAACTGTGGAACGTAAACGCACCCATTACCGCCAGTTTAAGCGGAGTTCAGATTGATATCCAAAAAATAAGCACATTCTTAATATGTGGCTTCAATAAAAATATTTTTTCAAGTACTGAAATTATCGATTTTTATAGTTATGTATAAGAACAGATAATCAAAGAATTACTTAAAACATTAAACATTAAATAAAAGGAAAAAGGGTCAAGTCCCTATTACCGACTCAAAATATCGGGTGTGTGCCTAATACCGTTTATGTGACACCTAATACCGACCACTAAATAAATGGAACCGTTAAAGTGAAATAAAAATGCTCGTGTATATTGAACTGTTTATATAAATGCTCCAACACAGTACAGAATGCTATCAACACTTAACAATTATATGTATTCTTATAATAGTATATTCTTAACAGCGTTAAATCAATAAAAAATATCATATTTATACGAATTATGTATAACAAATTACCAAAGGCCAGTATTGATTATAACTACTATAATATATAACCAATGGGGGCATTTGGTATTATACAAGAGTAAATGGCATTATAGAATCTTAGTAAAAATGTAACATAGTCATATAAAATTACAATAACATTTATGAGGCGGTGTATCGTATCTATTAAAACAGTAGAAAAGGCATTTGACTGTAAAACGCCTCTTAAGTTTAGTAGTCATGTCAAATCAAATATCAAATCTTGGATTAAGATTGACAAATGAAACAAATTAATAAAATTATTCATGTGAAAAAAAAATTGCCTATAAAAAATAACATCATGTGCCTCTGAATCAAATTTAAGATTAACTATGATCTCAGCATTCACTGCAAAATGTTATCCAAAACATAACGTTATTATACATATTATATTCTTAACAGCCTTCAATAAGTCTTAAAAAATATACTACTTAATATAATTATTTGTAACCTAAAGTGTAATATTAGTATATTATTTTACAAAATGTAATATAGAAATATAAAATTAGAATGAAATCTTAATTCTAGCAGTCATTTCAAATCAAAATCAAATATTATAATATAAAACAAATTAAGAAAATTAACCTTTGGCAAAAAAAATAAGATTAAAAAATAGATTCATCTGACTCTGAATCAAATCCAAAATCATGTCTCGGCCGCATACTGATCTTTGCTGGACGTTTTATTTCACAATCATCTGATATATAAACGGATAGCAAATAGTAATTAAAATTACATGACTTCCACATATAAATGTTAGCTAAGTATTACTATAATATAATAAAGCTTATGTAATTTTAAATCTGTATGTTTATTATGGAATACTATAATGTATATTAAATAACATTATGTTTACTTGAAAATAAATACCAAATAAAAAAACATGTAGTATGGGGTCAGTCGTAAATGTACAAGTAGATCGGTAATAGGTTTTCTTAAAGGAAATCGTATAACCTATTACCGACCCAAGGGAATGTGTAAATACTTACATGTCATTTTTGTACATGTATATGATTTTAAGTGGTGCGGTTGCTAAAAATATTTAATAATAATGATATTTCAACTATAAAAATACACTATTTAAAAATTATACCTCCTTTATTCATCAAAATATTTACATAAGAACAAAGTTAGTGTATACGGCTACTAAAGCTCTTGAATATATGGCGTTAATAGCTCAAATATAAGTTAACATACTAAGGAACTGAGTTAGTATAGCCTCCTGCCTATTAATTTATGCATTTTAACAAAAATCATGGCACACAAAAGATACGACAAGTACTTATCAACGACATGGGTCGACAATAGGAATAAAATTGTAATTTTTGTTCCTATTACCGCCTATTTTTAATATTGAATTTTAAGCAAAATAAAATAGTATCTCATTAAAATGAATCATTACTTGTGTTCCTGAAAGTATCAAAAATGCATCAAAAGAACTAGAAGTTACATTAAAATGCTTTACGATATAATCTTCTGCTAAAAAAGAAACAAGAGTACTTACGCCATCGGGAATGCTACACTATGGAAAATGCACTAAGGTCGGCGTCCACGGACGAACATAGCAATTATTATTTAAATCGTCGAGTTACGCACGCAAAAAAGAGATGAACATTTGCAATACAAATACATCTACATTTTTTTTAAAGCAACCATTTGTGTAGCTTTAATACATGACATAAAAATGATAGTTTTCTGAATAGGGCGGTAATGAGCGCGGATTTTAACGGGTCGTTATTAGGTGCGTTTACGTTATACTAATAATATTAAAAACTAAACTTACTTAACTATCGTGTTTATCTGTACTTATTTATACACATCAATCAAGAGAGCTCCTTGAGTATAAGACCTTTGAACCTAAGGGGGGAACATGCAAAAATATCAACATTTTAAAAAGTCCTATTCTAGGCATTTATCATTTTTCGAACAGCGGAGCGCAAACCAGTGTTAGAATGGCACGTACGCATGGAAATTTTCTGTTTTATATAACCTAAACAAAAAAATCTTCGCAATAATTATTGTAAAATTATTTGATAAAACGGCTAAAAGAGGTGTGCAGCCTTGTAAATGTGGCGCAGTACTAAAGTACGGATTCACATCGTGGTCGGTTCGATGATCGACGCGTGTGTCCGAGGCCGCTTGCCCAACCGTCTCTATTGCTCAAGGCATCTATAACGCTGCACTGTGGGCAATTTTAATTATGTAACTGTTCCGTTCATAAAACGTAGTAAAGTCACAAAAAATAAAACTGTGAAACAAAAAGTGATGGACTGTTGGCATTAGCTGGACATTGGCGCCGGTTCCCTTACTAAAGTAAATTTAAGTTCAGTGCATCTTTTTTTTTCTATTTAATTAAGAAAAGGACGGAAGATAAATATTAGTTTAATCCTGTTAAATTAACTTGTCTATGGAGTATCCATAGAAAAGTTTAGACGCGTGATTAAAAAATTGGCTACTAAAAATACGTCAATTTGCGTCAGGCGCTGACTAATTTGACAGGACTAAAGTAATATTTATCTACTGTCCTTTTCTTAACCCTTTACTGCATGATATATTAAATAAGTGACAATTTTTTTTTTATGTTAATGAGTTTATTAAAGCTTCAGAATTAATTTTAGTGTATTTTTTTATTTATTTTTTTAATTTTTATTTTTTTTTCCAAGTGGTATGTGATGATATACAAAATAGTTGTGTTTTATTATTGCTAATGATATGAAAAACAAACCCCATTAGGATTTATACGCTAGTTTTTTATTTTTTTACAGTAAAATAAACTGTAAACATGTCGAACCATATATGGTTTCCTATGCGGTAAAGGGTTAATGAAATAAAAAGAAAAAGATGCACTGAACGTAAATTTAATTTAGTTTGTGAACAAAGGAATTGCCGCCATTGTCCGACTTGGACGGGTGGAATACTCAAATTCAAGAACCAAAACATCAACAATCAAAATATCAACACCAATTATTTAATCAACAGTTTAATTTTTCAATGAATCTGAATAACATTAGCTTAAAACATACCTAAACGGTTCAAAATGTCAACACTTCAGATGAGCAAGGAATGTGATTAACATAAATAGTTCAAAATATCAACACTTTAGATGATCCACAAATCTGAATATCACTGATTTATCATGTAAATTGTTCACTTGATCAAAAGTCGTTTAGAAAATCAATGTTTAACAAAATATCGTGAAATATTCAGTCAAAACATAATATTCGTTGCAGACACTGTTAAATGCTGCAATTATAGGCCATTTTTTTTTAAGAATACTAAAACTTCTAGTTCTTCTTAATTGTTTCCCTTCTGCGAATTAACAAAATTTCAAGAATCAAATTCAGAGAATAAAACATAAACAACACTACGCACTAAATAAAGAAAGTAAAGGAGACGGATACGCTTTCATACAATTTTGGGCCTGGATGTAAAAAGATGAAATTGGTTGCAATTGATAGCTACTATATTAACAAACAATCACTGAAAATTTTGCAGATTTTGGCAATCTGAGAGCCGAGATAAAAGAGATTTAGGAAAAGTGAGGTTACGTAACAATCTGTACTTAACAGCCGATTTTTGAAGTGGGATTGTCATTTTTTACCCGACTGCCGAAGGAGGGGCCACAATTTACACAACGATCCATGATGTCAATCAATATCCAATCGGTAGGTCGTTCGTAGAATCCAAAATAACAAGTCCAAGTTTAACGTTTAAGCGGGGTTCTCCGTGTCCGGTATGGTAACAAGGCATGGTTCGTACAAGAAGGAAGATCAGAAGTCCGTAGGAAAGCAGGGGTCGAAGAAAATATCAATAAAAGTATGGGAGGAAAGACACTCAAAACGCACACGCACTAGACGATACGAACGAGTGTCGATGTCATGTCATGCATGTCAAGTCAGAGTTAGCACAGGTTAAAAATACAATAATCGATTAGTAAACGTGAATTGATTTATCTTAATTATGTATATATTTCATTAGTTTAAACCCTTAATACTTTAATTCTAACAGATTTAATTATTTTAATTGAATTAATTATCTGGTGAAAGCATTATCGTAAACAGTATGAACTTTGTAACGTTAATCGATTATAATACCTTAATTATTGGGTTTCTCATTTTCCAGATTGTAAATTGAGTTGATTTTTCACATTTTGAAATAGAAAAATATAACCTTTTTTTTAAGCTATACCTCAACTTATTACAATCAGGCCCAGAAATCCCCGTCTCCTTTCTTTGTATTGTAGGCAGGTATCTCTAGGTTACGTTATACATGGTATTGGCAATTGTAATGTGTCGAGATTCCCAGGTATTTGGCTCCCCCGTGACGTCAAGAGGGGCGCGCGTGGAACACTACGCGCCGCTGCCTCGGGTACGGTAGAATGGGGGGCGACGGATGTCCCCGAGTCCGTCGCCCCTGGACCCATTTAAGGGGGCTGAAAGAGAGTTTTCCACCCGCCGCTGACACCCGGTGCGCTTGCTGCAGGCCGGATGAGTGGACGAGGTCTCCCTCTCCCTTTCCGCAGCCTCCTTCTTCGAGACGACTGTTTTGCAGAAGGAAACCACCAAGCTGACCATCGAGTCGTATAAGGCCGGCAGCGACAGGTCACTACCTACTCCTGAGACTGAGATGAGGGCACATTGCGGCTCCTCCCAAGCGGCACACTCTGCCAGCGTATGCCGCCGTGTCCTCCCGGCATTTGATGCAGTGGTGACACCGGGCGTCCGGCTCCCTGTTTAATGCTGTCCTCAACTCTCCGCGTACCTACTAAGTCCATAGCGCCTTGTTCACGACCATACCTACTAGCTGTCACGGACTCGTGTATATGGATAAGAATACACATATAGATAAGTATGTACTGGACACTCAATATATCCGCTTTTATGATGTGTTTTACTGTCACAGCACCGTGAGTACCGTGACTTTCACTATCATCAATTTTATTGAGACATGCTTTCTATCTATGTGATTGAAGATTCGCATTGACAGCCACGGCACCTACCTATGGGTCAACACGTGTTGGCTTTTGAAAAGTTCCAACCGAGACATCACAAGTTGTTGAAAAAAGAATAACATTGTGTTAGTAGAAAAATCTCAATTGTTTCGACCGAAGCAAAAAAAAACATTAATTACTTTATACTCTTTTATGCTTAAAGTCAAAGAACTTATACCGTATACAGTTCACTGTGTTTATAATTAGAACAAAGTCATTTTTTAACAATACAAGGAACGAAACAATTGATGACATGACATTGACATTACGATATAAAGACGTGACTGCCACTTTGTAGCCATTAGATCCGAACAATGTCCAGTAGGGTCCAATGACAATGTTGGACATACTGAACATTCTATAAAATAAATGATAAATGATTTATTTTCTGTAAGTAGGTTTCTGTTGATGGATTCGACAATTTTGAAATTACATCCGGCGAAGTAGGTGCCACATATGAGAGTTGATATAGCCAGAAAGTGAGTGAATACTGAGATGATAAAGAGGTCAAAATAAACATATACTCAGCTAAACATAAACTCACGCCGTTTTGCATGAGGATATGCAGAAACTACAGAACGTCACCGAATACGATCCCTTCATACTCACTTCCAGAGAGGTGTTAGGAAAAAAAAATATTTTAAAAACTAAGACCCGGCTACTTACCCGCCAACTCGGTCGCATACCGCTATTGATAAATGATAAATGATTTATTTTTCTGTAAGTAGGTTTGTACAAACACTTTTACATGTCAATCATATTTTTTTAAAACTAGATGAGGTCGGCGTTTCCTATCTGACTACTCTGAGAAGAAAGGCCGAAACAAACTCAGAGGTCACAGTCTCTTTTAAAGTCCAGACATAATCTTGGTCAGATCATGTGAAGACCATGATTGCAGATTGGTGTCTGAAATGGTCTTTTGAGTAAAGAACCACACAGACTACTTATAAGCTTCATCCTTTTCAGTAGTCAGATTTTAGTTTTTAAACTTATTTTTTATTTAATTATTTTGGAACTTATATCAGTAATATTTACATTTTTAAAATGTGCTAATTAAGACCACCGTATGCTTTTCATTTGATACCGAACAAGGCACCATCCCAAAATATTTATTTTTTAATTCATTACTTTATGTCCTCTAGCGAGCGCCATATTTAATTTAATGTGACGTCACATAGCATATAACTAGCGGACGGTCAAGACGCTTCTAACGATACCTCATTCGTCAAATTATTATAAGGGAATAGATGAACATACATACATATTATCGGTTAAAATCAAAATATTCCCTCCGTGGTCGGGAAAAAACTAGGATGTCTAGTCCACAGGGTGGGAAGTACATCGACGTGCAAGACGCGCAAGATGCAGGCAGGACTGTCACTAATAATTTCATTCATCAAGAACCACAGTGTATACGAGTTACTAATAGCAATTCTGGTAATAAAATCATTTTTATTGCGCAAAAGGTACGATAGCGCTTGCATTAGCATGACCTACTGCCACCTCTTACGACGCATTATCAAATCTTCACTCGTGTGAATGTTCACGTCCAACCAGACGGTCGAACAGACGTTTGTTTATGTTTTTTTTTTATCGTCCAACGTGTTTCAAAGTTCATTCTACTTATCGACCGGAATTAGGTACGGGGAGTCGTGATCGGTGCGTGCAATGCCGTCTAATAACGTAATTAATAAAGAAATAATCACATGGACTGTGCAACTGGTTTTTCTGTTGTCTGTGCGCATTAGGTCGAGCTGATACTGAATTATAGATAGCTTTTCCGTTGTTTTAAGAGAAGTTTTATTTATACACGTGTTAACAGGCTGATTTGATGTTTTGTACATATGTAGTTAACTTTGTATTTTTCTGTCAATGAGTCAAGAGCATATCAACTATACGTAATCTTCGTAATTTGTTTTGTTTTATCTCAATAAAATTACTAACGTAACATTGTGAATAATAGTTGTAAGTATATAAAATTCTAAATTATATGTCTTAGGTAACAAGGGACCCTCTACTGCTCCGCGCGGTTTTTATAAATTGACAAAACATTGAGATTTCTTTATATGTTATTTTTATTTCAATGTTTTATACACATATAAGTACCTTCTAGAATAATATAAAAAAGTGATGGCGAAACAGCATCAAAACCAGTTACGGAGTTTGGAAGAACAACGCGGTCACACAGACAGACACAAAAAAACGACTATAATTTTTAATATGTAGGTAAAGACGTCGATGTCCTATGAGGTTGAAGTTTATGTATTTATTTTATTATTTGAGTACAAAGGTACTGCTTATTTCTTAAGAAACTTCTTCCAGCAGACCTGCTAACGGCGAAGTAAAAAAACCGGCCAAGCGCGAGTCGGATTCGCACCCGAAAGGTTCTGTACCATTATCTATAAAACGGCAAAAAAATCATGTCTATTATATGGGAGCCCCTTAAATATTTATTTTATTCTGTTTTTTAGTATTTGTTATTATAGCGACAACAGAAATACATCATCTGTGAAAATTTCAACTGTCTAACTATCACGGTTCATGAGATACAGCCTGGTGACAGACGGACGGACGGACGGAGGGACAGCGGAGCGGGAGTACTAGGGATCCTTTTTACCCTTTGGGTACGGAACCCTAAAAAGAAATGTAGACAATAGTGTGTGAGAACATGAAGAGAAAATTATGAATGTGTGTAGTGTAAAACTAACATATTAAGTATACCTCCACATAAAGTCCTCCACATACTCACAGTATAGAGTAAATGTAATGCTCTTTTAATCGACATTTAAATGACACGAATGCTGGGCGGAAGTGAGTTCTACAATCTTACTGCATGGACAGAGAAGGAATAAGAATAGTAGCTTGTATTTATTTTTCATTTATTTCAAATCAGTTGCAGACAAGAAATACATATGTAGGTTATGGTTAAAATTAGGTAAAAGATGGATTACAACTGGTTGGCACAAGAGTAAAGACAGGTACTAGGTACATAATTATGCTGTAACCACAAGATCTGTACATGAATTGGGAGAGCCCTGCCTCTTAAACTAGGGTAACCTGCCGTGCGATTCTGTAACCATCTCACCGTGAAAGCTTGGGTGAAGTGAGCGTGGAGTGAACTGTCATTCGCTAGGGATTAACACTATTAAATGCTCACTTCACTTATGATTTCACGGTGAGATTTTTACAGAATCGACCGGCTGTATCTTAAGAGACAGTGTTCAGCTACGAGTATAAGGGTGCGTTTCCACGGAAGCGGAGTTGCGCGGAGCGGAGCGGAGACGTGTAGGAATCGTCCAATCACAGACGAGACGAGTGACGTGATGAGGATTTCAACCAGTGTGATTAGTCGATTCCTGCACGTCTCTGCTCCGCTTCGCCCAGCTCCGCTTCTGTGGAAACGCACCCTAAGGCATCTTATAAAATAAACAAAACTTTTGAAGTGTGTCCGTTTGCCATGTTTGTATTTGTATTTTTATTAATAAACATTTTACTATCTCTTGTTCCACAGCATCTTTCAATGCAATGCACGATGACATTTGGGCCCATCAGCTTGACCATGAGCAGTGGTGGCCGAGTGGTAACGGCTGCGATTTACGACTTGTAGGTCGCAGATTCTAACCCCAAAGAGTACTTTGTGTAAATGATTTCATAACCACTGCTCCCGAAACGGTGAAGAACATCGTAAGGAAGCCGGTCAAAAATTCGAAGACATGTGAGATCTACCAACCCACGCTGGCCCCGCGTGGTGTGGATTACGGGAACATTATTGGTTGATTAGGTTGTTTTGGCCATCATCACCCTTCCACGTGTTCATATCGTAATACTTATACAGAGTTTATTTTCAAAGGCCAGCCAAATTTCAAGGTGTGGTACAGACCATCAAACTGAACAACTTTCTCCATGGGACCAACATTGTAATCGCGAAAAAATTATCTTTAACTGTCCTATAGAAACTTCAATACCTACTCGACCTAAACGTATGGGACGGCTGAATTTTTATTCGTGGTTACTATGTTGATCCCGTGGACAAAATTGTTCTGTTTGATAGTCTGCACCATACCCTTCAATTTGGCTGGTCTTTGTTGTCTTGAAAACTACCCTGTATAGTTTTTTTTTTTCTCTTTTTTTTAATATCTTTTGATTTGATTTTGAATTCTATGACCGTGACAATTTGTATCTTTTTATCTTTTAATCTTCGTTTATTTTAATTGCATTGACATTGTATTTTAATTTTAATTCTGTGACCTTTTTTATTTGTATTCGTTAATTTATTTTGTAGCAGTGATGTTGTGATATTTTATGTTGTATGTAATATGGGTCTTGCCTGAATTAAATGATTATTATTATTATTATGAGTAATCATCAACATCAAGATTGGTACACTTACTAGTACTCATAATCACGATCTGTAATGCTACACTGAGCTCGTCAACGCACTTACTTCCTATATTACATTTGTTTATTACGGAAACCAGTTGCATAATGGTACCAGTTATTTTTAGTTTAACTATCTTTTAGTTTTTGTTGTACAACTCAATGTTATCGTTGGTGACAATGACGCCGCATAAAGACAAAACTGTGAATCATTGAAAACAGGTTAGGAATAGAAACAAAGTAAATCGGCCCTGAAATCGCGAAAAAAAATCAGCTGTTCCCTACATTTTGACGAGTTATGCGAACATAAATTTAGGGAGCAGCTGATTTTTTTCGGGATTTCAGGTTTGGTCCCATCGTAAAAGTTTTCGTAATGATGTCTTTTCAGGTCCAACACCATTTAAATTACACCTTGTATACAGTTTCGACTGAACAATAACATATCAACATGCCCGTGTTCCCCAAAGGGTTCGGCAGAGATGTATCTATAATAGAGAAGAAGAAAAGAAGAAGTCCTCAAGCACAGCAGTCTCGAGAAGTTCCTCAAGGAAGAGTTCTGGCCGAAGGGTGTTGTGTATCGCCGGTTTCGTGGCCGGCTACATGACACCAGTCAGCGAAACACGACGCCGACACTTCGTGTGCAGTAGTATAAGTTTGTTATGTTGTATTTATTTATAGTATTTTTAAGCTACATTATTATAGTATTGTATTTGTGATAATTTTGTATGTATTAGTTTATAAGTATGTTTTAGTAGTATGTATTGTTTTTTCTATGGGCCTTAGTTGCCTGAAATAAAATACCCACATTTCACCATTTATATGTATTTAGATCCCATGTAATAGCGGGCGACAGAACAATAAATGACAATAAATCATAGTAGGTACTAGCAAATAATTCTGTATTACTAGCTAGATAATGTTGGAAAAGTGTGACTGAAGGTGGTCTGGCATAATCAGTCTATGACGTTCCCACTGCTAGGACACAGGCCTCCTCTCTGTGTGACGGAATGGGCCGTAATCCACCACGCGGCCTAGTGCGGGTTGGTAGGTGTCACATGTCTTCGATTTTTTTGTTCTAGGACATGCCGGTTTCCTCACGATGTTTTCCTTCACAGTTTTTTAAAGCAGTGTACATACATTAAAGCGCCTGGCTGGGTTCGAACCCGCGACATACGACTCGTAAGACGGGGTCTTTATCACTGGGCCATCACTGCTCACATTGCACCAGTTATATTTAGGTCTCATGTAATAGGAGGTTACTGAACGGCAGTGACGATAAATAGTACTAGCAAATAATTATGTATTACTAGCTAGATAATGGTGGAAAAGTATGTCCAAAAGAGGTCTGTGCTAGGCTTATTGGACAGGTTTGTTATTATAACGGAAGAGTCCTCCGTGGATGGACAGAGTAATGAACTTTGAAAATGCGTCGGTGTATACGGGCCCATGCATCGTATGCATTGTCACGTTCTGTTTCTTGGTCGTCGAGTTGTGCTTCGGAGAGAGAAACATTATCAATAATATCTTATAATATTATCATTATTATCCCTGTAATGTAACAGTGTGTTGTCAAGGTCGATAATGTTTTACAGCTGCAACCACGGGCTGCAACGATGTCATCCGTCAATGTCAGTGCAATATAATCATTATTGATGACTGCATGGTTGGTAACAAAATCCTTCATATTTATGTATTTCAATAATGCTATAATATGTATACCTAGTGTTATACGTTGCTAATAAAATATTTAAGTATAGAAAACAATATATTATTATTACTATTGCATCATTTCAAGGATTCTTCGAAATGATCATACCGGCCTACTCAGCGTGCCTATATATGCCAGAATTACAGTTCTATTATATAACCATTGTATGGTGTAGATATGCATTCAAGATAGAAACTAGTAATGGACGTATAAAAAAATTAAGGCTTAAAAATAAATTACGCATCCAAAAGCGTTGGAACACTTATTTATAGCCGCAGCGGTCAAACTTGTTTTTTATTTTAAATCTCTTTGGGGAAAACCTACTTAATAATATGTCGTGGTATTAAATTATGCGGAAACCGCAAAGCCTACCTCAAGAAGATTTAACCAAAGTATCACAACAAGATAAAACTGACTGATTACGTGATTTACAAGAGATTTATTTATTATTAATTTCTTATCAGCAGCTCTTACTCTATGAGGAACTAAATCAATTCATGTGAGTCCAAAAATCCACCAAAAGTTGAAAATCCAGTGCGATAAAATCCCGCCGCGATATTTTTACGTCCGTGCAAACGTGGGCTAACGATCGCTCTTTCGCTCCACTGGCATGATTGGCTGTGGCTAATTCAATTGATTCGCGAATGTGGGTGACACATTTGTCACTGGATCCCCCCGTGACTTTATCGCATTAGGTTTAGGATACAGGCAGATCAAGGTCAAGAGGGAATTCTTTCCTTTGTCATGTAAAATTGACGCTATTTTCCATTAGGACTAAAATTTAATACTTTTCGGAAGTAATTTGTCCCATAAGTGAGTTTGAATTTAGTATAACAGGAAACAATTTAAAATGCTTATAAAATAATTCATAACTTCCTACAAAAAAGCGAAAGGGGAAACACTACTTACAGATTACTTATGCAAAAAACTTATAATATGTTCTAGCTGCTACAGCAAGAATGTCGGAACATAACGCCACAGATAAAAAAGTAAAACAACGGTAAAATTTGAATGAAACAAAATGGCTGCTGTGCAATGGTTCAAGCAGATTCATTACCTACATAGCAAAAAAAGACCGTTAAGGTTTGCGGGCGCTTTAACAATCGCGAATTGAATCGAGGTCGAATTTTTTGTTGGAACATCTGACGACATTAAAATTGTATTGTAGATCATTATTCTATGATACGGTTTTGCGTGCTAACTGCATGGTCCACGTGTGCCTCGTTTGATAAAACTGTAGAGGAAACAAGTTAGACATTATTTTTGTGAAATGTTTGGTTCGTGTTGTTTCGCATTTTAATATTAGGTACAAAGGTCCATAGATTAGTCTTTCCTAGTATTAGTTTCATTTTCAATCTACCAATCATGAATGTATAAATCTCAGGGTTTAAGCTACGGTTCCCTAGAAGAGCGGTAGCCGTCACATAAGGCAGAAACAGCTGTCATGAAAATGATGGCAGCGAGATTTGACTTTACGGTGTCAAAAATCACTCTCTTGAAAAACACATGAAGTTTTAAATAACGTTTCAGTGACGTCATTGGCCAGTAAATTGCGGACGCTATGTGGTTGCTACCGCTCTTCTAGGAAACCGTAGCATTATTGGCTGTAATCATTGACATCTACGGCAGAACAAGCTTAACGTCTACACAATACAGTTGACATCATCTAAAATGAATCACAATTTACAAACTTAATACTGCGCAGTAGCATCAAACTTCTTCTCATTTCCAAGAATATCAATATCCTCCATAACACTTTTGTGTTATCAAATTTGCATATTGAACTTTTTACGTCGTTTAATTGGACGTGGACCGTTGAATTCACATAACTTTAAAAATAAAGGAATGCTTCTGACGTCAAACGGACCCTTTATAGGCTAACCTGAACAGTTTTTGGTCACTTAACCTGAAAATAAATGAGTGTTTTAATTTGAGAACAATATACAGGTATTTTTGGTCATCGATGTGAGAAAAAGTCCAATTTGATTTGTTTTATGCCCATCAGATTTTTGTGGTGGAAGGTGCCTGAGAAAGACATGGGTGTCAGAGAAGTGTTTTAGGTTCATCATCTTTCCCAATAACAATGAACTAGTGACGATCATCTGTTCATCTACTCAGCGTAGACCCTGAATGCTTCATTGGGATGATGTTTAGCAGCCATCGTGTCCTAACAAAGGTATAGTTTCAACATTTAGTTAACAATATCACTACATAGTATAAAACAAAGTCGCTTCCCTGTCTGTCTGTCCCTATATATGCTTAGATCTTTAAAACTAACGCAACGGATTTTGATGCGGTTTTTTTTATTAGATAGAGTGATTCAAGAGGAAGGTTTATATGTATAATACATGCATAATATAGTAGAGAAACACTGATAATTTTAGAGGTTTCTAATGTGATGTCGTAAATAAACACATTTTTTGGGCTTACATTGTAAATGCTGGCCTTTGAGATAGATCAAAATAATGTACTACAGTATTGTACACCTTAACAAGGTCTACAAAAAAGTCCGCGATGGTATATGTCTATCTCTTAGGGATAACCCACAATAACCATTTTTTATCCTTAACTTTTTACGAGAAATAATGGCTCTAAAATTATTGTCAGTATTTCTCTATTGCACCCGTGCGAAGCCGGGGCGGGTCGCTAGTTGTTCATAATATGTAGTCTTAAGATACAGGTCATCCTCTTAAGGTCATCCGATTAAGAGGCAGGGCTCACCCAATTCATGTACAGATCTTGTGGTTACACCATAATTATGTACCTAGTACCAGCAGTGCTATTCTGTAAAAATCTCACCGTGAGAACTTAGGTGAAGTGAGCGGGAAGTGAGCTGTCATTAGGGATTAACACTATTGACACTGCTCACTTCAAGCTCACGTCACTTATGATTTCACGGTGAGATTTTTACAGAATCGACCGGCAGATCTTGTGGTTACAGCATAATTATGTACCTAGTACCAGCAGTGCTATTCTGTAAAAATCTCACTGTGAGAACTTAGCTAAAGTGAGCGGGAAGTGAGCTGTCATTAGGGATTGATTGGTTTTTACACTATTGACACTACTCACTTCAAGCTCATTTCACTTATGATTTCACGGTGAGATTTTTACAGAATCGACCGTCTTTACTCTTGTGTCAACCGGTTGTAATCCATCTTTTACCTAATTTTAACCATAACAACTACATATGTATTTCTTGTCTGTAACTTATTTGAAATAAGTAAATTTTATTATTAGTTGTATAGAAAACACAGTTTATAATGTTAATTGTGGGTCAATTTGTCATATGGTACAACAGCAGTGCTATTCTGTAAAAATCTCACTGTGAGAACTTAGGTGAAGTGAGCGGGAATTGAGCTCTGTCATTCCCTAATAGTAGGTATTGACACTATTAAGTGCTCACTTCACTTATGATTTCACAGTGAGATTTTTACAGAATCGACCGACTGGAGTTAAAAGTATTGATGTAGCTCCAAGTTCCCTGTTGAATCTATGTTAACAATGAAGTTGTTGTAGGGAGGTTGCAGTATCTACAGGGGTATACAAGGGACTCGTCTCGAGATCCGGAGGCTGGAAGCCTGCTTTTCACTCGATTTAAAAAAGGAGACTGGTTAAAACAAGGTAATTTCTAATGTGTCCTCGTGAGTGTTCCGGACGCACGGAAACCTGGACTTAAATGGTTTGATGTCGCCAACACATACTGAACTGGCTTATTTGTTTAGGAAGAGACACTCAGAAAGTCAGGGACACATGCCTATATCTACAAGAAATAATGATTTAAATACGTCATATCACAAGTAGTACCTAGTTTTTCCTCATTCGACTGTCAAAAATTAACAAGTGGGTGTGTCAAGTATTTTGTAGTTTTTGATATATTTACTGCATAATTTTCATATCGTCGTCATGACATGGCTCATTAAGCAGACAAATGTACCTATGCATTTCTTATATTATTTGCATTCTTAGCATCTACTCTTAACGTATGGTCACGATGATTTACATGTAAGAAGCATAAAAATACAATCTGAATATAAATATAATTAAAGATGGAATACAAAACGTGAATGGAAAAGAAATAAGTGGAAGAAAACACTACACTGACATAATATTCGACATTTGTATAGCGTAGGTACAATCCTGCCTGCCAGCTTTTCTGGCCTGCACCCTAATTGCGTAAAATACTTTCAATCGCAATTTGAATCATTTTGAAGGATATTAATAATAATAATAATAATAATCATTTATTTGCAGACATTGAAGTCCATAGAATTAAATTAATTGACATTGACACATAAAAATAACACGATACACACACATAGGCAGAATAATAATAATAATAACATAATAGTAATAAAGATAAAATAAATAAAATAAAATAAAATAAATGCAATAAATGCACGCACAGTTACCTAACCAACCTGTGTGTGCAGTCTCACCCATCGACCAAGTATCGGGCAGTCCCACCGGTCACTCAATGCTCTCAACATACCGTGGGTGCTGGTATCTGTTCTGTGCCGGAGAGAAGCGCATCGTTTTCGAATAATGGCATAGAAATCATCTACTCTCGCATCGGCAAACATACCCGAAGCGCTACAATACCGCGGCAGCCCCACAAGCGTCCAAGCATATTGCTAACCCATTGCTTCATATGTTTGAAAAATTCTTCTGCTCAACAACATATATAACGCAATGAATGTTATTGAACTGTCAAAATTAGTCATTGCTACTGTTAGTGTGTTACGCGATTAACCCGTGTTCGTTCAAATGAGATTTGTTGATTGAAAACGCACTTACACATAATCAGCCTATACTGTTCCCACAGCTGGGAAACAGCTCTCTTTGAGAGGAAGTGGGCCGTATTCTACCACGCGGGCGCAGTGCGGGTTGGCAGATGTCTTCGAATTTTTCGTTCTAGAACATGCCGGTTTCTTCACTATGTTTTCCTAACAACGCACCTACGCTACTAACAAATTAGGAGAAATCCAATTATTCTTTAAAATAAAAACCAATAGAAGGTCCTTTGCATGGGAGAGTCAAAGGCTTTTTAACACATTTTAACTAACTTCCGCGGGTTTTTCGTTAATCTTGGTAAGGTTTTATGACATTTTGCAACCGATGCTTATTTGGTTATACGACTGATGAACCAGTTTGTTTTCCAGCATTTATGTATAATGTAATGGAGAGCCATGGTGGCTCAATGGTAAACGGCCGCGACTTACGAGTTGAGGTCGTAGGTTCGAACCCAAGCAGGCACTTTACTTTTTGTGAATTATTTCATCACCGCTGCTCTCAAAACGGTGAAGAAAAACGTCGTGAAACTGGCATGTCCTAGAACCAAAAATTCGAAGACATCTGACATCCGCCAACCTACACTGGGCACGCGTGGTAGATTATGGCCCACTCCCTCTCACAGATAGGAGACGTGTCCCAGCGGAATATTATAGCCTGATTATGCAGGTGGTAGGTAATTGACCACTCATCCTGACAAAAATGTAGTCCTAAGAATGGTAGGTACAAAGGTCACTTTTAGATATACCTACACTAAGATACTTAAACGTGTGAAAAGGAAACACTGAAAATTCATAACAACACCTACAGTCCAATATCGGAAACAGTTAAGATTTGTACAAACATAGCATAAAAGTCAGCACTATAGCTATTTGCTGTGTTGTGTACAATAAACGTTTCATCGAACGGTATTAATGATGTAAAGTTATGTGTTACCTGCTGTTTGTTTTATTGTCAGCTGAAGACTGATTACAGAAAAGACTTTGCTACTAAACGCCTATAAAAAATTCCAGAAGAGCTTGCCGCATTATGCTACCATAATGGCATATTAAGCATAAAGTGGGCCATAATCCTCCACGCGGGCCCAGTGCGGGTTGGTCGATGTTACATGTCTTCGAATTTATTGGATCTAGGACACGCCGATTTCCTCACGATGTTTTCCTTCACTGTTTTGAGAACAGTCATGGTGATGAAATTAAATACCAAAGTAGTGTCTGCCTGGGTTCGAATTTACGACCTACAACTCGTAAGTAGGGGTCGATAACACTCAGCCACCACTGCTCTTCTGATAACCTGATACCGCTGGTCTTTAATAGGAGCTTAAAAGTCTGCCATGACGTCATTTACTAAATAAACTTATCCTTTATGTTTAATGCCATTAATCCCAAAGATACAATCTATAAAATCTACAACACAACTGTTTATTTACCTCCCGTAAAAGCGTCCATTATCTTCCAAACCTTTATTGTCATTGATAACAGCACTAACTTTATACTTATCGTTTGTTACTCATATATCGATTTCATCATCTGAATCGTGTTGAGTGAATCACAGAATATCACATGAATCAGAATCAGTTTTAGGCGTTACTCCAATAACAAGATTAACTATTATAAGATCAGTTGTTTTGATCGCGATTTTTTTGTTAACCTTGAGGTTTAATACAGAACCTAAATAAAATGTTAATTTCGTTATAATTTCATCATTAACAAAATATACGACGTCATTGGAATCATTTGGGGATTTACCTCCGCAATTAACTTCGGTTTTGTTTATCAACATAGAAGTTAACAATGTGTTTTTTTTAAATAAAAAAAAAAATAAAAATATTTAACAGCTTCATTATTTTCGAATTGCGTATACGGCACTTAAACTCATTCAGTCACAGATCATATAAAATGATCTGTGCATTCAGTGCATGATTCGAAAATTGAAACTCAATTTTATAATTTGCGAAATTGTAACCTTTTCCCAGATATTAGCCAAAAATATTCGTCCTCTTAGTGTGTGTTCAGTCAGCGATACATAGCATAGAAGTTAGATCAAACGAGAAAGGATTCGACATTCACGACATAGTATGTTCAACTAAAATTAAAAAAAAAACCGTAAAGAACCGCAGTTGCCGACATAGCTCACGGAGTAAGCAAACTGAAGTGGCAGTGGGCTGGTCATGTTTGTGGAAGGACCGAATGCCGGTGAAGCAGGCGAGTCCTGGAGTGGAGACCGCGTATTGGCAAGCGTAGTGTGGGACGACCCCCACCTAGATGGACGGACGACCTAAATAAGTTGGCTGGGACGGACTGGATGCGGAAGGCGGAGGACCGGTTGCTGTGGCGCAGCCTGGGAGAGGCCTATGTCCAGCAGCGGACTGCGATAGGCTGAGTTGAATAGTCAACTGGTTAGCTGGAATATCGTCTAACACTCTCGGATCTAACGATCACCAATGGACTCCTTTACAAGTAGCTAGAACAAAATGAATTTAAAATCAAAGGTCAATCTACACTCTCTATAGACACAGCAATAAATCCCTGTGAGTAATAAAGCTTAAGTGTTCGTCGACACATTTTGTTCTGTCGATATTGACGACTATGATGATGATTCGATCCATGTGATGGCCACGTGGCATTGTAATGTATCGAGCATGAAAGTTGTCATAGATAATGTGTAGGTAGGTGTGTATATAGGTAACGGAATTATCGGCGTTATGAGACAGCTTTGTTTTGTTGGTGTAGTATTAATTAGGACTTCAGGAGGAATCAGAACGTGCATACCGGAACAGACCAGAATGTGCATACGTAATAAAGGCAGCTGCCTAGCCTTTCTCCAAATATGTTGGGGTAGGCTTCCAGTCTAACCCGATGCAGCTGAATACGCTGAATAGCGACCAATTAGTTCAACCAGGTTTCAGACTGGCTAAAGTAGAGTCATCCTTCATGGGGTACTGTTTAAAATATTACAATAAAAGACCTCCCCACATACTCCAACTCAATGAAACGAAATTCAAATCTTACATAAAACGCATACTATGCAGCCAAGCATATTATAATAAGTTGGGGGATTACATCGCTGACAGAAATGCTTGGCTCAACGCTGGTCCTGTTCGACAAGAGCGCATAAACTAATTAATTAGCATTAGAAAATATAGTTGGAGCTGATAAAGTTTGAAAATACTATCTATCTATGTATTGTATGAATTCAATCTCTTAGTATTAATAATAATAATAAATTTATTTCAGACCATAAGTCCATAAACATCCATTGTTTTTTTGTTTATATAATTGCATAGCACACGTTTGAGCACTATTTACCTAAACTATAAAGCTACTATTTAGGTACTGGGTACGTCTTTCATTGACTTGAATTTGCCCTGGCGGCTGAGAGTATGTCATACTCACTTAAATATCTCGCTGGTCATGGCGGGTTGAGCTACATGGTGCTGATCCATACGTCATATTCGTGAACAGGCGCCGCCGTCAATAGGGACTGCCGGTCGATTTTGTAAAAATCTCAACGTGATATCTTAAGTGAAGTGAGCACTTAGGTAATAGTGTTAATCCCTAGCGAATGACAGCTCACTCCACGCTCACTTCACCCAAGCTTTCACGGTGAGATGGGTACAGAATCGCACGGACTGGTCACCTCTTAGCCGCCACGGCTTATTTTAATTTATTTTTATTTCCGAAATGCTTTTTTTTACTTTTTTGGTATCAATGTTTTTAACGAGCACGTCTTTCTATATCGTTCTCACGTGTATAATTTCAATATGAATGATAAAACCAATATTTTGTAACAATTTTACGATTTAAAAGAGTGTCCGTGGAGTTTCTTGCCCGTTAGTCTCCATACGTACTTACTACGGTTTGGAATGGTCATCTAGCTTCATCTTTCTGACTGACCGACCCCTTGACAATTCAAAAGTGCCTGTAATTTGTTTATTTGAAATAAATGCTTTGAGTTTGAGTTTGAGTTTGCTACTACCTACTACTGGCCCACAAGGGACTACCCCTTTTGAGCATTTCGTCTCAGAAACCCTGGCCATCGATAGTGCTCGAATGGGCGCGTGCAGCCAGCGCCACAAGCAACTTGATGAAGCAGCATCTCGGCCACTGACTTCTGGGTCTGGCGAGAATTCATCAGAAATCTTTCCTACAGCTTGTAACGGAAAGCTGACGACACCAACTTTAACACGTGTATTTTTTATCTTACTGGATGGTCAGATTAAATTAAAAATAGATTGTATTTGTCTCCAAACCTCGCGTGTTATTGCTAATGGCGTCTTCTTATTATTTTGATAGGTCAAATTATCATCTTTTTATTATCGCTGCTATAAATGTCACGCGGTAATCACACGATGCTGAATGATCTTGTCTTCAATTAAAAATTAGACCATATTGCGTCATTTACTTACATATTATTTTCACCTTTGTCTACATTCTTAATATTTTTTTCTTTAATTGGACGTGAATACCACGTGAAGAATATAATTTATTTGACATGTTGTTGACATAGTTATAACGAAATAAAATTTAATTAATCATTCACAGCTAATGAACGGAATGTTTGGTCGTAACTAGTGAGTATTTCATGCTTATCGTTAATCGTATCGATATTATTATTTTGCTCGAACAATACAGCGTGTAACGGAAGGGGGGTATCAACCCTGAAGGAGGTGAATGTGCTCATGAAACTCAACAACTTTCCCCAAAGAACATAGGTCGAAATATGAAAAAAAAATTTGGCCCTCCCTTACAAAACTGACTACCAGCTGATTGATTTACTATGGGAGGGCCAAATTTTTTTTTCATATTTCTACCTATGTTCTTTGGGGAAAGTTGTTGAGTTTCATGAGCACATTCACCTCCTTCAGGGTTGATACCCCCTTTCCGTTACACGCTGTAGAAAGTTGATTGCGCTTGCGCATTGTCACATGAGAGTCGTGGTGTTGACTGTGATGAGACAATTCATAGCTGCAATATATGCTTTTTGAACCCTGAAACTGAACGCGATCTAAACCAGAATAACAATGGCGCCGAGTCCCTTGTTCACAAACTAAACTTTTAAGTTCAGTGCATCTTTTTCTTTTTATTTGACTGGTAGAGAATGCCTAAGGCATTAAGTACCTTTTGTGCGAAAAGTTTAAATAAATAATTTACGCAGAAGCGCCTGACGTAAATTGACGTATTTTTAGAAGCCAATTTATTCATCACGTCTAAACTTGTCTATGGAGTATCTTACTTTGACAGGACTAAACTAATATTTCTCTTCTGTCTTTTTCTTAATGAAATAGAAAGAAAAAGATGCACTGAACTTAAATTTAGTTTAGTTTGTAAACAACAGTATCGGCACCAATATCAATTATTTAACTTCACTGGCACAAAAGGTCTCTGAAAGACCCACATAGTACCTTTTTGAAATCTTCACGACACGGAAATCTTCACGATTGCCAGGAAAAGTCACTTCTACTGCTACACTAGGTTTTACTGGATACTTATATAGTGACCCACTAAAACCACCACAGTGGCCGTCCTTACCATATTTGGGATGCTCGGCGGAACGCATTGATCCCCCTTCTGGGCATACTCAAATTGCTCGCCACGGGAGACAACAATTTCATCACCCTTGTACGTCGTAATACCCCTAGGCAAACCCTATAGAAACTGACTGAAAACCTGTCCACCACAGCCTGCACACACCAAGTCACGTGAGGTATAAATATTGTCAATGCGATGTACGGAAGCAATTCGCCATGGTCAGTGAAGCTATTGTATTTAATTGTAACAAAGATGGACGCTGACAAAACCACTTGACCGTGGCTCCGCGACTGCTTCAAAAGCCCTGGCACAAACGCGCGACATGAACGTTACGTAAAGTCGAACGATTTTTTAATCGAAAATACAGCTAAGTACATTTTGGTTCCAATTTTTGCGAGAACCACAATAGTGTCACCCATAGATATAAACCAACCGACATAGCTTGCAGAGTAAGCAAACTAAAGTATCAATGGGCTGGCCATGTATGTCTAAGGACTAATGGGCAGTGGAGCAGACGAGTCCTGGAGTGAAGACCGCGTTTCGGCGAGCATGGCGTGGGACGGGCCCCAGTTGGTTGGACCGAAGGTGGCTGGGACTGACTAGATGCTGAAGGCGGAGGACAGGGTATTGTAGCCTGGGTGTGACCCATGTCCAGCAGTGGACTGTGATAGGCTGAGTTGATTGATTGTTTAATAGTATGACTAAGAACATAATATTATGTTCAAAACGAGATTTTTTTATTTTCAAATCGTTCTTATTTACGTTACGTCAGGTGTGTGTGTGTGAGGCCCAATAGCAAGTGTAAGGTAAATTACATGTGATGTGTAGGCAATTTTTATGGCTATCTAGCTTCCTTTAATGGTGATAATTTAGATATGTTCCGTGTTCCGGATTAGGGTAAATTCCTCGGGCTTATGTGATCAATACCTACACATAAAATTTAAATGAGCTGTTGGTAGGTACAGACTCCAGCACATCAAGCTACCCGAAACTGTCAGATTTTCTCAATCAACTTTGAACCTTATGCTTTAACGATAAAGTTGAAAATCTATTAAAGAAATCTGACAGATTGAAGTAGCTTGATGTGCTGGCGTCTGTACATAAATAACAACGTATACCTAAATAATAAATAACTTTAAAAATAATAATATCGTAACTTCGCTAAAACTATCAGGTATCAAACTAAAATTTGGCTATTTTGGATATTTTTGTTAGGCTACAGTTTTTAAAAGGATTGAGTTTCTATTGTTTTACAATTTAGTGTGATGAAGAAATCTGGCGTGATGCTATTGTTTCGTGTAATAGGCAGGCGGTGGAAATGTTTTAAATATTTTAATTCGGGACAATCTTTTAATGTAGGTAAGTAGTTCATGCGGAAAGAATAATATCTACTGAGTACCTAATATTTAAGAAAAATGTACAGACGCCAGCACATCAAGCTACCCGAAACTATCAGATTTTCCCAATCAACGTTGAACCTTATGCTTTAGCGCTAAAGTAGAAAATCTATTAAAGAAATCTGACAGATTGTATGGAGCTTGATGTGCTGGCGTCTGTACAATAAGTAAATAATTGTGCAAATCATGCATACAACATTCACACCTGAAAATAAAAAAAAATGAAATCAGCGTTGTCAGAAATAGCACTGACTTCACATAAATTATGCAAATAAAGTATACAACATTATTTCTTTTCCTTTTTCAGTTGAGTTACTTCCAATTAATGTTCCTTGTTAATTAAAATAACAAAAACACTTGTATTGTGAACCTTCAATGCGTAAAACTCGTCTGAAAGTTCAAGTTTGGTGGCGCGTGTGCCGGTCGGTCAGCGATGCGTTACGCAATATGGCGCCCGCGTCCGTGGCCGGCACCAATATCGTATCGTATATTTCGTTAACAATCGAATTATTTTCAGCAACAGGAAAAGAAATCAATTGTAATTAGATGATGGACTCAATTTTATTATGGAACTTCTTTCTTTACAAAACCTTGGCCAGAAGGCCATTAGGCCAAATGGGCTATGATCACAAATTCTTTAATTATTTGTTTGGAATAAAGGCTCACAAAAGCGCGACGCGACGGTGCGCCGCGATTCTGGTAGAATTGCCATGAAGTGGTCATAGAAATTGTACTAATAGAGTTGCATCACGCCTGTTTAGGTTCCTTATCTTAATTTTGTAATCAAGTAATACTTTATCAGCTTTCTGTAGCGTGACTGTACAATGTTTATCGACGTAATCCCGAATAGTTTTATGATAGCCTACAGTTGTTTTATTTCGTTTAACTTAATTGATAACGATGTCTACAAACTATTCGCTTTATTTGAAGGCGATACAAATTCCTAATAGGTAATCATTATTTAGAATCATTTTCCTTTTATTAAATATTTTGTAATACAAAAAATACAATAGAATGCTACATCAACAACGCTTGTTACCGCAAAATCGCAACTGATAACTTTGACTCATGAATATCAAAATGAACAGGCTATTTTATACCCTTTTGCTGGCTATATAAAGTCCGCAATAACTTCAAGGTGGATACTTATAGGGCCTGATAAGTAAAAGCAAGTGATTCTATCAAGATAACCGGTCGAACTGTAAGCAATGTCAATGCCTTCAAACCTGAAATGCAGTTAACCAGCCTAATAAATATGTATCAGAAGGAATTATTTATCACTATCACTACATATAGTAGTACTTATAAAACAAAGTCGCTTCCCGCTGTCTGTCCCTATGTATGCTTAAATCTTTAAAACTACGCAACGGATTTTGATGCGGTTTTTTTTAATAGATAGAGTAATTCAAGAGGAAGGTTTATATGTATAATACATGCATAATATAGTAGAGAAACACTGATCATTTTAGGGGTTTCTAATGTGATGTCGTAAATAAACACATTTTTTTGCGCTTACATTGCAAACGCTGGCTTAACCCTACGAGATAGATCAAAATAATGTAGTACAGTATTGTACACCTTAAAAAGGTCTACAAAAAAGTCCGCGATGGCATATGTCTATCTCTTAGGGATAACCCACAATAACCATTTTTTATCCTATACTTTTTAAGAGAAATAATGGCTCTAAAATTATCAGTGTTTCTCTACTATATTATGCATGTATTATATGCATATAAACCTTCCTCTTGAATCACTCTATCTATTAAAAAAAAACCGCATCAAAATCCGTTGCGTAGTGTTAAAGTTCTAAGCATACATAGAGACAGACAGACAGCGGGAAGCGACTTTGTTTTATACTATGTAGTGATAGTGATCAGCATTGCACCCGTGCGAAGCCGGGGCGGGTCGCTAGTTGGTGATATAGAATATCGTGACTAAGTACGATTCCTTCCTTATTTTTTTCCATTGTATTTATTTGGGACCATTAAAACAGGATTTACTAGGGTTATATTATATACTTGGTTGGTCCGGGATCAACCAAGTATATCTAACCAATATGAATCGCCGCGTCGCGTAGGTAAGTATGAAGCAGCGCCTACAGACGGCAGTAGGTACACTCTACAGGGTGGCATCGACGCGCAAACTGTGACTATGAATTCAGCACATGATTTTATACCCCGCTGCGTAGAAACTTTTCGCACATCAAGCTACCCAAAACTGTCAAATTCTCCCAATCAACTTTGAACCTTATTCTTAAGCGATAAAGTTGAAAATCTAGGTATTAAAGAAATTTGACAGATTGTAGTAGCTTGATTTGCTGGCGTCTGTACGTTACTAAGTAAACACCTACCTATTATCACATCTACGATTACCATAGCAACAGATTTCCAATTAAAACTCAAATGAGATAACACAGACACACACTATCTGCTAGTTCAGTCAGAAGCTGTAATCGCAGTCAGTATATTGTTTCATCACTACATATTGCATTATGAAATTGTTTTAAAACAATGCGATAATTTCAGTTGTGGCGAGATCAAGGGCGAATGATTTTAGAATAGGTAAGGGGCTGTCCATTAATCACGTGAGGCTCGAAATGTCCATAAAAAATCACGAAATATCACAAGGCGGAGGTAATAATAATATAATATCACGTGTATTTATTTTTTCGGCAAACGCGCGATACAGAACCGAAAAGCGGCGTAACGTGTATATATTTTATCGTCTAAAAAAAAAAATAAGATTGTATGTAGGTACTAAAAAATACACGTGATATGGGGGGGTAGTCTTAAAGCTCACCATGTATCAACAAGGGGGATTAGGGGGGGGGGGGGTGTTTAAAATGCCAAAAAACATCACGGGCCCCTAAGGCAGGTACGGTTTGCGACAAAAGCCGAGGTAGTGCTCATACACACGAGCGACACGCATCGACGACAGAGGCAACTGCAGCCGTCTACACGCGTCGACGGTTGCAGTTGCCTCTGCCGTAGACGCTTTTTTTTTTTTTTTGAATGGCATCTCGCAGTTCAACCTATGAGGTTGTCGACTGCATAACCGGGCTTGCCTGTGGATGCCTCAATAAATGAAGGCCTCCAGCCAGGGCTTAAAAAAACTTAAAAACTAAGCGACTACACGCTAAGGGCACCCCCTGTGGGGTACGGACCTCGGCTTAGGGCGTCGCTGGGAGAGGGCAGCAAGGGACAGGCTGGATCGGAATTATTTAGGGGCGAATTTTGAACTACAGGCTCAGCGGCGCGGGCTGGCTCGAGCAAGGGTCGGGGCGGTGCCGTAGACGCGTGCACGTGTGTACTTATGTACACTAACATAACATCGCGCTTGGTCCCCCGAATAGTTAGGCAGAGGTGTACTCAAGGTATACTAACCATCACTGTTACTTTTTAAATACCTATTTGTATGACCTACAACTACTTGTTCCGGGTCTGGCTGTTTGTGTATGTGACTTTAAATGTTTGTAAACGCACCCACAATACAGGAGAAATTCCTAGTGAGTAGCAACGCTTAAAAAAAAAAAAAAATAATAATTTTTATTTATGCCAACCAACGAATAGTATTCAATTTCAACGAGGAAATCATGCATCTACGCGCATTATTTTAGTAATCCTCTTAAGGTACCTAGCGTGATGAATAAAGTCTTCTTTAAGAATTGGGGTATCAAATGCAAACAGAAGATTTCAAATCCGTCTGGTAGTTCTAACAAACAAACAAACAAACTCTTCAGCTTTATTATTAGTACCTATAGATAACTCATTTTCACACAAATTCTCGGTCACCGGCGTCGGGCGCGGCGACATTTTCAGCCATTTCAGTAGTCTGAATGATAAATTCGCCCCCGATTCTTCTCGCTTCAACTGTATCTTATAAGTACCTACCTACACTTATTATGCATAATGGAATATACGTAAAGATTAATTACACGAACGTTTATCCCATAACGTATATCTACTATTCTATACGCATTGTCCAGCACGCTTCTCACAAATCATGTGCAAATCGATTCAAATACCTTTGCAGTGATTCATTTCCTATACTGTATCAATAAGGCTCACTGATACGTGGCACGTGTAGATAGCTAATAGTTTTATTACAAAATGGCCTAAGAGATAAAATTATGCGTCATTTTACATCAAAAGTATACTATATAATTTTACCTACAGGTACAGTCAACCTGGTTACATTTGCACTACGAAAATCGCCCTTAGTGCTACGACATAAAGGCATTGTCAATGTTAATTTGTTATCACTGTTGTGCGTTTGACTGTACCTGTTTGAGTTGCTCTTCTTATCTTTAAAACTTCATATAAAACGGAATTAGAATAATTTTCCTTTTATCTTTTAAGGAAAAAACACAGAGCAATTCTTTTTGACTCATAGGAAAGGTGTATGTTTATTGTTTAGTTATAAATAGAGATACGATTAAGAAGTACTGGTGGTCCAATACACCGAGCGAAAAGGTATTTTCACGTCAATACGTCGTTAAAAATATGGCAAGGATTCATATTTGAAAACCGTGTGAAAATGTCAAGATTGTCATAATACTGGTCTACGCGTCTTTATGTAAATATTCATTTAGCTACGAGTCTACGATGCTACGAGATGCGTAGCCGCACGTAGCAACCCCTAAAACATTACTTGAACAGCCAAGCTTAGGTAATGTTTCAGGGATGTGTACGGAACACCCTTTGTAGATATATGATAATAATACCTGAATAATGTTTCAAACAACATTTTTAAGTCAAAAATAGATAATGTTTAAAACTTATCTGAGGTCAGCGTTTCCTATCCGTCAACTGACACGAAACCGAAACAAACTCAGAGGTCACAATCTCTTTTAATAAAGTCCTGCACCCTAATTGCGTAACACACTATTCCTCTTAATTTGAATAATTTTGAAGCATATTGCTAATCCATTGCTCCATATGTTAGAAAAATGTGTCTGCTCAACAACGTAAATAACGCAATGAATGTTGTTGAACTGTCAAAATGAAACCCATTGCTACTGATAATTGCGTAACACACTATCAATCACAATCTGAATCATTGTAAAAGGATATTGCTAATCCATTGCTTGATATGATCGAAAAATTTGTCTGCTCAACAACATACATAACGCAATGAATGTTTTTGAGCTGCCGAAATGGTAGCCATTCCTACTGCGGGCATAATCTTAGTCAGGTAAAAAAAAGAATATGTAAATGCATAGCAATATATAAATATCTATATGTTAACATATGGACTTGTAATTCAAAATTATTTAGTCTGAAATAAATATTTTCATTTCATTTCATTGCATATATAGATAATAGATACCTATTATCACGTTTTCAGCAATGCGGCTTGAAACACGATACCTACAACATAAATAATAATAATTTTTCGCGAAGGTTGATAGTGGTAGGGAAAACTGTTCATAATGATTAAAATTATTAATTTTATTAATTAATTAATCAATACTAGCTGCGCCCCGCGGTTTCACCCACATAAGCCTCGCTCCCGTAGGAATATCGGGATAAAAAGTATTCTATATGTTAATCCTGATTATAAAATATCTGTGTGCCAAATTTCATCAAAATTGGTCCAGCCGTTTAAGCGTGAAGAAGTAAAAAACATACAAACACACACACTCACAAACTTTCGCCTTTATAATATTAGTGTGATTCATAACAAGTAATTCCCTCGACTGATAGAATTAAGATAGTCACTGATATCGGGTTTTTCCCTAAAGTATTGGGTCCACGCTAAGCATTGGCTGTTTACTTACTGAACTAAGCGTGGGAGAGATATAGGAAATTATAATATATGACGTATAAGTTGCAAAAGTAAACAGTTTGACTTAAGTAGTATGTATAAAGTCACGGCATTTTCTTATATTGGCATGAGTAAGTAGGTGGTATAGTTTTGTAGATTTACAAGCCGTGTGCCCGATGGGATTTCTCATCGGCAAAATGACGAACTTCATACAAACTTTCGTCCATTTACTGGAACAGCCGGTCGCTTCTGTAAAAAATCTCACCGTCAAATCATAAGTGAAGTGAGCACTTAATAGTGTCAATCCCTACCATTACGGAATGACAGAGCTCACTTCCCGCTCATTTCACCTAAGTTCTCACGGTGAAATTTTTACAGAATAGCACTGCAGTACTTTGAATCCCTTTAGGGGATGAATTTACAAAAATTCTTCCTTTTTGCGCACCTTTGTTATTAAGAAACTCTTGTAAAATCTCATGCTTCTAGGCCTTCTAGGTTTAGGGTGTGCAAGTACATTACACTCAGAATGTTATTTCAAAAGTCGAATTTTGCCAATGTAAAGCATGTTTTTGCCAATCTGCTTATTCGTGCGCAGATTAATAATTGTGCAAATAATTAGAATTCATTATTGTTGTAGTTATAATTTTTTTTCCTGCTTAAATTATCCCAAAATTTTAGCATGGATACCCATGCTACCCATTACTTATTCAGAATTTCAAGTGAGTAATTAAAGCAATTGTTGCGAATATAATTTTGCATCGGTATAAGTACTATCTTTAGATCTGCCGGTCGATTCTGGAAAAATCTCACCGTGATAACTAAGCTGAAGTGAGCTTAGAGTGAGCTGTGAGTCATGCTGATGCTAGGGATTGACACTATTGACGACTCACTCCACGCTCATTTCACCCAAGTTTTCACGGTGAGATGGTTACAGAATCGCACGGCAGAGATAAAATAACTGTGAAAGGACTGTGCCGGCTACAGGCGTACCAGCGTGTCGATGGTGCGGGTGATGCCCGGCGTGCGGCGCGGGCGCACGCGGCGATGGTTATAGCATCGCACGGCTCATTATTTTTAAAAAATGCTGTGAATTTCATTGTGCTTATGCCAGGAATGGATTTAGTCGATACATTGCCATCACACCGTTTCATTCATCATAACGCTGCTGTTGGAGATCGAACCCACAACCACTCGGTCGACAGATCCCCGTTCAGCCATTGAGCTTTTGAAGCTTTTTTGATGATGCTATGTAGCTGATTTCAGAGATGCCTGTGGCTAAATAATAACAGCCGCACAGGTCGATCGATCAGGTTAAGCTACGCTTGCCGCGGTTGGTCTGTGGATGGGTGACCATCTTTACATACCGAGACCCCTCCGTGCCTCGGAAATCACGTTAAGCCGTTGGTCCCGGCTGTCATTCGTAGATCTTTGACAGTCGTTACGGGTAGTCAGAAGCCCGAGTCTGACAACCAGTGTTACCTAGGGGTATCGTATTACCCAGTAACTGGGTTGTGGAGGTCAGATAGACAGTCGCTCCATGTAAAATACTGGTATTCAGCTGCATCTGGTTAGAACGAAGCCGAGTCCAACGTAGTTGGGAAAAGGCTAGACAGATGATGATATTTAGCTGATTTTACCGCTTGTGGATCCGATAGCTTAATATTTGTGCATTATTGAGTAAATGCTGTGAAATTCATTGTGCTTATTCCAGGAATGGATTCCGTTGAATAGGAAAACCACCACTCTTGATTCTATATTTCACTTCTTTCACGGTTGGTGATACAATCTACGACCTCCCTCTCGCTGCCCACCACCTTAGCCATTGAGCTTTCGAAGTTTTATTCATGACCAGCAGCGCCCCGCGGTTTCACCCGTATACGCTTCGATCCCGTGGAAATATCGGGATAACAATTACTTTATGTGTTAATCCTGATTAAGATAAACTATCTGCGTGCCAATTTCATCCAAATCCGTTTAGTAGTTTTTGCTTGAAAGAGTAACAAACATCTATCCATACATTCATCCTCACAAACTTTCGCGTTTATAATATTAGTAGGAATCAGCCCACGGCGACGAAATCAGCTGATTGGCTGATGCCAATCAGCTGATTTCGTCGCCAGCATTCGGTCTATGGTTGTTCAGTACGGTCGTGGTGATTGGTGGCTGCATCTAAGAGAGTTGAGTTGAAGTTCTATCACGCTAACTAGGGACATCATATTTAATAGATCATTTATGATTGTGTTCGACTTGTGTTTCCAAAATACGGCCGCTAGCACAAGGGCTATTCACCAACTACGGATATCATTAATTCAATACGGGCAGGGCGACAATCACTTAGGTACTCACATATAGGTAGATACGAGAGAAACAGCAGTAAATATGTAGTAATTAAAACGCAAAGGTTTCATTAGTACCTATCTACACGCTTCCACGTGCAAATGTTAAGACCGTGAACTCTATGTACGACCAGACGTTATGGCAAAGGTGCTTATATACATCTTATTTAAAATTTAAATTCTTGATCGCTTATGCATAGACAAACATGGATGACTGCCTGATTGCGCTTGCGTTGTTAATCATAAGGTTATGCAATCTACTTATACAGGGTAGGGCATACCGACGCATAACCGGTTACAATGGATTCAGTACATGATTCTGAAGCCCCTGCGTCAAAAATTTGGGCAGTTTATCAAAAAAAAAAAAAATGCTTTCCTCTTCTATTCTTTGCTACACTATATTTTGACCGCGCAGGTATTGCACTTTTCTATGAAAGGCCGTGTTTTTTTTATAACCGTTGTAAAATTCGATGTGGGAGGTTGAGAATCATGTACTGAACCCATGGTTACGCGTCGATGTATAGTAAATTACATAAAGTGAATCAAAATCTCTTCCAACTCTTAAAAGGCTATTAAAGCACGTATGTGTGTAAGTATGTAGTCGCTTGAAATATCGGTTTAAAAAATCTGTTTTGGTTTTGTGTTAACTTCACACACGTGATGGTTCGATATCTAAACACAATAAAAGTAAAGGAAAGATTTTTTCAACTCAGCTTCAAATAAAAAAACTACCAGCGGTCGTTCACCCCAAAAACATCAAATAATTTTATTTTTTTATTTTATCGTGTTTAGATATCGATAATATCGTCACGTCGAGTTTCGCTAGCTAATTTAATTTGATCCAATATACCTATTAAAAATTACAGAAGTCGATTCAGTAAACGATTCTGAACAAACTACTTTCATAATGTGCATTCATTCAGTTACACTGTTACACATTGTATAGATACAATACAGCCGGTCGATTCTGTTAGAATCTCACCGTGAGAATTTAAGTGAAGTGAGCTGTCATTCCATCTGATACTAGGGATTGACACTAATGACAGCTCACTTTAAGCTCACTTCACCCAAGTTATCACGGTGATATTTTTACGGAATAGCACTACAGTATGCAGCATGTCACTGAAATAAAGAAACCAGTACAAGTTGGCCTCGCATTCTATTGAAACTCCGTACTTCGCTGGGCCGGCTCAAGTTCAAAGTGTTATTACGACGTGTGGTTTACTGCGCGTTCAGTAGGTATTATCAAGATGATGAAAATGTCGCAATTTAGAGCTCTTACACACCAGGTTTTTTTCAGGCGCCGTCGACGCGCGTCGCACGCAACTGTAACTCGCTACAAACGCGATGATATAGCAACCAATTTACCTGTTCACACGTTCATAAAATTGTAGTATTATGCAGACGACGACTTTTTCGCGTGCTGTCGACACGCTACTAGCGCGGAGTTACATCGATACAGACGTGCTTGCACAGCAAAGAGCTCTTAGGTCTCATTTCAGACACCAATCTACATGGTCTTCACATGATCTGACCAAGATTATGTCTGGACTTTAGAAAAGAGACTGTGACCTCTGAGTTTGTTTCGGCCTTTCTTCTCAGAGTAGTCAGATAGGAAAGGCCGACCTCATCTAGTTTTAAAAAAATATGATTGACATATAAAAGTGTTTGTACAAACCTACTTACAGAAAATAAATCATTTATCATTTATCCTGTGATCGTCGCTTACGTTTCCTCGAAGAAGTATAGTCGTCGGGCGCTTATAGCCAACCGTATTCGTAAAGTTGTACCTTATGTCATTCCCATACACATTTTTAACTTTTTCATCATCGTTATCGCCTGTGGTTATCGCTGCTAGAATGGCACTTTGTATAGGCCCTCTGTGCGAACATGCCGCTACTGGCACTGCCTTAGCTTATCACTCGAACAAAGTAGGTAAAAATTAAAAAAAAAAGCAAATTAGCAAAGCAGAGTAGGTAAGAAGGTATTCACTACAACGTGCTACGTCTGTACGTACACTGTGGCCCGTCTAGGTACATTTGTACTGAACACAATCCTCTTTTATACGACCTTTTAATTTAAATGTCAGCTACTCGCCCACAAATGTATTAATTTTATTGCAAATCCTCTTGACAATAAACTAAGCGAATAATAGCAGCATTATCAAGCATAATTATGTTTGCGATTAGTGAGATTGTAAAACGATAATCCGTCAAAATAGTGCTGGCATACGTAGGTGACCAACTACTAGGTATACATATCGATTTGTCTGTCTTTGAGGGAAAACCCGCGAGGCGAACATGAAAGCGTAATGCCCTTTTGTTACCACGCAAAGTAATGGTGGGTCCACGCGATGCATGCTTTTGTTCGTACAGATATCTGTACAGACTATGAAGTCCGAGTAAAAAGGTTCATGCCAGTCAAGAATACGACTTTTCTAACGCACCGACATTTGTCTGTATTACTTTGTTGCACAGACAAAATTCTATAGAAGTCTGTATCGTGTGGACCCACCAGAAGCTTCAGCGCATTCATACAGTCAGGTATATACAACGTGTAACGATAAATGCGCAAAACCTGAAAATAGTTTGATCAGAATAACGAGCAGAATTAATTGATTCACTTTTTAATATAGGTCACATTTTTCAAAAAATCTCCACTAAAAACGTTGCCGTGTCTATTTATTAATAGGTTAAGCAAGCCAATGTCAGCACGGCGCAGCGGCCCGGTGACGACTCCTCCCTCGGTAAAGCGTCGTCGCAGACGCAAGAAACGATCAGAATGGCCAGTAAAACTAAAACAGCACATAAAACCTTAACAATTTTTTAATGACTTATTTTCTCTCTGAAATAGGTCAATTGAATTAAAAATCAGTTGGGGTGTCTGAGGTTTTGCGCATTTAACGTTACACGTTGTATATACCTGACTGTATGAATGCGCAGTTACAGCATGTCGATTCTGTAAAAATCTCACCGTGAAAACTTGCGTGGAGTGAGCTGTCAGTGTCATCCTACTGATGCTAGGGATCGACTAAGCAAACATTTACAATCATAATCGAGATTTTAATAATATTTTTTATGCTAATTCTATTGATCATTTTATATAGTTTCAAAACTAGTATTTTAGTTGTCAAAACCTTACTATTTTTTAGGGTTTTAATATAAAAATAGTAAAACAGAAACCCCACAAAATAGTAAAGTTCTGAAATTGAAAATAATAGCTTTGAAATTATATAAGATGATCAATAGAATTAGCATAAAAAATATTACTAAGATATTGATTATGGTTGTGAATGTATTTTTTATTTATTTATTTATTTAAACTTTTCGCACACAAAAAAGGTACAAAGGCAGACTTAATGCCTTAGGTATTCTCTACCAGTCAACCAAGGGTGGCGAAGAGATTAGATGGCAGGTGCTTTATTCTTGGTCAATCCCTAGTATCAAGTGGGATAACACTGACAGCTCACTCCACGCTCACTTCACCTAACTTTTCACGGTGAGATGTTTACAGAATCGCACTGCAGAGTACTTAAACTAGCAAGATCCATTGCAGTTAAAGAAACATAAAAAATACGAAGTTTAGTACCTAATGAAGTTTTTTCTCTTCTTAATTTACGCCAATACTATAAACCAATAAAAAAAAATAAAAATGATTTATTTCAGATCACCAACATCACCAAAACAACATCTTTTAAATTACTAGTCTAGCCAGAAACTAAACGCGAAATTCTATTTTAAAAGAGTTATGTGTGGAAAGGTTTCGCTAAGTCATGTTGACAAGAAACCTATTTCAACTTCGTGAAAGTGAAGACTAGATGCTAGTAACAAAGGAAAGTAAGTTAGATATATCTGTCTGCGTAGGGAGGGGGAGCTAGTAGGTAATATTGTAGATCGATAAGATATATGGAGATACTCTTCTTCTGTAATTCATTTTGTGTACTTATAGTGTATATTTACTATTCTACTAGCTGCACCCCGTGGTTTCACCTGCATAAGTTTCGATCCCTTGGGAATATCGGGATAAAACGTATTCTATGTGTCTATCCTGTTTATAAATTATCTGTTCGCCAAATTTCATCAAAATCCGTTCAATAGTTTTTGCGTGAAAGAATAACAAACATCCATCCATCCATCCTAACAAACTTTCGCGTTTATAATATTAGTAGGACAGTAGGATTCTCATTTACTGTTGCTTTTTGATGGTATATCTATATGAATACAACATAGTTGATTTGTGCTACATGTCTGTGTGACTGCTTAGATCTTCTAAACTACCCAATGGATTTTGTTATGATGCGATGCTCACAATAATTTAGTGAATTTATTCCGGAAGGTTTATAAATGTATAAATAAATCTCGGTGTTTTGACAAGTCGGAAAAACGTGCGAAGCAGGGGCTGGTCGCTAGCGCTTAGTATTTTAATCCTCAGCAACTTTTCTCTTCTTTTGTTCGATGAACAATAAAACCACCAAGTCTAGTTCGAACTGGTCATAATTCCCGCAGATTATCGATATCAGCTTCAACAGTAACTACCTATCAGATTGACATCACTGTATACGATTATGAATGGCTTAGTTCTTTCTTGTAAAAAAAATATATTCTCAGAGCAATTAAAAGCTTTTTTTTTTTTTCGGGTGGAAACAAGCAAACGAGACCTGCCGATGTATTCTGTAAAGATCTCACGGTGATAACTTATTTATGTGAAGTGAGCGGTCGTTCCACCTGACGCTAGGGATTGACACTATTGACAACTCACTTCTCCTAAATGATCACGGTGATATTTTACAGAATATATGGGCTGGAGTGGAGAGACCGCGTATCGGCAAGCGTAGCATGTGACGCCAAGGTGACTGGAACAGAATGGATGCGGAAGGCGCATAACAGAGTATTGTGGCATAGCTTGGGGAAGGCCTATGTCCAGCAGTGGACTGCGATAGGCTGAGTTGATTGAATGAATTGAGAGATAAAATAACGAAGTAAGTAAGTAGGACTGCTAAGCATGGTCGAATGGTAAAGTATCCCCACGATTATAATAACATAGCTATATTTGAAAAAGCTCATGAGTACGATATGCATGTATGAACTGACAGCAAGAATACAGATTGAAATAAAGGCAAACAATGAATTTTTAGAACATAACACGACATAGTTCTAAGGGTTCACGAACACACACGACCTCAGAGTCGACCGCGAGGATGTTGTCCTAATTCAGTATATTGCGGGCGTAAATAATAAATTGCCTGTCTAAACGTTCTACACTTAGATAATTATCTATTTTAGACCATAGATTAGGGTTTAAAAAAGGGAAGGCTGAACGATAGATCGATGATAAGAAAATTGAGGACATGGTTATAGAAGCCAAGTTGTTTAGAGATTATGGTTTGAAGATAGCAGCAGTGTGTTATCGTTTAATAGTACACACCAACAGCAATCTCCGAAATGTCAAGTGTAGGAGGATTTGATTTTTAGGATTTGTTTTTTATTTTTTTTTTATTTTTAGGATTTGATTTTGGCAATATGGGTAAGGACAGGATATAAGGACACAAGCCACGTGCCTGATGGGATTTCCCGTATGTAACTTTCCTTCTTCAGGTGCCTTAGGGGATCAGTTATCAAAAAAGTATAGGTACTAGAACCAACTTATAAAGACTGACCGCCAACTCCCACTTTCTAAATTAAAAAAATATGGACGAACCAGCATAAAAAAATATCGGACGACCTGAGAACCTCCTCCTTTGTTAAAGTCGGTAAAAAATTACGAACTTTCATCCCCTCTTTAACCCCCTAGGCGATGATTTTCCAAAATTTGATGATACAAATAACGTTTACTTACAAACCGAAGTTTTAGTACTAAATATGTTTCTAGCTACAAAAATTACAAAGTTTCATCCGCTATTTAACCCCTTAAGGTATTGAACTAAAAATACCTTCCTTAATGCTCCCCTTCGTTACAAAAGGATCATTTCGTGCTTTTAGTCTAGCAAGACCCAGTGGTATAGGCTATGCGTTATCCGTCACTGAATGAATGAATATAAGATTATTATAGAAATCTTTCAGAGGACAGTGCTCAGTCATTATTATTGCTCATCCTACAACTACAGACATACGTTCAAATTATAGGCGAGGACGCTGACACCCTAAACACAAGTTAAATCTTACTCTGGGTGCCAGAGTTCATCTAAAACAATTTTTCTCTTATTGTTAGTTGTAACGCAGCATAGTGTTTAGATAAGTGTTTTTGTACAACTGCCGGTCGATTGTGTAAAAATCTCAATGTGAAATCATAAGTGAAGTGAGCACTTAATAGTGTTAATCCCTAGCGAATGACAGCTCACTCCATGCTCACTTCACCCAAGCTTTCACGGTGAGATGGTTACAGAATCGCACGGCTGAAGGTAATAAAAATCTTTTTTTTAATATAAGATGTAGTCTATCGCATGGCCATCTACATTTCTCATTTGAGGAAAAACAATTGAAATTAAATCAAATGAATCGAATTCTATGTATATTATGAAATAGTTTGCCATTATGTAGGTATTATTTCTATAAATACAGGCTCACACTTGAATATGTAGCTGTAACAACTTCCATTGTATGTAAATATTATTACGTTGTTGAAGTTTTCCATATTGTAATATTTTTGCAAAGTTTTCAATGCGTTTTGTTTTTGTTATTTAGTCAGTTTATAGTTATTGCTTTACTGCATATGTTATTATTTTGAGAATTATTGCGTTAAATATTCTATTGAAATATATTTACGTGAACATACCTAAATCTTACCTTAAAATACGAGTAGATTAACTAAACATGAATATTTTGCAACGAGGGATCCACAGATCTTTAGCTGATAGCAAAATACTTTTTGGTATAGTAAACAATACTTAACTGAAATCTATCAATCAAACGGCCTAGTCTTTTTTAAAAACTTCACTCACTGACAGACAACGCACAGCCTAGAACGCAGGGCCTAGAAGCATGTTTGCGCAAGAGTTTCATATAGGTATAACGAAAGTAAGCATTAAGGAAGGATTTTCGTAAGTTCATTCCCTAAAGAGGTTAAATTGGAGACGAAAGTTTGTATGGAAGTTCGTCATTTCACCGATAGAAAATCCTATCGGGAACATCATCTGCCTAGCATTTTATCAACTATGTTGTCTAATCAGATGCAACTGAATACTAGTATTTTACATGGTGCAACTGCGTGTCTGACCTCCACAACCCAGTTGGTATCATGATACCCCTTATCTAGCTGAAAATAAAGTCTACTTTTCTAATCATTTACATGTATGTTGCAAGCTGTCCAGTAAATCTGTTAATATGAGCAACAATTCCAAGTTGTAATGTGAAAAAAAAGGTAATCTTTACTGTAAACCTCATGGCCGTAGAAAAAAGAAACACATAATTTAAAAATAATATCTACGATAAACAATAAAATGGCATAATACACATGCTTACTTGCCTCTTGCCTTTCTTCTTTTGCACATTAAAATTCGTACTTATCTCGCGAAATTCTGGCTTTCAAAAACTAAAAGCAGTTATCCCTATAAATACAAATGGAAACCCATGTGTTGATGACGTCCATTAATCACAAAGTTAACATCTCGTTATGTTTTACATTATGATGCAATACGAGTATTATGATGGTATTCAGAGTAGCTTGCCCGAAAATATTTTAGTCGTATCCATCTAAAAATAAACGTTTCTCTGTTCATTTTGTACACATTACATGGAAATCCATAGTATTTCCGTTATAACATTGTGGTTGGTTGTATGTATACAAGCTTTTGTATTTTGTTTGTTAACGATATTCGTCCGCGATGAGTAAAAATCGCAATTATAATACCATTGCCTGAAACTGAATCGACGTATTCACTAGCTTTTGTGTTTTTTTTTTGCCTTTCTTTTAGCTCTGATATTATGGAAATTATCAGCTAGTCACGAATGATATATTAATATATTATTATTGTCCCACTGAAGGGCAAAGGCCTCGTCTCATACATCGATGTGAATCGTCAAAAGAACGTGTGCTATCTATAAAAAGCAGTCAAGAGAAAAAAATCTGAAGTGCCTAATGAATGTTTACATCGTTTTCACCGAAAGTAGATCCCGAATTAGATATGGGTTTGTACCAGATAAATCACGCGTTATTTGGATTCTCGGCTCTAAAAATATCTACGTTTCTTTCTGAATATAGAAACGTTTATACCTAGTTGACTATTATAACAAGCAAATCTTTAAAATTATCTGTCGAATCGGAAATTCTGCCTTTGACTGTAGATACAAGGAAACTACTCATTTATCAAAGCTTAGAGAGCTAAATATAATACAGAATGTAATTTTGTTCTGTCAATAGTGTAACTATATAATTTTATGAAGATCTACACGACCTCTTAACCGCCCAGCTTATCTTGATAGGTGGTGAAATGTGGAAACTTCATTGAAGCTATGGAACATGATACCCTGTTTAGATTTGTCTTCACAAGCAGCGCTGCCACTACAGGCCAGGATACACTGGGCACTTGATACTGGTACAAACGGCTTGCATGTCGTAAAAACGCGTGCGGTGCACACTCGAGTCTTGGAAATTTTCCTCGCATCGTTGCATTGTGGTTGCATCGTCCGGAGAGCTTTTGATCGCTCTTTATCTGACGGAGCGTCGCGACGCATAAAATGACGTAGCCACCTGCGTCGGAAAGCATTGCTTTGTTTTATAGATCTGAGAATCTTATGAAACGGATTAGGTATACCTCTATAGAGCTTTGGCTTCATAGGAAAGCGGTTCCGTCATATTATAAGGCCTTCAAGAAAGTCTGTCATTTTCACCAGTCTTTGAAATTATTTAAGGTACCAAAAAACGCTCTGTATTTGGACAGCCGTTATTGTGTGACCGTTCACCGCTCTCTTTATAGGAAACCAAAGCTTTAGAGTTCGTCTCGAAGTTATTACTAGCGCGTTCCAAGAACATTTTGAAAGCTGGAAAGTATGGAATCACCGAAACAGACAAAGTTGGCGCCAGTTTTCTTTATTCAGGCCTTTGTTTTTCAGGCATCTAGCCAGCCGAGCAGGATTTCCCAAATAGCCTTACCTATCCTACTTTCGGATATTTATTTGTTAGGAAACATACAACGTGTAACGGAAAGGGGGTATCAACCCTGAAGGAGGTGAATGTGCTCATGAAACTCAACAACTTTCCCCAAAGAACATAGGTCGAAATATGAAAAAAAAATTTGGCCCTCCCATAGTAAATCAATCAGCTGGTAGTCAGTTTTGTAAGGGAGGGCCAAATTTTTTTTTCATATTTCGACCTATGTTCTTTGGGAAAAGTTGTTGAGTTTCATGAGCACATTCACCTCCTTCAGGGTTGATACCCCCCTTCCGTTACACCCTGTATAGGGTGACTGGTAACTAGTGACCGATACTTAAACACATGATTCTACTCAGGACAACAAATAAGTTGTATAATGGGACAAAAACTGAAATGACGAAAAAAAAATCAGCTGTTCCCTACATTTTGACGACTCGTACGAACATAAATGTAGGGAACAGCTGATTTTTTTTTCGCGATTTCGGATTTGGTCCGATAGTAAAAGTTGTTTGTGGTCATGAGTAGAATCATGTGTTTAAGTATCGGTCACTAATTACCAGTCACCCTATATACATATTTACTAGTAAGTACCTAGACGGTGCTTTCTTTGTCTGTCAAAGATTAAGTTAATTAAGAAACAAGTTCATTGGACGTTTTACAAATTGCTCGATTATTGTTCTCAATCATTATTATCACATTTATCTTAACCTAGATTTATAATTGGAGGTGCTTTAATAATAATTAATCTTTTTGAAACTACAGCCGAAGATTACTCTATCATTTTCTAGTCTATTAAATGATAATTTTCCAAACACATATCTTAATTGCTCCCTAATCTATTAAAATGGAAATTTTGATTGACACATTTTTAACACACCAATAATCTCGAGTACACGACATGGTTGCGTGGAAGACACTAAAATAATTACAAGCTTAGTAAGTACCGTTATTTATTTTAGTATTTAACACTGACACACTGCATGATGTGCTTTGTGCAGATCGCACTTTGTTTTTTTTTTTTGCACATAATCATGTTTGTGGTTTTAAAAAAACTTTTTAAAATTCTTGTATCCACCTTCTAAGTTGGTGATAATTAGATGATTAAAGTTAAGTAAGACGCACTACTCATACCTACACAATGTGTAAATTACATACCTAACTGAAAACCTCTTAAGGGGTCATTGTACTCATCATTATGAATAAGTTTTTATACGAGAACAACAGCATCATCATCTGCCTAGCCTTTTCCCAATGTTGGGGTTGGCTTCCAGTCTAACCGGATGCACCTGAATACCAGTGTTTTACACGGAGCGACTGCCTATCTGACCTCCACAACGCAGTTACTGGGTAATACGATACACGTACACCACTAAACGGGATCCTGCAAAAAACCGTACCTGCAAAAAACCGGATTTTATCGTGGGAAGGAGCCCTAACTCGAAACAATGTAGGGAACAGCAGATTTTGTTCGTAATTTATTTTATTTATTTAATACTTCAACACAGATTTGTACAGAGGCGGACTTAATGCCATGTTATTTCAGAATTGTTCCCATTGAAGAACGTATTCATAATGATGAGCACAGGGTTTCAGCTATTTCAGTTACTCCTTGTAGGTAAGGCTTTAGTATTGCTGTCGAATTTGGTACTTAACCGAAATTCGTGTTTAAAGCCGCATGATTACCATAATTCCGTTCATTGATCCATCATCAATCAAAAAGTCCAATAAAGAAAGTTATAAATGATAAATGATTTATTTTCTGTAAGTATAGGTTTGTACAAACACTTTTACATGTCAGTCATATTTTTTTTTAAACTAGATGAGGTCGGCGTTTCCTATCTGACTACTCTGAGAAGAAAGGCCGAAACAAACTCAGAGGTCACAGTCTCCTTTAAAGTCCAGACATAATCTTGGTCAGATCATGTGAAGACCATGTAGATTGGTGTCTGAAATGGTCTTTTGAGAAAAGAACCCCACAGATTGAGCGGACCTGTCCAGTCAGTGCACGCATTTGTCAAAAATCGTGCAGCTCAAATCAGAACTTGAGGAGCCTCACGATTCGACGAACAATACCAATGAAAGGACATTTAGGTAGGCCGCATAAATTACTCAAACTGCCAGATCATTATTAAAACTAACTAAGAAGGAAAACAGAAAAAAGAAATGACCCACATAGTCTTCACACTCACAATAATAATAATAAAAATTAAGATACTTTACAAAGTTAAAAATAGTCACAATAAATCTAACGTTACATCACAGCACCCATCTGGCACCTGGAACCAGTCAGACAGCCCACGATCATTCACCCAATAGTTAATGATATTTTATTAATATGTTAATAAGACACTATAGTCGTACGGCTTTTTTTTTTAATTATTTGATAAAATCGTAAATTATTTTTAGTAGCAGTGATCAGGCATTTGGAATTTCATTATAAAAAAAAGTCTCGTAAATGTTAACAGCTACAGAGGCGTGTTGATGTTGCAAAGGAATTTCGACCGCCATTTTTTCCTCCTAGCAACATTTGAATCCGTTTTGGAGGGTGTTTTTTTTAATACCCATTTTGAATATCTACATGCATTTTTGAGCTTGGCTCATCACCTTGACATTTAAACTCGAGTCACAGAATAGATAATGGCGCCGATTCCTTTCACAATCTAAACTAAATTTAAGTTCAGTGCATCTTTTTCTTTCTATTTCATTAAGAAAAGGGCAGAAGATAAATATTAGTTTAGTCCTGTCAAATTAAGATACTCCATAGACAAGTTTAGACGTGATTAAAAAATTGGCTACTAAAAATACGGCGATTTACGTCAGGTGCTGACTAATTTTAGGGTTTTTTTAGGGTTCCATAGTCAACAAGGAACCCTTATAGTTTCGTCGTGTCCGTCTGTCCGTCCGTCCGTCCGTCTGTCTGCAGCTTAGCTCAGATACTCTTAGTACTAGAATGCTATAATTTGGCATGGATATACATATTAATCACGCTGACAGTGGTAAAATAAAATCATGAAAAAAATTTTTTTAGGGTACCTCCTGTACACGTAAAGTGAGGATATTTTTTTTTCTCGTCGACCCATGGTATGGTTTATCGCTAGATAGGTCTTTCCAAAATATTGCGGGTTTGTGAAAACAATTTTTCGATTCAGGGATTCGTTTGTGAAAATCATCACAGCTAAGTAGGCTTTACAAGTTTACGAGTCATAGTCGACCAACTTACATTTGCAGTTGCAATGTATCTGAGATCATGATTTTCAACTACAATGTTAAGTTTGTTCTTGGGATAAATTCATTCCAACTACGGAACCCTTCATTGTGCGTGGTCCGACACGCACTTGGCCGGTTTTTTCTATTTATGGATATCCGTCTATGGTCGTGTATCTAGTTTTTCGTCCAAAAGACCTTAAAGAAATCAAGTTTACGAAGGATCAAGTTAACAACTTGAAGCGGTTATACCTAAGGTATCTCATTACCTAACTGGTTATAACATCTTGAAAATACATATTTTCATCATGATTTGCTCAATCATTTTGTTATGTTTGTCATTTTATTGTACAATCTCCTCTGTCTCGGCGGTCCACTGAATGATGCAAGAGCATGTCTCTATTGAATGAGACAACATGTATAAATTAACTTTTATTTTAAACTAGCACAGCCCGTGACTTCGTCTGCGATCCAGAATGAAAAGTATCATATGTCCTCTTTTAAGTTCTGGTCTACTGAAGTGCCAAATTTCATCCAAATCTGTTCAGCCGTTTTAGCGTGAAAGCGTAACAAACAAACATATAAACATAGAAAAAATATAGTACTAATTTAAAAAATAACAAACACTCCCTCCGTTTTGCAAACCTATCCTCTAGAATTCTGGATTTTTCACACATATCTATTTGACATACAATGTTTACTACTTAAATCATTTACGCATGGTTGAAGTCGTTTACTTTTCGCGAGATGAAAGTCATCAAGCAGATGATTTTTTCTTCTCAAACCAATGAGGAAACTTGTTCCAAACAACAAAAACCTGAATTTAATTAACTTCATCGTCAAACAAAGAAAACGCGCAATAATTACAAATAAGTAGGTACATAGGAATATTTATGTTACTCGCTCGCTTGAAGTTTTTATTTGATTTATTCTAATACCTATTAGTAAATGGTCTTAAAATTATAATTATGCGAATCATTAAATATGCTTGACAAGACCGTTTTATAATTTACGAATGAACTAAAGCTACGGTTTTCCAGAATAGCGGAGGCCGCTACAAAACGGCCCCTGTGACGGCTGTCATGAAAATTATGGCAGCGGGGTTTGCCTTTACGGTGTCAAAAACCAGCCAATTGCGTGTAGGACCACGCACAATGAAGGGTTCCTTAGTTGGATGAATTTATCCCAAGAACAAACATAACATTGTAGTTGAAAATCGTGTTGTCCCATACATTGCAACTGCAAATGTAAGTTGGTCGACTATTCCTCGTAAACTTATAAAGCCTACTTAGCTGTGATCGTTTTCCTTTTAACTTCGTTATAGGTATATACTACTAGTTACCGTGAATTTTTTCTCATATCCTTAAACATCTATTTAGCTGGCGGGGAGGGAGAGGGTGTGTCCATGCCAAATTATAGCTTTCTAATACTCATAACCTCTGAGCTAAGCTGCGGACGGACAGACAGACATGGCGCAACTATAAGGGTTCCTTGTTGACTACGGAACCTTAAAAACGCTCTCTGGATAAACACACCAACTTTTTCATAAATAAGGTACAGTGACGTCATTCGCCGGTAAATAGCGGACGCGTTGTGGCGACCACCGCTCTTCTAGGAAACTGTTGCTTAACGTGCAGTATAAACGCAATTAATCAGTGTCATCAATGAGATTGTTGTACAAATGACATCAGAAGTTTATCCTAAAATCTAGGTTACACAGTTAAGACCTATTTTTGGAAAACAAATAATCGCGAGTTCTAGACCGAAATTCTAGGCGTTCGAGCTAGACTTGGATAAATTATAATGCATAATAAGTCGATGCCTAAGCAAATGTAGATTTACCTGCTTCGACTCCTTCTCGTTTTATACGGTACTTACTGTTATTGCAGTAAAGAAGTTGATCATCTGGTTATCCGAGATCTAGCTGAGTGCTCATACACACGAGCGACACGCGTGGAAGACAGAGGCAACTGTTGTCGACGGCTGCCGCTGACACGCGTCGACGGCTACAGTTGCCTATTTGGTCGACGCGTGTCGCTCGTGTGCATGCACACTAAGCTGCATGCGGGTGGTCTCGCAGAAATGTGTAAGTATATAAGTTGACTTTGCACTTAGGTTTTTATTTAGATTTCTATACACTTAGCTTTAACTACTTTTAAGACTAGATGTGCTGTTTTGAAGTTCGTGTAATGAAATACATAACTACAAGGAGGGGTTTTTTGTGGGAGGAACTTGGACATTCATACCTAATTGGCTACACAATTTCTAAGGTGATATGACTTGATGAGGACAAAATTAATCTATTCGCATTTTATTAGTCTGAGTTCGCATTATAGAAATGATATCATGACGAAATGAATACTTCTCTAAATCCTAATACGAAGTTTGAGTTTTGTTTGGGAATTCCTAATTAGGTAGTTAGGCCCCTAGCACACTAGTATTTTAAACGCGCAGACGACGACGCGCAGATGACGCGCGTATACGCGCTTCAAACGAGATACAGACGCGCTGTAGTCGCTCGTAGCTTCCTCGTTTTAGTCACAAACTCCTCGTCAGCGTCAGCTGCCGGTGCGGTGGCGTGAGCGCGCGCCCCTCCTCTACCCCTCCTCCGATCCCTTGTACACGTTTCAAACGAGTTTCGAATACGTTTGTATCGCATTTTACGCGCGTTTGATTCCATAATAACGCAAAAATCGGAATCTACAGCGCAGAAAACGCGTGTTCCTGAGACGCGCGTCATCTGCGGGTTTAAAATACGCCGTGTTCTAGGGGCCTTAGGTACGCACGGCGACATATCAAGCCAGTATAAGCCGACTTCTCGTTGTACGAAAAACCTATACAATGCGAGGTCAGCTGAAACGGGAAAAATATATACAACGTGTAACGTTAAATGCGCAAAACCTCAGACACCCCAACTGATTTTTAATTCAATTGACATATTTCAGAGAGAAAATAAGTCATTAAAAAAATTGTAAAGGTTTTATGTGCTGTTTTAGTTTTGCTGGCCATTCTGATCGTTTCTTGTGTCTGCGACGACGCTTTATCGAGGCAGGAGTTGTCACCGAGCCGCTGCGCCGCGCTGACATTGGGTTGCTTGACCTATTAATAAATAGACACGGCAACGTTTTTAATGAAGATTTTTTGAAAAATGTGACCTATATTAAAAAGTGGTTCATTTAATTCTGCTCGTTATTCTGATCAAACTATTTTCAGGTTTTGCGCATTTAACGTTACACGTTGTATATAAAATATATAGCTTGATATGTCGCCGTGTGGTACCTAGCAATTTTGAACAAGGAAATTGGTCATTAATACTATCTTTATATCTGCAAACATTAGTTTGTCGATAACGTGCTTATTAATGTGCGCTAAGAATAGATAATGACGCAATTTTTATCTATTTTTAGCGAAAACACGAGGATATAAACATAATTATTATCACTAGCAAGATATAATTAGAATTTCAGCATGATTTTACGTAGATAAGCACTAAGTAGGAAGTTATTTATTGCAGTGTTTTAATGCAAAATGCTTTAATTGTGGCAACCAATTAAGGTGTGTAGAGGGCTCACTGGCCTTGAGCATGTGGGCGGAGCTAAACGCCCTACTCCCGAATACGTAAAACGCGTGCGGTGGCGCCCTACACTAAAACGACGATCAAAGAATATGCAGAGGCGTAGACATGCTGCACGTCGGTCGCCATTTTTGCCTACGTTTCCAGAAGCGAATGGGGGATGCGCGGCTGATATATTTTGTATAGATAGATGTTACGTATATTTTAAGTTTATACTGGACAATTTTTTTGCATTTATGTGGAAGAAAATACATTTATTTGCTCAATCATGTGTACACAAACCATAATAAATTTTTCGTCACGGGTGTTTTTTTTCATAGTTTTCGATTGTGTTAAACCTGATGGTGAAGTCAAAATGAAAATCCAAGATGGTGGCTGCGGAAATATTGGAATTTTTCGTCATGGGTGTCGTTTTCATAGTTTTCGATGGTGCTAAGCCCGATGGTGAAGACAAAATAAAAATTTAAGATGGCGGCTGCGAAAATATTCGAATTTTTCGTCATGGGTGTCGTTTTCATAGTTTTCGAGGGTGCTAAGCCCGATGGTGAAGTCAAAATAAAAATTCAAGATGGCGGCTACGGAAATATTCGAATTTTTCGTCATGGGTGTCGTTTTCATAGTTTTCGATGGTGCTAAGTCCGATGGTGAAGTCAAAATAAAAATTCAAGATGGCGACTGCGGAAATATTCGAATTTTTCGTCATGGGTGTCGTTTTCATAGTTTTCGATGGTGCTAAGCCCGATGGTGAAGTCAAAATAAAAATTCAAGATGGCGGCTGCGAAAATATTCGAATTTTTCGTCATGGGTGTCGTTTTCATAGTTTTCGATGGTGCTAAGCCCGATGGTGAAGTCAAAATAAAAATTCAAGATGGCGGCTGCGAAAATATTCGAATTTTTCGTCATGGGTATCGTTTTCATAGTTTTCGAGGGTGCTAAAGTCGATAGTGAGGTCAAAATGTAAATCCAAGATAGCTGCTACGGAAATTTTGTTTTAGTTTAAAACATAAGTGAGTGAGTGTGTGTGAACAAACTTAGTTGGAACTAAGTTTAAAAATGAGGTCGAGTATTTTCGTAAGAATAGAATAACATTTCATTTGCGTAGACTGTAGGTAGGAGGAATTACATAAAAATGAGATCTTATAAAAAAAAATGTTTCACCAATTTTTATTATAAATCAGTAATAAACCTACCTAACTAGCACTGTACAGACGCCAGCACATCAAGGTACCCGAAACTGTCAGATTTTTCCAATCAACTTTAAACCTTATGCTTTAGCACTAAAGTTTAAAATCTATTAAAGAAATCCGACAGATTGTAGTAGCTTGATGTGCTGGCGTCTGTACCTAAATAGCAATTTTAGGGTTCCGTAGCCAATTGGATGATATTGTAATAACTTCCCGTCAGGGAAGTTATATATAAATTGAAAAATAAAATACAAAAAAAAACAAGAACCGACTTCAGTAAAAAAAACACTGCAAAGTGAAAAATAACCTTATTTCGAAGTCGGTGGCAAAAAACGAAAATTCAAATCCAAAGACACCGACTTCCGAATTAAAGTTATTTTTCACATTCTAGTGTTTTTTTTTGGAAGCTGGTTTTTTTTTGTAAAAAAATTTTATTACTATTAATCGTACGTAAAAGTAACACCGAAACGACGCGCTTCGAAATCTTATTGTATTATTATTCGAAACGCGTCGTTTCGGCCATTTTCTATGAAGACAATACTGCTGGTCGATTCTGTAATCTGACCCACTTGCCGTTCTCCAACACTACCAACGGATTCTAATCCACAGTCTATAACTCCGTGCTTGGCGATTTTCTTGTTCTGAATAAAAGTAAGCAATATTAATTATACGTTGCCCTTCGATGAAACAGCTTGGGACTTGTTGAGATTCAGGCGATGTTTTGACCTAAAAAAGATAATATACAAATTTAAATTAACCCTAACAACATTGAAGATGACATGTTGAAGATTTTTGTCAAGGAATCAATAGGCGGGCTAGAGAGTTGGATAAACCAGAAGGCCAATGCCCGTGTGTAAAGCGTTCAATTGGTTTCATAGCAAAAATTTAAGTATTGATTATTTGAAGTCAATAAACTTTGCAGGTACAAGAAAAAAAAAATCGAGGTAAGACGTTTTTTTACCTGAATCGGATTTTCTGTTAACTTTTGTAATGTGGTTGAAATATCGTTATTTTCTTCAAGACTTTCCAATAGCAAGTCTGATCTGGAATGGTGCGGTCCACTAGATGTTGCAATATGCACGTATAAGATATATTTGTAAAATAAATATAGGTTGTAGGACTTGTAGGCATAATTTTACCTGAATTGGAACTTCCATCGTTTTTTGTGCAGACAGAGATATAATATTGTGGTCTTGTCGACATTCTATATACAGGGTGAAATTGAAAACATGCGACAAATCAAAATGAGAGATTTTACTCATCATTGTGAACAACTTTTACTATGGGATAAAACCTGAAATCGCGAAAAAAAATCAGCTGTTCCCTACATTTATGTTCGCATAACTCGTCAAAATGTAGGGAACAGCTGAATTTTTTTTCGGAATTTCAGGTTTGGTCCCATGGTAAAAGTTGTTCATAATGATGAGTACAATCTCCCATTTCGATTTGTCGCATATTTTCAATTTCACCCCGTATAAGTCTGGCCTGGAATGATCTGCGCCAGTGGATGTTTCAACCTAAAAAGTAATTTAAAGTTTAAGTTTCAAACATACATGGTAATAAATAAATTTAATTGTGATTAAATTTTTTTTTTTACGTTAATTGTGTTAAAAAACATTTAATTATGTTTAAACATTAAAAACAAAAACAAATTTTCGCAGCCATCTTGGATTTACATTTTGAGCTCGCTATCGCCTGTAGTGCCCTCGAAAACTATGAAAACGACACCAATGACGAAAAAATTGAAAATTTTCGCAGCCGCCACCTTGGATTTTCATTTTGACTTTACTATCTGCTTTAGCACCCTCTAAAACTATGAAAACGACACCCATGACGAAAAATAAGATTTTCGCAGCCGCCATCTCTGATTTTCATTTTGACTCCACTATCGACTTGTGCAACCTCGAAAATAATGAAAACGACACGCATGACAAAAAATTCGAATATTTTCGCAGCCGCCATCTTTAATTTTTATTTTGACCTCACATTCGGCTTTATCACCCTCAAAAACTATGAAAACGACACCCATGACGAAAATTTTGAAAATTTTCGCAGCCGCCATCTTGGACTTTCAGTTTGACTTCACTATCGGCTTAAGCAACCTCGAAAACTATGAAAACGACACCCATGACGAAAATTTTGAAAATTTTCGCAGCCGCCATCTTGGACTTTCAGTTTGACTTCACTATCGGCTTAAGCAACCTCGAAAACTATGAAAACGACACCCATGAAGAAAATTTTGAAAATTTTTGCAGCCGCCATCTTGGATTTTCATTTTGACTTCACTATCGGCTTAAGCAACCTCGAAAACTATGAAAACGACACCCATGACGAAACATTTGAAAATTTTCGCAACCGCCATCTTGGATTTTCATTTTGACTTCACTATCGGCTTAAGCAACCCCGAAAACTATGAAAACGACACCCATGACGAAAATTTTGAAAATTTTCGCAGCCGCCATCTTGGATTTTCATTTTGACTTCACTATCGGCTTAAGCAACCTCCAAAGCTATGAAAACGACACCCATGACGAAAATTTTGAAAATTTTCGCAGTCGCCATCTTGGATTTTCATTTTGACTTCACTATCGGCTTAAGCAACCTCGAAAACTATGAAAACGACACCCATGACGAAAGTTTTGAAAATTTTCGCAGCCGCCATCTTGGATTTTCATTTTGACTTCACTATCGGCTTAAGCAACCTCGAAAACTATGAAAACGACACCCATGACGAAAATTTTGAAAATTTTCGCAGCCGCCATCTTGGACTTTCAGTTTGACTTCACTATCGGCTTAAGCAACCTCGAAAACTATGAAAACGACACCCATGACGAAAATTTTGAAAATTTTCGCAGCCGTCATCTTGGATTTTCATTTTGACTTCACTATCGGCTTAAGCAACCTCGAAAACTATGAAAACGACACCCATGACGAAAGTTTTGAAAATTTTCGCAACCGCCATCTTGGATTTTCATTTTGACTTCACTATCGGCTTAAGCAACCCCGAAAACTATGAAAACGACACCCATGACGAAAATTTTGAAAATTTTCGCAGCCGCCATCTTGGATTTTCATTTTGACTTCACTATCGGCTTAAGCAACCTCGAAAGCTATGAAAACGACACCCATGACGAAAATTTTGAAAATTTTCGCAGTCGCCATCTTGGATTTTCATTTTGACTTCACTATCGGCTTAAGCAACCTCGAAAACTATGAAAACGACACCCATGACGAAAGTTTTGAAAATTTTCGCAGCCGCCATCTTGGATTTTCATTTTGACTTCACTATCGGCTTAAGCAACCTCGAAAACTATGAAAACGACACCCATGACGAAAATTTTGAAAATTTTCGCAGCCGCCATCTTGGACTTTCAGTTTGACTTCACTATCGGCTTAAGCAACCTCGAAAACTATGAAAACGACACCCATGACGAAAATTTTGAAAATTTTCGCAGCCGTCATCTTGGATTTTCATTTTGACTTCACTATCGGCTTAAGCAACCTCGAAAACTATGAAAACGACACCTATGACGAAAGTTTTGAAAATTTTCGCAGCCGACATCTTGGATTTTCATTTTGACTTCACTATCGGCTTAAGCAACCTCGAAAACTATGAAAACGACACCCATGACGAAAATTTTGAAAATTTTCGCAGCCGCCATCTTGGATTTTCATTTTGACTTCACTATCGGCTTAAGCAACCTCGAAAACTATGAAAACGACACCCATGACGAAAATTTTGAAAATTTTCGCAGCTGCCATCTTGGACTTTCAGTTTGACTTCACTATCGGCTTAAGCAACCTCGAAAACTATGAAAACGACACCCATGACGAAAATTTTGAAAATTTTTGCAGCCGCCATCTTGGATTTTCATTTTGACTTCACTATCGGCTTAAGCAACCTCGAAAACTATGAAAACGACACCCATGACGAAACATTTGAAAATTTTCGCAACCGCCATCTTGGATTTTCATTTTGACTTCACTATCGGCTTAAGCAACCCCGAAAACTATGAAAACGACACCCATGACGAAAATTTTGAAAATTTTCGCAGCCGCCATCTTGGATTTTCATTTTGACTTCACTATCGGCTTAAGCAACCTCGAAAGCTATGAAAACGACACCCATGACGAAAATTTTGAAAATTTTCGCAGTCGCCATCTTGGATTTTCATTTTGACTTCACTATCGGCTTAAGCAACCTCGAAAACTATGAAAACGACACCCATGACGAAAGTTTTGAAAATTTTCGCAGCCGCCATCTTGGATTTTCATTTTGACTTCACTATCGGCTTAAGCAACCTCGAAAACTATGAAAACGACACCCATGACGAAAATTTTGAAAATTTTCGCAGCCGCCATCTTGGACTTTCAGTTTGACTTCACTATCGGCTTAAGCAACCTCGAAAACTATGAAAACGACACCCATGACGAAAATTTTGAAAATTTTTGCAGCCGCCCTCTTGGATTTTCATTTTGACTTCACTATCGGCTTAAGCAACCTCGAAAACTATGAAAACGACACCCATGACGAAAGTTTTGAAAATTTTCGCAACCGCCATCTTGGATTTTCATTTTGACTTCACTATCGGCTTAAGCAACCCCGAAAACTATGAAAACGACACCCATGACGAAAATTTTGAAAATTTTCGCAGCCGCCATCTTGGATTTTCATTTTGACTTCACTATCGGCTTAAGCAACCTCGAAAGCTATGAAAACGACACCCATGACGAAAATTTTGAAAATTTTCGCAGTCGCCATCTTGGATTTTCATTTTGACTTCACTATCGGCTTAAGCAACCTCGAAAACTATGAAAACGACACCCATGACGAAAGTTTTGAAAATTTTCGCAGCCGCCATCTTGGATTTTCATTTTGACTTCACTATCGGCTTAAGCAACCTCGAAAACTATGAAAACGACACCCATGACGAAAATTTTGAAAATTTTCGCAGCCGCCATCTTGGACTTTCAGTTTGACTTCACTATCGGCTTAAGCAACCTCGAAAACTATGAAAACGACACCCATGACGAAAATTTTGAAAATTTTCGCAGCCGTCATCTTGGATTTTCATTTTGACTTCACTATCGGCTTAAGCAACCTCGAAAACTATGAAAACGACACCTATGACGAAAGTTTTGAAAATTTTCGCAGCCGCCATCTTGGATTTTCATTTTGACTTCACTATCGGCTTAAGCAACCTCGAAAACTATGAAAACGACACCCATGACGAAAATTTTGAAAATTTTCGCAGCCGCCATCTTGGATTTTCATTTTGACTTCACTATCGGCTTAAGCAACCTCGAAAACTATGAAAACGACACCCATGACGAAAATTTTGAAAATTTTCGCAGCCGCCATCTTGGACTTTCAGTTTGACTTCACTATCGGCTTAAGCAACCTCGAAAACTATGAAAACGACACCCATGACGAAAATTTTGAAAATTTTCGCAGCCGCCATCTTGGATTTTCATTTTGACTTCACTATCGGCTTAAGCAACCTCGAAAGCTATGAAAACGACACCCATGACGAAAATTTTGAAAATTTTCTCAATCGCCATCTTGGATTTTCATTTTGACTTCACTATCGGCTTAAGCAACCTCGAAAACTATGAAAACGACACCCATGTCGAAAATTTTGAAAATTTTCGCAGCCGCCAATTTGGATTTTCATTTTGACTAAATTCAATCTCTCTCTCTCTCTCTCTTTCTCTCGCTCTCTCTGTTTGACGTCTGACATTACCATATCTATCAAAATTGAAAACTAAAACTGATTCAATCGTCAATCGTTAAACTATTTTTTTTTTCTTTTTATAGTATTATTTACCTGAATAGAGTCTTCTATATTATCAGCAGATGTACTCGGATTATTCGATTCTGATGATTTCTTTCTAGATTTCCTGGAACAATTCGTAATTATTTAACTTCAATTATGAAAAAATGAATAAACAATCGCTCACCAGATGATTACAAAAACTAATATTAAGCATAAAGTTAAATACAGTAATATGTATATAGGTAGGTAGGTACTTACGTCATCAGATGCATTTTCATAGCCTTTTGAACTCTTTTTTTCTTGACTTGCTTTGCCTTGGCATTTTTATTTATTTACAAATTATCTTATATTTACACAATATACAATATAAACAAAAACAGTATTTAGAAATAGCACCAATAATAAAGCGTCCACGCGCACAATAGAAATGGGCCCTTTGCAGCGAACTTAGTCTATAAACGCACACTGACACAATTCGTTTGTAAATATTTGCACTAACACAATCAAACGCGCGTAGTCGGTCGATAGCCGGAGCGGAGCAGCGAGCGACACAGCCCTCCCGTCCCAGTGCTACCGCACGACTGCCGCCCGCGCCCGCGCAGAGCACCTCTGAACCTCTATATGAAAGTGGGGATATTTTCTATGCAAATGTTGATTGATTTAAAAAAGCTGTTTCAAATCTGTAGTACCTTTAACCAGCTATTTTTCAGTGTAAAAATATTTCCAAACATCAAAGCCGTTTGGAAGTAGTAGGGAATATTAGCCAAAAATAGCGTATTGGTAAATATTTTTTTCTGGCAAAAGTATTAGCCTTAGAAAAAAATCCTGCTTCAAAAATGTTGTTCATGAATCTATGGCAAACATATATTTTTTTCAGATCTTCTAACCAAGCCGTTAATGAGGAGTAGGCTTCATAAAGTGACCGTGTTACGGTACTAAACGAGAGTAAGGCCCTTAAAGTAATGATATGTTTTGTGAAATATTTGTTAGTCGTCTCTGAATTCACTTCTTTCCTAGACTTATTTGGGGAGGTCTTTTCACAGCAGTGGGACAGTTTAGGCTAACTTAAAAAAAAATAACTCATCGACTTGAAAGGCATCCACGAGAAGAACTTGAGTGGCAACAGGAGTAGGTATAAGGCCGCTTTCACATTAGGACGTTAGCAGCGCGATAGTAGCATGGCAGAAGCAGATGCCTTCACATCATAAGAACAGCCACGCGATAGCAGCGCGGCTGACGCGCCGTACTTTAGATCATTGTGGTGCATTTCATATCAAAATCGGAGTTTCACGGGCTCATCGCCGACTGAGCGCATGCGACCGCCGCGCTTCTTCACTACATAGTATAAAACAAAGTCGCTTCCCTGTCTGTCTGTCCCTATATATGCTTAGATCTTTAAAACTACGCAACGAATTTTGATGCGGTTTTTTTTAATAGATAGAGTGATTCAGGAGGAAGGTTTATATGTATAATACATGCATAATATAGTAGAGAAACACTGATCATTTTAGAGGTTTCTAATGTGATGTCGTAAATAAACACATTTTTTGCGCTTACATTGCAAACGCTGGCTGAACCCTATGAGATAGATCAAAATAATGAACTACAGTATTGTACACCTTAAAAAGGTGTACAAAAAAGTCCGCGATGGCATATGTCTATCACTTAGGGATAACCCACAATAACCATTTTTTATCCTATACTTTTTACGACAAATAATGGCTCTAAAATTATCAGTGTTTCTCTACTATATTATGCATGTATTATACATATAAACCTTTCTTTTGAATCACTCTATCTATTAAAAAAAACCGCATCAAAATCCGTTGCGTAGGTTTAACGATCTAAGCATACATAGCGACAGACAGACAGCGGGAAGCGACTTTGTTTTATACTATGTAGTGATCAGTAGGTATTGCACCCGTGCGAAGCCGGGGAGGGTCGCTAGTCTTCTTATAATATAATATGAAATTCTGGCTGGGTGACGGTCGCGCGTCTGTCGTGCAACTGTCGCGCTACTAAAGTCGCCTAAATGTGAAAGCGGTCGAATAGGTACCTACTTTTTTCAGGTTTTACACGATCAATAAACTGAATAAATGTGTCTTTAGCAATACGATGTCATTCTATTTCTGTTTCAATAACCTAACAAGTAAGTAGTTCGTACTACTGCAATCTGTTTTAAGTGTCTAGTGCTTGAAGATAATAATCTCGTAATACTTAGCGCTAGGAAAATAACCAAGTGGGTGGTAACATAACAAGTGCGACAAGAACTGTAACTATGCTGGCTTACCAATAAAATGTAATATATGATTATGCACGTATGTGTTGTATCCAGATAAGAACGCGCTACTTACATCTCTCTGGAGTGCTGCAATTGCTACTGGATCACCTATCGTAAAGTCAGGGAATTTTGTATGCAAATGGACTATCAACTTTAATTTGTACGTTTATTCAAATCGCAACTGTCATTCTTTGGCAGTTACATAATCGAGATATGAAGAACAGTAGGGTACTTGCGTAACACACTATTAGTAGCAATGGGTTTCATTTTGACAGTTCAACGACATTCATTGCGTTATTTACGTTGTTGAGCAGACATATTTTTCCAACATATGGAGCAATGGATTAGCAATATGCTTCAAAATTATTCAAATTGAGAGTGATAGTGTGTTACGCAATTAGGGTGCGGGGCAATGATATTTTGCGGGGTGTAATGTTCATTCATTCTCCATAGAAAAGGGAGGATCCTCCAACCAGACGGGTGTTGTGTCTGGTGGGCACCAGCCCGAATTTGAAGACCAGACACAACGTTGTAAGTACATATTCTACTTGCGCGATGCAAGATTTTGCGTGACGCGTAGTTCGCGTGTGGCGAAGTAGATGCCGCCACAATATGAAATAGCTATAATGTGACAAATTGAGGTACGATGTCACTTTGCTTGACAATTAATTTCCCAGACTGCACCAGTGGATCATAGACAATAATAATATTGACAGTGACAATATTGGCAAAAATGGGCAGTGCTCTAGTAATCCTTTTTTTTTCTTAACCCGACGAGTAATACGAGAATAGATAATGCCATGGTAAAAATAATAGTAGTTCAGCGCGGTTAGTAGCACTAGCAGGGTTGAAGTACGCGTATCTACTACAGATGCACGTTCATCGTCACACATGTACTTACCTAGCCAGGGGCGTAGCTACCGCCGTATCAGCCGTATCAATGATACGGGGCCCCCGGGCTACAGGGGCCCCTAACGCGTGTAAGCAAAACTTAGTAAAATGTTATCCACAATGTCACTTAATCTCGTGCTTCCCGGGAAAAAAACATATAAAAAAACTGTCATACGTGCCTATAGAGTTTTCACTTCAGAAATGACAAAAGTCAAAAAAGCAATCTTTTTTTTTCCCGGGTAAGCGTGCGCCCAAAAGTTGGCAACATCCTATATCAGTTATTACGGGATTTCCCCGTTTAAGTCATTCACTTAAACGAGGGAATCCCGCAATAACCGATGTAAATGACAAACCACAGAGAGCAATATTTACGCGTTTTATTTTATTCCGGTTCAAACGTTATTACATTGTAATACAATACAATCTTGTTCTTCTGATTATTTACTGGTTAAATGTAGAGGACAGGGTTACGATGGAGACAATGTTATGTCGGGTGTATATGGAGGATTACAAGCCCTGTAAAAGGGCAGGCCCCGAATGCCGATTATGTTCATTGTGCTGCGTAACATGTTATTGAAGTGTCGACTTTTTTCGATAATTTAGAAAAAATATATACTTTTTTTGGCAATAGTATAAAACGCTGGTCTATAGAGGCAGAAATTTTAGAAAAACTGAAATCGTCCTCAGCTATAGATGATTTAATAAATCAATTTACCGAAAAAAAGGCAAGAAAAGTGTATATTTAATTTGAATTGTTTGGCTAACTCAATTTCTAGGAGGAAGCGATAACTTATAATCAATAAATATTTATTTTAATTTAATGCAAGCATTTTTGTTTCTTTTGTGAGAAATCTTTACCCTTCATTTGGGCCCCCCAACTAATTTTGATACAGGGCCCCTCCAAGGCACGCTACACCACTGTACCTAGCCCAACGCTCTCGCTCTTTTGATGCACCCCTCATCGCCCAATGGCTAAATAGAAGCCTTCTGGGGTGCTAAATACAAAAATCACAATTTGCACTGCACAATGTTCAGACAGGCCTAAAATTTTAGAGTTTTCCTTATGCAGTGCGAAATTGACCCAAAACGAGGAAAATAAACTAAAATCAGAAACAAATTAAACATACAATAATGTTACCAAAATCAACGTTGTTGAATAAACAGTGGGTATCCGGTGAAGTACCTCTTACAGCCACCGGGTGTAAAGACCGCGGTACTCGTAGGTAAGTGCAAAACTATGAAGTTACGAACATTGATAAGTCGCTAACAGGCCAACGACCAACAACTGCACACAACAAAAGTGTCTAGGGATCAAGTACATTTTTAACTACAAAAAAACATCCAATTAATATTTACCAAATCCATATATAGTCTTCCAAATTGGCTTCTTGCTTTAATTCCTATGTTAAAGTTAAAAACTTTTCTATTATTATGTATATTGTAAAAATAAAGAAAAAATGTAATTTTTGCAAATTTGATACTCTAAAACGTACTTAGGTAATCCCTAGACACTTTTGACGTGTGAATGAGGCTAAACTATACCCCGGTAGATAGGTAGATACGGTACTCAAACCCCTATGAAATCGTACTTTGATATGAGAAGAAGCTCATAAAAGTCTACCTAACTGCTACTAACTTAGTCTTAAGATAATTAAGTTGTTACTAACAAAACATGGACATTACCTAGTCTGAAATAAACAAATTTTAATTAATTTTTTAAATAAAACTTTTTTGATTTCTCATCTTTAGTCCCTTAAGCAGTAAAACGGCTCCGTGCGGTGCGGTATGCTCTCAAAACGGTGAAAGAAAACATCGTGAGGAAACCGGCATATCCTAGAACCAAAAATACGACGCGTGGTAGATTACGGCCTACTTCTTCTCACCGAGAGGAGGCCGATGTCCCACCTGTGGGGACATTATGGGCTGGTTATGCTTATGCTATGCAATAAAAGCCAGTGTTTTTCCAGTATCGTGAAAAATTCACTGAAATAAAGTCACATAAATGTCCGCCCAGCTCCGTCCCATAGCCAGTAATTACTATGACCAGCGTGAGCCTAGATAGTCCCAGAACATTGCTCTAGTCTAGTTTATCGTGACAAAGGTTAGCGGGTTAACCTAACCCCCCAGAGCCGGCCGGTGCCGCGCACCGCGAGTTGCGCATCGCTTGTGACGAACACTGCGCATGTCAAGCCCGGCTGGCCGCCGACTGACGTCGCTTAGCTCTCTAGAACATTCGCGAAGCCCAATGCCCTGACGTCAGCCTACGTCACAATGCCGACGGTGAAGCCTGCTACATACATATCAGAAAAAATTACATTTAATCTACATACTGAACACACTATACGTTTTTATAGCAGCGCTGGAGTCGCAACTCTCCACTGGTTATTTGACTTTGACCAATCTGAAAACATTTTTCGAATACATACCAATTAAGTACCCACTTATGCAAATTACGAGAATTTTCGAGTCAATAATCACCAAGTACAAAATGCCTACGTACCTACCTACTCTTAACTACGTGTAATTTTATCTGTTCTGTTAACCGTAACATTTTTTATCAGTTAATTATCAAGAACAGTTTAACGATGAGATAAAGTGGGTAGGTCGTACGATGTAATTTAAGTTGATTTCGTTTCACCGAGAGTCCGAGACTTATTATTCCGAAACAAGGTTTCGTTCTACATCCCAGTTGGTTGTGAATTGCGTCTACTTCCAACTTTTTACTAATGGCTAAACGAGTTTAACCAGATCTTTCGAGTCCAAGGCAACGGCATGCACTGCGGACAGGATGGACGGAGAGAGACCGAAAACGAAAGATTTGTTTGCATTTCTTTGCGCAAGAATCTTTCAGACTTACAAACTCTAACGGTTTTTTCTTTACAAACTCCAAAGTTTTGTTTAGTTTTGTCTCAATAACCTATGTTGCGTAGCTAGTACATTCCATCTTGAACCGGCTCGACAGTCGATACAAGGAGTCGAGGACTCGTATCGCATGCAACGCACACCGCTGCATTGCGTAAACCTCAACCGACGAAGGCCGACATACGGAAACTGCAGGCTTGAATCGCAAATTGCTGCTAATTTTGTAGACTCGCGCACCTATTAGACTAGCTCACTATTCTTTCCCTGCTTCAACGTACTTATATTAGTAGCTTGTTTCCTAACAATTTGATTGTGTTTACTTAGCATTGGTCTGGTTACCCAAAGTTTTCCTCGTACACTTGACATTGTGGCCCGTTAGACGCCCACCTATTTCATAAACATACAGCAACAGAATAAAGAAAAGCCGATTTCAACGAAACTTCCTTCTAACTCGTGACATTCAGAATGGTTGCCTGCAACAAATCACTCCATGTTTGTTTTGATATACTACTAGTATGCACATCTATTACTATAGAATACTATGTTTTCGTAAGTAGGAAAGTACGGTTTACGTCAAACTATTCAATTAATTCGGCATTGACCGATAAACTACGGTTTGCCTTAACAATAATCTCCGTGCAATATTTATCTCAAATTATACACCTACTTTGTTTTTAAGAAACATAACAATAACGGTTTAAATACGGCAGTCATTTTGAATTTCATCTGAAAAGTAATTAAGTTACCCTTGAAAAAGTTGCCTGAATCGCACCAAATTTTAATACGCGGGCATTTGCGGGTTAAGAAATTAAATTATGTAAAGTCGTGACGTATAACTGCACAGACGATTCTCACAGGTTTAAGAGCACGTCTCTAATAATAAAAATATTAGTGCACTAAATCGTAAAAAGAAAAAAATGCGTAATTTTCTTATACTTAGTTTAGTTTAGAACTTAAGACCGCTTGAAAGTACCTAGGTAAGGAAACAATTTAGTGCACATTCAACTGTACGCAAGTTACAGAAAATCCGAACTACCTACCTACGTAATAACTACTTGCTTATAATTATGTGTTCTGTGGTTTAAATCTACACTAATATTATAAAGAGGAAAGATTTTATTGTTTGTTTGTATTGAATAGGCTCCGAAACTACTGGACCGATTTGAAAAATTGTTTTACCATTAGAAGCCGACATTATCTCTGATGAACATAGGCTACTTTTTACCGCGGGAAAATGCTGCATTCCTACGGGAAACGGGTAATAGGATTTAAACGGCGGGAATTCCGAATTCTACGCAAACGAAGTTGCGGGTGGATGCTAGTCACAAATAAAATTAATATCCCGTTGTATTGGTAGACCCCAATGTACCAGTTCGAAAGTGCTTGCTAAATAAATTGAAATACTTATCTACCGCCAAATGGAATGTAAATTCGATGAAATTAGCTAACAGCTGGTCAAAATCTTTTATGCAATCTCTATTACAAGGCCAAGAGCCTACTCTACTACTACTAAGAGTATACTAGATTTGTTCTACATCGTTTGGTCGGTGTTGCAGTACCAGAGGGGTAATTGCGTAACACACTATCAGTAGCAATGGGTTTCTTTTTGACAGTTCAACAACATTCATTGCGTTATTAACGTTGTTGGGCAGACACACTTTTCGAACATATGAAGCAATGGATTAGCAATAACCTTCAAAGTGATTCAGATTGAGATTGATAGTGCGTTACGCAATTAGGGTGCAGTTAAAATTGCGTATAATAATATGTAGAAGTTGTTAATCTGATAATATATCCATAACACACTTCCATAATATACAGGGTGGCACGGACATCATCGCGCAAACTGTAACCATAAATTCAGCACATATGAGTCTAGAACCCCAAGCGTAGAAATGTTTCGTCAGTTATCAGAAACATCTGCTGTTTTATAGAAAAGTGCCCTTACGCGACAAAATATACAGGTTGAAATTGAAAACATGCGACAAATCGAAATGAGAGATTGTACTTATCATTGTGAACAACTTTTACTATGAGATAAAACCTGAAATCGCGAAAAAAAAATCAGCTGTTCCCTACATTTATGTTTGCATAACTCGTCAAAATGTAGGGAACAGCTGATTTTTTTTTCGCAATTTCAGGTTTGGTCTCATGGTAAAAGTTGTTCATAAATCTCCCATTTCGATTTGTCGCATGTTTTCAATTTCACCCTGTAATGGGTGACTGGTAATTAGTGATCGATACTTAAACACATGATTCTACTCATCATTACAAACAACTTTTAGTATCGGACCAAATCCGAAATCGCGAAAAAAAAATCTGCTGTTCCCTACATTTTGACGACTCGTACAAACATAAATGTAGGGAACAGCTGATTTTTTTGAAATCGGTGGTTTTTACTTGTGCAATTTAGTAATTAAAAATCTGCTGTTTTATAGAAAAGTTACGCGGTCAAAATATATGTATGGAACAGGTTTTTTATTTTTTATTTATTTTGGTTAGTAATAAATAAAAAACCTGTTCCATACATATATTTTGACCGCGTAACTTTTCTATAAAAGAGCAGATTTTTCTTAATCAGCAGATTTTTAATTACTAAATTGCACAAGTAAAAACCACCGATTTCAAAATAAAATCCAATAATTATGCCCAATTTTTATCCTGATTTTTGAAAATATTAAATACACGCAGGCAAAGACGCCTACATAATATTTTTAATAACATGTAGTACGTAAGTGTATTAACCAACTCGAATCCAAGAAACGCTAGTTTGTTTACATTCTCTTTGCCCTGTTGACGTAAATGTCAATACTGCAGAAGGAAGGCAGCCGAATGGAGTTTACATCAGCGAGTTTGCACCATTGCTGTGTCAACACGGCGAGCCTCTTCAGCTCAAGCCAAACAAAACACGGGGACTTTGAACTTTCTTTACAGTTCATACATTTGTGACAAGTTTTTAAATCGCTTTGTCATAGGTATTTAATATCGTTTTTAGTAGGTACTTTTTATTTTATTTTGAGCCTTGCATCATGATATTCTTCTTCTTTCCCTGACTTCAATTATTAAGTACCTAATTGAAAAAAACTAATAGAAGAGTATGGAGAATTTTGGTTATTTTCCAGGAAATAAGGATGAATGTTACCACCCTGTTTTCAGGGTTCCGTAGTCAACAAGGAACCCTTATAGTTTCGCCATGTCCGTCTGTCCGCCCGTCCGCAGCTTAGCTCAGAGACTCTTAGTATTAGTACTCACTTACTAGAAACCTATAATTTGGCATGGATATACATATTAATCACGCCGACAGTGGTAAAATAAAAACTTAAAAAAAAATTTTTAGGGTAGGTACCTCCTCTACGCATATAGTGGGGATGTTTTTATTTCTCGTCTATCCCATGGTGTGGGGTATCGTTGGATAGGTCTTTCAAAAATATTGCAGGTTTGTGAAAACCACTTTTCGATTCAGGGATCCTTTTGAGAAATATTAAGCTTTAAAGTGCTAATTATTGGTAGAGTCAAATGCGCTAAATAATAATATTCCACAAACTTAGATTTGCAGCTGCAATGTATGGGAGAACATGATTTTCAACTATTGTAGTTGTTAAGTTTGTTCTTAGGATAAATTCATTCTAACTACGGAACCCTTCATTGTGCGTGGTCCGACACGCACTTGGCCGGTTTTTATTCATATTGACCTTGCAAGCATCGATGAGACTACCTGAATTTTATGGGCACCCAAAACCTTATGGGACTTTAGAACTTTAGAAATGATAAATAGATAAGCCGTGTAAAACAAAATGTCTAATTGTTCCAAAGAGATTAAGTATATATTTCTAGATGTCTGCATGGTACCTACTATGGTGTGTCATCCAGTCATTGTATCTAGATGAGAACATGATATTGTATCCTAAATATTTTGGCTTTCGCTGGATTTCTTTGTCAGACATTGAGTCACATATTCCAGGGATTTCATGAAATGTTTCTGTGTAAGACGAAGTTTAGTAGGTAATCTATTTTCGATCATTTGGTCATTTTCATTTCTTTGTATTGGAATGTTTTTGTTCCAAATCCTCTTTGCCTTGTAATATCGTGTCAGTCAATTAGGTTGCTTCATCTTCATAATTGATGCGAAATGTGTGACGAGATACGATTGAGCACGATACACAGAATTCTTATCAGTCGTTTTATCTGACAGAGATAACTGCCGTTGTTGAAACTTTTGTAACACTTTCTATGGTGTATCATTATAATATTCAGGACACGATTCTTGTGAATTCTCGCCCCTATTCAGACTTGGGGTGGAAATTCTGTATTGATCGCTTTAGGAGGGTTCGCAGAGCGTTTCATTTCTGAATTATGTTTTCTAGGTTTTATTTGTGGTTCCATGCCCGTAGTTAAAATTAGTTGTAAAAGCGGACGGATAGCATAGTCTTTTACCGTTCGAATGCCCCGAACAATTTGTAATATCCTGGCTTGAACCATTTAAAAGAAATCGAGGCAATTTTTTGCAGACTTCTAATTGGAAAATATTTACGTGATGATCATGTCAAATGGCCAACAAACACAGACTATGTTTCAAGGCTAGATTAATATTCTAGACGCTGTTGCAGTTAAGTGTTAAAGGAGTTTCAGATTGCTATCGACAATAAAAATTGTGATGACTAAAATCTCTTCAGATTATCACCATGTCGTAGTTCCACATCAGAATGTTATAAATCTCTATAACAGCTTCACAAACAAGGAATGTCGGTAGATTATGTCCTCATTTATGGATACTACATAGTTACGTAGATGTCGAGGCAGAATGTGGGTTGATCCCACGGCTTCACCTCGTTCCGTGCTAAGTCGAGACACTGCAGACGAATAGAGCCAACTCGAAATCGATTTCTAGCAGATCCAGCCATTTTATTCATTTCAAGGGCGCATTTGCCATAAAAGTTATTCGATAGTTTTGTACACGCAAATATTTCCGAGCCAGCATTCCCAAATATCGTACCTAAGTCTATTATGGTTCTATTATGGATATTTTATGGTGAACCCAGGTTTTACGAGTTGTTAAATTTTTATCGATAATACCCAGGTTCAACATTATTAGAATGGAGATTATTGAAGTCAAATGAGCTCTCTTCACTGTTTGGTTATTTTAGTCTCTGGTCAGTTAAAGACGACCTTGCATGACCTCGAACAGTTAATACTTTAATACTGTTGAAATAGTTATAACCAGATTAAGACGACAAAAAAATCTAATGGCACTTAACTAGTTTTAATTTTAAGTTAAGAATATGAATTAATATTTGTTTTCACACCTGTTAGGTAGCTATGAAACCGATGAGAAATCTATTAATATTCTTTGTGCTCCTACTGTTTCTAATTTAACTAGCCGGTTCGGTCTGTATGTGTGTGTGTGTGTGTGCGTGATTGTGTCTATTGTTCATCATGTGAGGCAATTCAAAGGTTGCATGAAAAAGAAACTAAGAAATAATCAAAAATTTAATTTATTAAATAACCTTTAACTTACTGAGAATCCCTTACACGCCGAGCCCAATAAACCTATATGTACAGTTCGGCCCGCTTACTCTATATGTACAGCACGTGCAGGGCAGGCTTCAATCAATCACAGGAATATTATGTAGTATGTGCCCTAAACCGGTGCGCCGACTTCTTCTTGGTAGGATCTCGTGAGGTGCGCTGCGGCAGCCGTCAACGAGCGGAGGGAGCGGCGCAGGCCGCGGAGGTGCCGCCGACACGCGGCCGCTGCCCGCGCGGCCGACTCCCGCTCGTCCTCCCCCTCGATACCAGAGTCTCCCGCCGCACTTGACGCATCACTCTCCGTGTCACTGAGGTCCGACACCCGCCTGCCCCGCTCCACATGCTCCTCTGTGTCCCCACTCGACCAGAGAAGCTCAGTCTTCAAATCGTTCAGCATGGCGAACATGTTGAACGGGTCGTCGTCACCCTCCTGTGGCAAGTTCATCAGCCGGCTGGGCACGAGCACCGTCTCGTCCATGACATTCACCATTTTCACGAACTTCTCCATGTCATTCAGTATGCTTTGCTTTGAGAACTCTGTGTCATCGTGGCGGGCAATTTTGCGCAGGGTGTTCCTGTAACAATGGCAAAGATTACATTAGCAACATATTCATCATGACCACAACTTATTTTAATTTAGACAAATTCTGTTATAAAAATTGCCTAAAATGGGAAGCATCTATTTATGTAGCTGATCATGACCATAGATAAGGTTCTTGGATAAATTTAATGAGACCCCAATGAATTTATCACTGATTATTATGGGTAGGTGTGTACTATGATTATCTTACTCATGTCTATTTAAAATAGCAAATAATGTTGAATAGAAAATAGTTTTTTTTTGTTGCAGTTGCGTGTTAAACCAATAGCAGAATATGTTGAAAGAACGTTGTTGTTTGTTGTTAGTTTGAAAGTAATATCAAGTAAGGTGAATGATTTGAATTTGTTGCCTACCCTACAAGTAATTTTAATGTAAACAGTTTTATTGATAGTGTCCAAATGTTTGAAAACTACCAAGAGAACCATTTCCTAAACGCTAAAAACTGACATCAATTTGGCTATTTCTGTTCAAATGAACCATTATAATCTGCATTATAAAATGCTGTTTGGTGAAAGTAACAGACAACAATAAAAGTTATGAAGTAGGAGGAGGGAGAAGACATTCAACAGTCACAATTATTTAATAGCGCTTCAGGAGAATCACCACATGGCTTCTTTCAATTACCTACTATGAATGGCACTGTAGTATACAAGTTAATAGCAACTGTTTACATATTACATCACCAGCATTCACTTGTACATGATTCACATTTTATCAATATTCAGAAAAGTGGTCACTCACTCAAACTGGTATTAAACAGTTAAAGGTGTTATTGTACCCAGTTTAGCATACTTGATCATTTTAAATAAATTAAATTTGGTTCTGAATCCATTGTGTGTATGATGAAATTCCTTGCATAATAATTAGCCAGTACATAACAGGATACTGTTTAAATTCAAAAGAGGAAACAATATGCTAGGAGTGCTGACAGGGTATTTCCAAAATGCGAGGTTATACTGTGTGATTATTCTGCCATGCTGGGCCTTTCAAATAGTTTAAAGTTTATTTATATATAAAATGAGAATTAATCTGTAAATTCAAGGTTAATAGTGTAATAAGTATTCAAAACCATTTATTTTAAAACATAAAAGCTAAAACCTATGCAACCTATTTTTTATTTGAAATCAAAGCAGTGTGGCTTCATGGTAACATACCATGGTGACATAACAGGTAAATCCTGAACAAGACATGAAGCTCAAGAATTTGGCATGACCTGAACCTTGAATAATACAATGTGGTTACAAGTTCGATGCTAACGTATTCATCAGATGTACTAGACTACTTGTGACAGAGCCTTGATGGTAACAAGATATCAAATGATAATTTCAATGAAGTCACTTCAATATTTTCTGAGTCACACTCTGGCACCGCGCACGCCCAGAACACAGGATAACCTCATCGATGAAACTATTAGCGTCTAAATGCTCTTGGAAATACCACACAACACCACCGGTCACCCGCAGTGGCGAATTCTGGAATTTGTTGAGAAATGACTCGTCAGCAATGTGAAAGGTGGCCAAGAACGCAACCATATCAAAAATCCTTTCCGTGTGATGTTTTATGCTACCACGCTCCAATGTGAAACGTAGGCGTCACCCAAATTCCAGAATGCATCACGGACGCATAGAAGAAAGGGCACAGGGCCACACACGCAAGGGGCATGCAGTATCCAAGCTATGCCCATCGGTCGCGGTTAAATTGTAAATCAACACTATGCCGTACCTGCTATTCTCCAATTTGCTCGATATATCGGTGTTGAAAGACATTTTCTCGTGTTATTTAACAATATTTAAATATCACTGAACACACACGCCCCAATTTTTTGTGATGTCACTATAAAATTGACGTTTACGCGACTTGCGAAACAACGCGAACTGAATTAAACTGACGGTCTCCAACAAGCACCCGCACGCTACGGAGAGGTTTGACGTTTTGCTAGAGGTGGGGAGCGCACTCGTATTTATATGACACGATCATACGATGCGGGGGACGCGAACTTTGAATTTTATCAGTGTAGGTATTACAGAATAACTAAATAATGATATGAATTTAATCGATGTTATTAAACACTGCTAATGAATTAAGTAGTTCTGTTGTTTTGGCACACAGTTAAGACCATGTTTCTGTCATGAAAACAGTATCTGCTTGAGTATACTCAGATCGGCCGGGCGCGTCCCACAGAAGTCACACCACATACAGAGCCGGTGATTGGTTGGTCTCAGCCCCAGTCTTTTTTTCATTGGTTTTATAGTTTGGTGCTTTGCGCGGGTATTTTAAAAATTGACCCATGAGATGCTCATTCATAAAGTAATGCTTGTTCATTCTACAACGACATAATGATTATTTTTCTTTCATACTTTCTGCTATTGGCTTTGTTATTATTTAATCTCTAATAACTCATGAAATTAAATGTGCCTATTTATTTTAATTAGGTACATGGTTACAAACCACTGAATATACATGGGTACCTACTTTCTTTCAGTAAATAAGGTGAAAGGTCTGTAGAATACACTTTACTTATTGTATGCAAAGTGTTGAATTGATTGTCCTTATTTACTTACGCACATAAAGGTATTTGAAACGTTGGAATATTCATGATAAATAAGCGCCTATCTGCCTACCCATTGATTCCACATTAGTTATGGTAGACTTGTGCAAAAATTAACCAACAGTGAGTTAGTTCGATAATAAACCGGGAGCAACCAATTTCTAACCTTTTGACTGCCTGTTTAACTGTCAATATTTTTGTTTATTTTGGTCCTAAGATAAGACAAAGCTTGACTAATACTAGTGACTAGACTAGTTCTGTATATGTAGGTCTTTTATCATAAAAACTTCTTGATGTAGACATCCGCTGCTTCTTTTGTTTATGTGATAATTATTCAAAGAATAAAAATTTTTTTAGAGTTGTTACGGAAATTGAACTCTCGTCCTAACTAAATATTAGACGTCAAACTGCCCGCTGCATCTATTTGTGTCGCACGAAAGATCTTGAAAGTGCATTGCAAATATAAGTAAGTAGCTAGGTGTTGCTGGCGCATAGAATAGATACCTAGTAGATAAATACATTATCGTTAGATATGCAGCAATCCATATGACGTACTTTTACGACGAAATAGGCGCCAGATGGTTTCTTTATAAATAAGGGTTAAGAACTTCGTTTTGTTATCAATTTAGAAGCGCAGCACTAGAGAGAAGCGATTTTTAAGCTTTCATTGCTTGATTCGTTTTTATACCATGGAATTAGTATGAAGTTCGGTCCTTGGGGGTCACGTAAGTACCTATGACGTGACACTGGCTGAATGCACAAACCGTGCGAAGCCAAAAGGGAAAAAAAAAGTACCCATGACAGTTAGAGCTGTCCATTATATAAGCGTCAAAGTTGTCCAGAATGTTGGGCCATTGTGTACACGCTCGATTATAATTAATTTTATTAATAATTGGCCAATTATTGACACGCGCCTCTAAAGTTCAATGGCTAGTTAATCCTGATGGTCACGTGAAAACAAAACCTATAGGTTTTGTTTTACAGGTGGCGTGTTGCATGATGCTGGCTGGCAGCCATTGGCACAATGCTGAAGGCCTTTGTCGACTGGGTATTTTTTTCAATTCACCTTTTTTGTGGTCAGGAAAATCGTAGAGAATTTCCCAGTAAGGATGAGAGTAGATGAGACTTCCTGTTTTGATACTCGTGTGAGGAGGTGCAGATACATACAAATAAAAAAAATAAAAAATGAATAAAAAAAACACCCATTAACTTATTAAGAGTTAGGTACTTATTTCCTGGTAGTTACTAACGTAAGTTAGTAGTAGTAGTAGTAAGTACAGACGCCAGCACATCAACCTACCCGAAACTGTTAATTTTTTTCCAATCAACTTTGAACCTTATACTTTAGCAATAAAGTTGAAAATCTATTAAAGAAATTTGATAGATTGTAGTAGTTTGATATGCTGGCGTCGGTACCTACCTTATACCCGTGTAATCGAATCAATTGTAAATTGTAAAACGAACAATGGCGCCAATTCCCTTGTTCACAAACTAAACTAAATTTAAGTTCAGTGCAACTTTCTCTTTCTATTTCATTATGAAAAGGAGAGACAATAAATATTAGTTTAGTCCTGTCAAATTAAGATACTCCATAGAAAAGATTAGACGTGATTAAAAAATAGGCTACTAAAATGCGTCAGGTGCTGACTAATTTGACAGGACTAAAGTAATATTTATCTTCTGTCCTTTTCTTAATGAAACAGAAAGAAAAGGATGCACTGAACTTAAATTTAGTTTAGTTTGTGAACAAGGGAATCCGGAGACGGTAAAAAAAATCATGCAATATAATTATCGCTTCATTACTACCTACATACCTACAGCTCGCCCCCTATTACACAGGACTTCAAGATAATTGGCGAAATGTGGCCCGTGTTACTATAGTTACTTAGTTTCACCTCTGCCTACCCGTTCGGAGATTTACAGGCGTGACGTCATGTTATGCTAGTATTAGAACCAATAAACAGTTTTTATTTCCTGTTAAAAATAACAGTCACGTCAAATCCACGCATATTTCTGTGATTGGTCACTTGAAAGCATTTGAACGTCGAACGATATGATAAGGCCATACCTAATATAATTTTTGGCGTTGCCCAGATCAAGTTTAACAGAACTAAGTAGGTATAGATGGAAGACTGACACAATAACAAGCTTTTTTTGCAGTATTGTTGTCCGAAAACTGTTTAGACTTTTATGCAATCAAATACCAAACCACATAATAAATATGTAGCACTTGACTTCGTCCGCGTTAAATTTCTTGTACAGACGCCAGCACAGCAAGCTACTACAATCTGTCAGATTTCTTTAATAGATTTACAACTTTAGCGCTAAAGCATAAGGTTCAAAGTTGATTGGGAAAATCTGACAGTTTCGGGTAGCTTGATGTGCTGGCGTCTGTACATACCTCCGGGGTGGACCGGTCGAATCGCATCGTCTGCCCGCGCTATTACTGTGTTCTTTCTGACTTTTATTTTTATTTTGCTCGTCTCCTTAGTGTCTTAGCGCGATGCTACGTAGCCTTCCTCAAGAATTGGGATATCAGATGCAAATATAATTTTCAAATCCGACCGGTAGGTACTTCCAGAGATTAGCGTATTTTATTAGTATAGATGTAAATATAACTATCCAAGTGCCTAGGTCTATATATTCTTCTTTGTAATCCATCCGGATAGATATTTGCTTACGGGGTCATTACCACTTTATTGTTAACCGAAAATATTCATGTAAATGCGCATACGAATTATTACAAAACAAAGCGAATATTAATGCTTTCTGTGTTAATGTTCCGATCTCCGTCACTTTCGAAAAGGCAGAACACATAAACATTTTCCGTACGTCACATCGACGCCCACAAATCAAAATATTATTCGATTCCTAGTTTTAGAGTTAAACGTTGCATCAGATAATGTTTTTATCGATATATCGGAATCGGCTGAACATAACAAAAATGTCGTGATGCTAAAACGAGCGCTGTCCTCTTCAGCAATAAAGTCTGGATTGGTGTACCGCTAGACTGTTTGGCTGGCCACTGACGTCGCAAATCTATTTATTGTTTGCATCCATTACGCATCACGCGTGCGATATGTGGCGTTATGATGCTCATAAGAAAATGTGATCAATGATGAGTGTAACTAAAAACGTAGATTCATCTGACGCATTTATGCAGGCTGTCCTGTTTTTCAAACGCGATAGAACATCTTTTCCTCATTTCCGATTAGGTACAGACGCCAGCACATCAAGTTACCCGAAACTGTCAAATTTTACCAATCAACTTTGAACCTAATGCTTTAGCGATAGTAGGTAAAGTTGAAAATATATTAAAGAAATTTGACTGATTGTAGTAGCTTGGTGTGGTGGCGTCTGTACCTATTTGAACATTTCTGGGTATACAGGGTTATTTTTCAAAGACCAACCAAATCTATGGATATGGTACAGACCGTCAAACTGAACAACTTTCTCAATGGGACCAATATCGTATTCGCGAAAAATTTATCAACTGTCCCTTAGAAAACTTCAATACCTACTCGACCTAAACGTATGGGACGGCTGAATTTTTATTCGCGAATACGATGTTGGTCCCATGGACAAAATTGTTGTTTAATGGTCTTTACCACATCCTTAGATTTGGCTGGTCTTTGAAAAATAACCCTGTATAGTCTGTTTCTACTGTGTGTATGTGTGTTAAAATTTCCTAACCACCTCAGCGGCTCGTGCCATGATTACTTATATTATTTTCTGCGGTTTTTTTTTACTCAGGCCATCGCTCCGTTATGTATGCGTCATGATAAGTTTTGTTGGCCGCAGCAGATACATTTCTTTTACAGTTTCCTTATTTCCTCATCGTTTCCTTGTTATTAACTTTATTAAATGAGTTGAAACAATGAATCCCACACCAATGTTTGCTGAGAAGATTATTAAAAAATAGCTGACACAATTTCGCACACAGACAATAACTTACGCAAAAAAATATTTGTATTGCTTAAAGAAGTGACTATCAGGCTGGCTGTTGTCAAGTCAACATGTTGTTAATTCGTTGGGGGTCAGGTTGCGCAGGTTATCAGTGTAACATGTCATGCCAACATCGCATGGACGACACACCCACCGTGCGTCATGTATTATGAGATAAGTACTGTAAAACACGTTGCATACACATGCTTAGAAATCATACAGAGACATAGCTTCGTCAATCTTGCTGTGATGCGCCTGGCACGGTTATGTATGCGTGTTGATGGCGATTACATTCACTTGCAACTCTTTCATACACGTGTCCGCAAGGCCAGGGAAAAATCCAAACGATAAGTGCGATAGAAATTTGCGTGCGTTTTCCGCGTCGATAAGTGTGATCCTAAGATGACATTCGTACGCTTATTCACATCTTAAATAATTTAGGTAAAAATCTAAATAACAAACTCGCCAGCTTCCTGGATGAGAACGGTCTGATATTAGAGAATCCATAAGGCTTTCGTACAGGTCTACGATGGACGCAGGTACTAACTTCGTTGATTTCGTAGTTACTAAAGGTCTTCCTTTACTAGCAAAGCCCTTTGATACGGTGTCTAGGCGTATTCTACTTAATTGCTCACAAAATAGTACCTAATGTTTTAACAACCACGGTGTACCTAAGGGTAGTGTGCTCGGGCCGACACTTATTACAGAAAGTATAAGTCAAGCTTGATCTCTCTCTGTTGTATTATTTACTCGGTGCTCTTGCGCTATGCCCATAATGATCATGTGATAGTTTCTATTTACATAATTAAACGAGTCAGTATAGTAAAATGATCTTCTTTAATAAGTTGAATGGAAGAGATAATATAATTAGAGCTGGCACATCAATGCGTAACGATTACTATTATAATGCCGATTGAAATACTTTCTAGCGTGTTAATGCTCCCGTGCATTGTTTGTAAATGTGTTGTGAGTACGTACGTGTAGCGTTTTGTTGTGCAGTGACAGACAAAGAATTTTGAACAAAGAATATTCGTCTGTAGGTATCATTTTGGTCAAAAATGGCACCTTGCAGGTTCTGGTCTTTTCGTTAGTGGAAAATGGAGTCAGTGGGTTAGTGATTTTAAGATTGTTATATTATATTTAACAGACATACCGATAGAAGACCGTTGCGTTTTACCTTAGGACCAAGACATTACAAAGTACAAAGAGTCTGTAGATTTTCATCATCATCATCGCAGAAGGATACAGACATGTGGCAAAAGGACGGACAGAGGAACCATAGTAATAGAATAGTGTCCCGTTGGCACTCTTTGGGTACGGAACTAGTAGCGAAAGTTTTCGGTAGGTCCTTATCTATTGTTATTAGATATCAACCGGGAATACGGGACTTTACCATTATGACCGTTGTAAAAAACATGATTTAATTTACATTCATAATATGTATTAATTTTATTACCGTACTTAGTAAGTAGAGTAAGAACAAACTGCGAGCAGAGTTGTAAAAGTAAATTTTCCTCAATTTAAACTAAATCATACGATGTTTGAATAACCAGCGCCGTAATTGAGTAACACACTATTACTCTCAATTTGAATAATTTTGAAGCATATTGCTAATCCATTGCTCAATATGTACGAAAAATGTGTCTGCTCAAGAATGTAAATAACGCAATGAATGTTATTGAACTGTCAAAATGAAAGCCATTCCTACTGTTAGTGTGTTACACAATTATCACGCTGGTCTTAGGAGTCAGTAGAAGTTGTTCTGAAAATAATATGCTCAAACTCAAACTCAAACTCAAAGCATTTATTTCAAGTAAACCAATTACAGGCACTTTTGAATTGTCAAGGGGTCGGTCAGTCAGAAAGATGAAGCTAGTTGCCCATTCCAAAGCGTAGTAGGTACCTGTGGAGAAGAACGGGCAAGAAACTCCAGGACACTCTTTTAAATCATAAAAATCGTTACAAAATTTTGGTTACATCATTCAAGTTGAAATTATACATGTGAGAACGATGTAGAAAGACGTGCACGTTAAAAGCGTCCGTACTAAAAAAGATAAAAACAAAAAAATAACAATTCAGAAATGAAAATACTTATATTAAAATAAAAATAAGCCGTGGCGGCTAAGAGATGACCAGTCCCTACTGGCGGCGCCCGTTCACGAACATGACGTATGGATCAGCACCATTTAGCTCAACCATTTTGAAGGGAACTCAATGATCCAACACACACGCCACCACCAGCGAGACATTTGAGTGAGCATGACATACCCCCAGCCGCCAGGGCACATTCAAGTCAATGAAAGACGTACCCAGTAAATGGTAGCTTTATAGTTTAGGTGCATAGTGCTCACACACGCTGAATAAGTTTATTACTTACATAACCAATTACTTACTATTATTTATTAATTAATTACAATTATTACTTATTAATTATTCCTTATTAATTATTCCTTATTAATTATTATTTTATTAATTACTTTTTCATCATCTACCTATCTACATAGGTAGCCCTTTCCCAACCATGTTGGGGTCGGCTTCCAATCTAACCGGATGCCTCTGAATACCAGTATTTTACATGGAGTGACTGCCTATCTGACCTCCACGACCCAGTTACTGGGTAATACGATACTCCTTGGTAAAACTAGTTGTCAGACATTCCGGCTTCTGACTACCCGTAACGACTGTCAAAGATGAATGACCATAACGTGTTTTCCGAGGCACGTAGGGTGTAAAGATGGTATGTAAAGATGGTCACCCACCCACAGGCCAACAGCGGAAAGCGTAGCTTAACCTGATCGCCAGTTATTATTTAGCCCCTCATTAACTACTTTCTTAATTTTCGTGAAACTTGTAAGTTTTAAGGGTAAGGGCGTATATTTATTTAAGTATTTAATCCTTCAGGCACATAAATGTACAGAGGTGGACTTAATGCCATAGGCATTTTCTACCAGTCAACCTTTGGGTGATCCAGAGACCAACAGTAGTAGGTGCAATCATGAAAATTGAGGAATAAATATTTTTAATATAAAGATACGCATAAACCTATTCAAACTATAAATATAATATCTACCTAGTTATATATAAATATAAGCACAAATAAATATACATAAATGAGAAAATATTAGCGTTGTGATGATATTGCCAGCTTCTTGCGAATGCTCGCGAACCTTAACTTTGAAGGATAATCGGAGAGCTATCTCAAGAAAATATTATCGCAATCGCAACGCTTTATTTATCTCATTAATGCATAATTATAAGCCATTTATCAATGTTATTGTTAGTTTACATGTATGTATCTACGTTTTCCACGCAAACATTCCGCAAACTCAGATTATGGCGCCAACCGTTTCTACTAAATTATAGATCAAGTAGCTAATAAATATCAGTAACTCGAACCCTATAACCTTTTCAGTATGAGTGTATCTAATTTTACAACAACCAATAGGTACCTATAATTAAAGACTTATAAAAATAAGCATTTTCTTTTGCGTAATAAGCTTGGATGAATTATACCTACCGTTTTTAGTACGAACAGTCAAACGATTTTTATACTTTGGACACGTGTACATCATACAATGGCGCAGGTCATGGTTGAAACCTTTGCCAAGAAAATGTTTTGAACCGCTCTAGATATGCTTAGATCATAGGCGTTAAAATCGCACCACACTACTTCGATAAAGTTTAGTGTGATTGAGCATTTGTTTATCTTTTGTCCTCTTCTAATATCGAGTATAAAAAACCCCCGAAAATAGTAATGTTTTGACAACTAAAATACTAGTTTTGAAATGATATAAAATTATCAATAGAATTAGCATAAAAAATATTATTACAATCTCGATTATGTTTGTTTGGTCAATCCCTAGCATCAGTGGGATGACACTGACAGCTAACTCCACGCAAGTTCACGGTGAGATTGCTACAGAATCAGCCGGCTGCAGTCTTTGTCAAATTGCCACCACAGACGTTTGACTGTACTGTACTACTGCAAAGATAGGTATGTCCAATTTAGTTTTCTTTTTTATACCCAACCTTACTAGAACTTACGATAAGAAGCAGGCAAACCTTCTTATCATCACGGTTGCTAAGCAAGCTATCGCTATCAGCTATTATTACTTCACAGGGGGATTGTATTCAAATAAAAATAATTATTATTATGTACTTATTCATTGGTTATCCGATAATACCGTTATCTGTAGCATTCTAGGACCTAGGTAGGTCATTTCTACACGAAGATATCACGCAGCTTATTATAGACCTCCCGATATGACCAGTAACCAGCGTCACCAGTCCAGCGCGCGGTAAGCATGACGACCTCACACTGACTTTTCGTATGTATGAGAAACGTGGACACTCACGGTGCGTACGGCTGGTCCATAAATTCAAGGTTGCTATGGAACGGGCTATGCTTGGAGTCTCTCTGAGGGATCGAATCCGCAACGAGGTGATCCGACCGAGAACCAAAGTTGTCGACATAGCTCACAGAATAAGCAAGCTGAAATGGCAATGGGCCGGCCATATTAGCCGTAGAACCAATGACCGTTGGGGTAGACGTGTTCTTGAGTGGAAACCGCGAATCGGCAAACGTAAGGTGGGACGCTCTCAGGCTAGGTGGAGCGACGATCTTCGCAGGATGGCTGTTAGCGGCTGGATGAGAGTTGCCGAAAATCGAGTTGAATGTCGTGCAATAGGAGAAGCTTATGTCCAGCAGTGGACTGCTATAGGCTGACGATGATGATGACGATGACTATAAGAAGTCAGCTCATAATGGAAATGTATAACTTGATGTGTCGTCGTGTGTACCAGTCTTACCGTGTGGTGTCCTGTCCGCCAGTAACTGGGTTGCGGAGGAACGATAGGCAATCGCGCCATGTAAAATACTGGCATTCAGCTGCACCCGGTTAAACTGGAAACTTGAAGCTGACCTCATCAAAGCTGGGAAAAGGCTAGGCGGATGATGAAGTAATAAGTAGGTAATCAGTTTGTGAGTGGGTTAGTCACACTATCAGTAGCAATGGGTTTCATTTTGACAGTTCAACAATATTCATTGCGTTATTTACGTTGTTGAGCAGACACATTTTTCCAACATATGTAGCAATGGCTTCAAAATGATTCAAAGCTTCGACGAAAGGACCAATTTATGTAGGTCCTTCCATCCGAGCTTGGTTCAAAATCATTTTCTTTTTCAGTATTCGATTGAATGGTGTTTATTTATTATGTGACTTTGGAAAAACAGTGATTTTGATAAAGCATGTAAGCAAACTTATTATTTTTATTCACCTTGATGCTTTTTAAGAAATAATGGAACTTCAGTTCAAGTAAAAGACGGCATAATAATTACGTGTCTGAGATTCGACTACCCTCAATGCAACCACATATTTTATTGCGACACTTATGTATCTACTGTTAAACTTGAAGTTAACATGAACTAAAACATATTAAATCTACTAACAGTATGTAGGCTTGGAATTAAAGTCGACGACATCGACACGGTGATCGTGTGTAGGTACGTCGTATTGTGTACGATTCTGATTGATTCGCAGTGATACGGCTTCCTCAATAATTATAGCAGAGTGAACGGACACACAGACACAGAATATAGGGATGTTGAAGTAGACTACAAGCCATATCGAAGATGGCTTGTAGTCCACTTCAACAAATCTATACCTACTCTGTGTCGATGTGTGTCCGTTGTAAGCATCTGATAAACATACAATGGAATCTTGTTTCTATAATAATTACAGTCAAGTTAAAATAATGTAGGAACTAAAGTATATTTAACACAACATGTCTCGTTATTTACCTAATATTTTTATTGTATGTATAGATAACTAACTGTATATACTAGATACTAAATGAAATGACTAACTAACTTACTACGAGTATACAAATAAATACAAAAACCAAGGACATTAACCTGTCGAAGTACTCGTCCGCGTCGCTGTTATCCGGAAACGTGCAGAAGACTGGCAGCATTACCACGTTGAATGGCAATGCTAATTCTTTGGCCAAAGAACAAGCCAGCCCTCTGTTCACATAAAGTGTCGACCAGCCGGCGAAAAATTTCCTTAAAAAGGAGACGCGCACCCGAGCGTTTCGACCCCAAACGGCTCAAAGCTGTAGTTACCCATAAGGTTACAGTAATTGCGCCGCTTGAGGGTCTCAGCAGCCGCAGCAGCAGCGCTAGCACAGCCCGCCGTGCTAAGAACATGAGCTGGCGCAAGGGTATCGACACACGTTGCGGCCTACACCAGAGGCCTACCCACCTTCCATGCCAACAACGTCATGCCGTCTGGTCTCTTCCCATAGTCACGAACCAAGCCGTTTAGTTCTGGTATTTATTTGCTTGAATTGGGTACATGAGGTGATACAAAATGTCCTATCTTACTAGGCGTCAAAAAATCTAGTTATTTTAATAAAAATATTTCTTACACGAATCATTTATTCGGCAGGCCCAGATGGAGATGGCGGTATGAGCTGGACTATTTTAATAAAGATTGGTCCTTAGCAGCGCTGAATAGAGGAAGGTGGAAAGTGAGTTGGGCCGCCTTTACCTAGCAGTGGAATATTAAAGGCATCATACTGGGATTTTTATTGTGCGTGATTTTTATAAAAAAAATCTGATAATTCGAAGTATTTTTTTAAGGTTTTAGCAAATTATGTATACTTCGGTAGGTAGGTACGGTTTGTACGTAGTTTTGTTTTGACAAAGATCAAGTGGAAGTCTTTCGCAATACCTACCTACCCAACCTAAAGTGTGTGTTGACGCGAAAACTTGACGTGTTTCGTACATACCATGTTTGTTTACCGATACTACATAGACGGACGTGTAGGGAAATGAAAGATACGATTCAAAGAGCGCTCTTTGACTTTGCTTGCTGAGTACATACGAATAGAACTATTATGTTCATGTAATCTAAATTCTGAACTATAATATTATAACGGAGAGAAAAGATTTGATTTTTTTGTGTTTGTTTGTTACGCTGTCACGCTAAGGGCCGATCCTCACTATGATGTCGTTCGTAGTTCGTTCTTGATCCGATTTCGGTCTGTTAAAGTCGTATCATGTTCACATTATACAATCTGATTCAGCTCTTACAGTGAGGATCGGCCCTGATCGTGATTGGAATCTCATTCGAGCGAAACTTGACTGTTACGGATAGTATGAATGCACACTGTATATATTTTTTACTTGATAATATTTCATCAAACCGAGATTGGACCGAGAACGAACTGTGAACGGCTTTATAGTGAGGATCTGGCCTGAAACGACTGGACGGATTTAGATGAAAGGGGTTTGAAGATTTTTTGTCATGTTAGCTGATGACTGAGTCACGTGTTCAACAAAGTTGATACTTTGAACGTTAGTATCTCGGAAACGTGACACTTTACGGGGTTTGTTTATTTTATGTTTTCTGTTCGCATTGATGTCAACTATCGATGTATTACTCGTATACATATAGTTCTCATGCGTGGCTGTCATTTTTAAAATGTTCTGCCAGTCGGTATGCCACGGATCCTCAAAGCCCTTTGGCACATGGGTAGACCATGACCTGGATTAGGAAATAGGATACTTTTTATACCGATATTCCCACGGGATCGAGACTTATACGTGTGAAATCGCGGGGCGCAGCTAGCATTCGTATAGATCGCTTACTTTAGCAATTTCAAGCAATGTCAAAGTGCTGTTATATGTGAATGTTGCTATATGAGTCCCGTCTTGTTTCTGTGGTGGTGAAGGCAAATAAGTCAAGATAATGGGACAGCACCTTCCTCCTAACTGCTAATATTGTCAGTGTGGTTGGTGGTTGTATGGTAGTATCCGTGCCATAACCGTCTCTATTAAATGAACGGTTTGATGCAGATATACAGGCTACAGAGGTCACTACGCGACCATGTAGGTACAGGTACGAGCTGGGTACGAGTATGGAGGAACATCAACATCTGCCTAGCCTTTTCCCAACATATTTTTCTTTTTTTTTTTCTTTTTTACAAAAAACTTAATCAATGATATCACCATTCACCATTCAGATCACCATTACCATGCAAGACTTCTTTAAATTTCTTTATGTTGTTTATGTTGGGTCGACTGCTGACTGCGACCGCATACACCATTCTTTTAATATCCTTTCATCAGGTTCTCATCTATATATAAAGAACAGTGGGTTAGGTTAGCACACTAGGTAGGAATGGCTTTCATTTTGACAGTTCAACAACATACATTGCGTTGTTTACGTTGCCGACCGGACAAGTTTTTCGAACATATGAAGCAGTGGACTAGCAATATCCTTCAAAATGATTAGGAGTTGGGATTGGTCGTGTGTTACGTAATTAGGGTGCTGGACTGCAGAATTAATACGAAAATTCGTCAGGTACGTAGTCAGTAACCAGCAGATTTATGAATGAGAATGAAGCAAAACGAAGTCTAAATTAAGGATCGTATTTAGCATAATATCATCACAATTGCCTTTACACCATAATCAGCTTATATCCCATTGCTGGGACAAAGGCCTCTCAGTGAGAGGGAATGGGCCATAATCCACCACGCGGACCCAGTCCAGGTTGGCCTCGCCTTTACCCTAATTTATTTGGAATGAGACGTCTTCTTTTTCACGCTTCTTTATTAGTCGTCATCTCAATAGCTACCTCTTTTCTAGCCATATTCACACAGTTATTCCATCCAGGTAGACAATTCGTGAGTTTATAAATGTAAGGGGTGTGTGTAGTATGAATAGGTACAAACCTACAGTATCAAGTGAACAACAAAAGTCAGTCCAAACCAGAAAACCGATAGCTGAGTGTCAAAAGATTATGGTCAATTACGCGCAGGTCACGGAGCGAGCAGTTAGCTGCCGTAAATAGGCTACACAGCTACACTTACCGGTTTATTGCTATCTTTAAAAACTAAAACCGGTTTTGGCTGGTGCTAAAATGATCGATTATTTAATTTGTAATGTCATCTCTGAACAAATATTTGTAGTTCGCCGGTTAGAAGCGGCTTTTGCACACTGTACCTTTTTTTGTTCTTTCTGTTATGACGCTATCATAAATATGCGGTCACACTCGTTGCTCGTGTCGCAAGTTCACTGATTTCAGAGTACCTATGCTAATTATTGTGTAAATACACTCTTTTGCAAAAAAAAACGGGCACCTAAGGTTTACGTTCTAAGGTCGATTTGAGTTAATTAAATGAAATTTATTTCTTTGACGTAGTCTGTATACTTATAATCGTGTAAATTAATGCGCGTGAAGTGAATTCGGGCAAATAAAAGAAAAAAAAAACGATGGATTCTTTAAAACCGATGTACACGCCCAAACAATAAGAAGTGGTCGGCAATAAAGACAAGATTTTTTTTTTTTACTTTTTTTAATTAAATAAAGTTACAAATGTAAAAACCTAATAACGAGTGTGACCTCCTCTTGCCAAAATCACAGCTTGAAATGCTTTCCACGATCTTTTTAATAACGTTTTGAGGAATACGTTCCCACTCTTCTGCAATGACTCTTTTTAGCTCCCTGATGTTTTGTGGAGCAGGTTGCACTGATCTTACCCGTCTCTTTAGAACCAGACATGCTCAATTGGATTGAGGTCAGGACTTCGAGCTGGCCAATCTAATCGACGGATCCCAACTTCTTGCATGTACGCTTCCACGTCGCCAGAACGGTGCGGGCGAGCATTGTCGTCCATAAAAATGGAATCTTCCCCAAGTGCAGTCAATGTGGGCTGTGCATATGGAATTAGGACTTCCATTATGTACCGGTGAGCATTTAATGTTCCATTTTCTATGAAAACTAACTCCGTACGCTCCGTCGAATTAATTGCTGCCCAAAACATAACGGAGCCTCCGCCATAAGGAGTGATTTCTTCGAAACACACTTCCGCATAGCGTTCCCGTGGTCTTCGCAGCACTCGCCGGCGTCGGTCCTCTCCACACAAAGAGATTCTAGCTTCATCAGAAAACAATACTTTATTCCAGTCCTCCAGAGTCCATGAAGCACAGTTCCGAGCAAACTGAAGTCGAGCAACACGGTGCTCACGGAGTAATTTAGGGCCCCGAGCTGGGCGGTAACTCCTGATATTGGCAGCCAAAACCCTCCTCCTGACCGTCCACAAGCTAACTTCTACTCCTCTTACTTCTTCAAGGCTCTTCTTCAGGTCCACACTTGACGCCTTACGATTCCGCAACGCCTGACTCACCAAAAAGCGGTCATCTCTTGGTTCTGTGCATCGTTTTCTTCCCGAACCGGGTCTTCTTTTGACCGAACCGGTTTCTTGATACCGTTGCCAAGTCCTCTGGACAGTTGAACGACTCACACTTAGCCGCTGAGACACGTAAGTTTGCGAACAACCTTCTTCAAGTAGGGCTATAATTTTACCGGCCTTATCGCTTTATCACTCATATCAAAAAGTGGTATTTAATGTATGAAGAAAGATTAAATTGTTTAATTTGCAGAAAATACCCAAAAAGTTTTAAAATATCGTAATCAGTTAAAAATCGTTTCAGCAATTCGCGCCATTAGTAAAGCAATTTTAGAATAATCCACAATAATCATTATTTTTCTTTTATTAATTTCAAATTTTAAATTTGGAACGTAAAGAATCATGCCAGGATGCTTCAAATAACATGCCAATAACACGCCATCGTCAAATTAATAAAACCTATTTCTTGTTCTTCTTCATTGAAGTAGAGAAAAAAATCTAAAGTGCCCGTTTTTTTTGCAAAAGAGTTTAATTAACCTTAGATAGTTTTATTAACTTTAGATAGAGAAGAGAGAAGTGAAGAGTGTGAAGTGATAATTTCTTAGGAATCGAGCAAATAATGAAAAGGTATGAAATCAATGACTAAAACCAGTTAGTACATATGTAAGTTGTACTCTGAGGATATTAGTTATTTCCATTTTAATTAAAATAATTAATTTCACATAAAGCGACATGGGCACTTATGCAAAGTTCCAAGCTAGATGCACGATTCCAACTGGTCGTTTCGTATAGGGCCAAAACACATAACCGCGTTGCGGCGCCGCGCCGCTAAAATCGGCGGTTTGCTTTGCGGCGTTGCGGCGTCGCGAAAAAGAGCCTTTTACTGTCGTATGGTAGAGTATCCAGTTCCTCGTGATTTTTTATTGTGGACAGACGTGTCTCTGCCATGGACCATCGTGAGAAACTTATTGCTTATTTGTTATTAAAAAGACATTACTCTGTTTTAAATAAACGACAAAGAACACACTGGATACATCCATTTAATAAGGCTATGAATCCCGATGGCGAGTACTTTTCTCGAAAATACAAAGCATTAAAGATAGACGAAAATAAATTTTTCGCCTACTTTAGAATGGCAAACAAGGGCGTTCCCGAACCAACGATATAAATAAATCGATGTCAAAGTCAGACATTTTAATTTTAAAACTGCTTCCGGATTTATTGACACGTGTTATTTGCTAGAGTGATAGAAACAAACTAAATCATTGTCAACAAGTATGACATCATAACGCTGGAACTAGCGCCACGCTGCGGTGCCGCGCCGCTACAATCGGCAGTGCCGCTACTGCCGATTCTCGCGGCGCGGCGACTCAACGGGGTTATGTGTTTTGGCCCATAGAGAAGAGCCGGCAAGAAACTCCACGGTTACTCTTTAAAAAATAATCGCCATACAACATGGCAATGGTGCCAGCCTTTTGGGCACTGTTCCTGTTGACAGCGATACGGACGAATTTTTTGATGCCCTATGATTCTTTTGCTTCTTTTTTATATAAAAAAAAAATTAATAATAATATGTACCGTAACTTGGGGTGATTTTGCGCCTGCCAGGAATACTTTGCTCCAAATCCGAAAAACTTTCAAAGCATAATAAAAAATAAAAAAATGCATTTATGGTTTTATTTATTTCTGAACGCAATCACAAGAAGTAACTGGCCTGTCAAAAAAATTGACAGACCGCCATGGCCAGTATCACAAGAGCACGTTTTTATAATGTAAAAGAGCTTAATGATATGCAGTGAAGGTTTGCGCCATAAACTATGTGGGGTATAATTGCCCCAGTATTAATTGTATAAGAGTTAAGGCTGATTTTATAAAGTGGCGCAAAATGTCCCCTCCAAAGGGAATACTTTGCGCCAAATTTCATTTAAAAAAAATTAATGTACCTGAATATGTGCCACTGTTGATTAGTTAATAAAAGCAGTCTAAAATATCTAATCTTTCAATTAATAAGAGTCCTTTAATCTATATAGATGTACAAAACTTTTTATTTAACATTTACGAGTTACATGATAAAATTAGGTGCAAAGTAGGTAACCCCAACTTACGGTACAACAACATTACAACAACAACAACATTTAAAATGATAATATGTACAACATATTATTATTATTTTTATGTCAAAATAATTGGCTTTTACAATGTTTTCAATTTATAATGTTTAAAGTTATGGGAGGACAGTGTAGGCCCGTCTTGTAATATAAGCAGGTAGGTACTAAATAAAAACATAAAATTACTTCGGGCCTTGGGTTCCATTTTGAATGGTCCAATATACTAGGTGTCCGAAAAGTCATGGATTATCTTTTATCTGCTGATGGGCCACATTGTGTTCTACCAATAAAAAAAAACTACCAATAAACTTTTTTTTCACCAGGGCCATCCATGTAATCCATGACTTTTCGGACACCTATGAATGGATCAAAAACCACTAGGAATTATGGACATCCACGGTTGCCTTCTTAGTAATTTCACCAAGGTCATCTTAGTTACTTAGTATTACCTAGCTGGTAATTTGCAGCAGGTAGGCTTTGCCTTGAGTATTCGTCGGTTCTAAAGTCTAAAGGCCATTTATTTTGCAATATTAATTATGTATATGTAAGTAAACGGGGGGCTCGTCATAGACTAGTGAGAAGGTCGATCTGCCTACGAGGTTAAGCGTCCGTTGCCGCGGTCAGCTGTTCGATGGGTAACGTGAATGTGTGGCCTTTACGGATGAGGTGAGTGCATCTTAATTCGATAAGTTATCTCAAACCTAAGTTCCAGAGTAACTAGTAGTACTCGTAACAGAGTAAGGCTCTTTAAATTACATAATTATGAATTAATTTAACAATGGTAGTCATTCTCGAAGACACTTTTATTTTTTTCTAGAAGAAAACTCTAAGTAAGCTTCCTAATAAATAAAAGTATGTTTTGAAATTCTGTCCAAGAACCTACTTATAATAACAAACTAAAAAACAGTCCTTGAAAAGATTGTTGCTCCTACCTGGTAATGTAAATTAATTAACAAACGCTAATTTAACAATTAATTATTCGCATCACGACTCATGGCCGACATTCACGGCCTATCCTATGTCACGTACCTATGTAAGTAAACCTTATATTACAATACTTATTCATATAACAAAAAAAATGTTAGATTAACTAGAAACTGAGTAAAAAATAAAAACAAAATAAAAATATTTTTGCCCATAAGTCATTGTCTACCATCTATCGGTTGATGTACGTACTATTAAGTCAACAACGTTTCCAGTAGAGCAGTGGTTCGTTCTTTTATATGAGTTGCGTTTCCAACTAGTTGTATGAGCTAATTCATAGATGGCAGTAATTGTAGTTATTGCGTTTACTACGTGTGGTGATAGATGTCACTACAAGCCTCATATTGTAATGCTCTGTTTTACGTGAAGTATTTTACTTCTGATAAAAATGGTAAATATTTTACATTCGGTTGATGCAGTTTTGTGTGTGATATTATCATTTAACTCAACGTTTTTATGCAAAACAGGCAAAATAACAAAACAAAACAAAATTTCAAACGTTCTTGATGTCCAGAGGTGCTCCAAACTCGAGTACGTGTTGTATCCGGCGTTATACCGAAACGAGATTCATCGGAAAAGCAAACACAACGCTGCCCGTGATACGATAGTGTCCAGAGGCAGCTTGTGACGCTCTGTGTAGTGCCAAGAGCGACAGCCACAGTACGTTGCCTGGAACCAGCTTGCAACATTCCGATGGCTCTCATCATATCTTCTCGTGTCAAATGATGTCGTCGCCCCATATCGATGCAATATTTTCAGTTCCGATGCAGAAATTGTAATGGTTTTGTAAAAACACACATTTATAGGAATCCTGATTGACAGTTGATTTTCTATTTTTAATCAAACTTTAGTGAAAATTCTTTATTCAAATAGTGAAATCAACTAAAAATTCTTTATTCAAATAGTGAAATCAACTAAAAAGGATCAATAACGATCCAAAAAAGTTAAAATAATAATTCTGAATTTCGGCGATATTCTAAAACGTACTTGATCCCTAGACACTTTTGATGTGTGTAGTTATTATAAAAACAATACCTGCCGTGCGATTCTGTAACCATCTCACCGTGAAAGCTTGGGTGAAGCGAGCGTGGAGTGAGCTGTCATTCGCTAGGGATTAACACTTTTAAGTGCTCACTTCACTTATGATTTCACGGTGAGATTTTTACAGAATCGACCGGCTGTCTATCAATCGCCATAATATTAATGAATACGGTCGCTATGTAAATACGAATAACACTTGATATCCAAATTCGTGGGCAAAGTTGATTGTGGTGAGTGTGGCCATTGAGAGCGCACTCCGGAGCTTCTGGTCGCTAATCAAATTAAGCTTGGGATACTATCGGCTTGATAGTGTGGAGGAGACGTTACTAATTAAATGGTGACAGATAAAAGTTATGAAGCGTTCAATATTATAGGGACCAAAAGGTTCTGGAGCGGCGACCGCGTTCCAGAAGACGTAGCGTTGGAAAGCCTCCCTTAAGGTGGACGGATGACCTGGTGAAGGCCGCAGGAATCCGCTGGATGCGAGAAGGACAGAACCGGTTAAAGTGGCGGAGGCCTATATCCAGCAATTAATTAATCACAATACAACACACACACACACACACACATGTATGTCACAATATTTTATTTGATATTGTATGAGCTTTTCTATATTATCATATTTAATTTATTCTCTAAATTGATTATAACGGACACACACTTCAATATAGAGGTAGATAAATCAATATTAAATCATGTAAACATTTTTCATCAAAACATGTGTGGCTTAAACAACAAGAAAGATACGTTGGATATTTATTTAGAAAATTTATGTAAGCCTATGCATTACTTGTGTATTAGTGAGCACTTCCTAAATGATGAATTAGTCTCCCTTTTAAACCTTTCGAATCACATTGTCGCATCGTACAACACTAGAGTGAATAAGATAAGAGGAGGTACTATCATTTTAGCAGAAACAGACAGAGAATACGAGGACTTGGAAATAACTAAAAATCTTTACGTGATGAATACTTTTGAAGTATGTGGTATCAAAGACGTTTTAACTGGTGTATCCATATGTTGTTGTTATCGCACTCCGTATGATAAAAATTTTGACATGTTTATGTTAAATCTTGAAAAGTTATTAGAACACTTCTTTAGCAGGAACTGTGTGATTTGTGGCGATTTTAACATTGACTTTTGCACCGAAAATAATAAAAAACATTGCGTATTAAAGGAGAATGACCAAATTGGCCCAAAAATTGGAAAAAAAAATCAAGGTGTGCCCCCAGATTTACCACATAGCTCATTTGATAGACGGATTCAAACGCAACATTTTCTTCTATAGAACCGAAAAAATCTGTCCCACAGAAACATAGATATTAACTAAAAAGTGACCTAGAGAAAAAGTTGCACATTTCACTTTTTTATACAGGTAGCAACAGTTTTACAGGTAGCGACCTTTTCTTATCGCAGGTAATTAGCTTACTCGCGAGTTTGCCTTGTTGTACATCGTTGTATAGTTGTGTGTGAGGGAGAAGGTAATATAAAGCTCTATTGTATGTGCATTGCATTGCAACTGCGCAGTCCTTCTCTAACGCTCTTCGCTTATAGTTGTGTGCTGTGCGATTATTTCTGTGGATATCCTGTGCTAAGCGTCTGACCCTTGCATTACGTTACCTGGACCTGGTTTTGAGCCCTGTGATTTGGATTAATTGTTTTTAAGATGTTTCGTGCATCTGCTGGACAAGTGTGTCTATTATGTAGTAGATCAGTGCTATCGATCAGAAGAAGGACATTAACTACGCAGCTCTTTGAAGAATATCCAATCGCTGCAAGCAATATAACAGAACGAGTTCTCCCTTATCATGTAAGTGACTTTAAATAAAATGCTGCAATTACTGCAATTTACAGTTTACGTTCTTTATATTTTGAAAAGTGCTACTGAACAAAGGTAATTCAATAATTGCACACAGTGATACGGTAAAGGTAGTAAGTAGAGATCTCTTTCAGTCAACTCACTCTAGCTATGATGTAAAAGACTATGTGGGACATAATCTAATTGTGTATTAACAAATGATATACATTCAAACTTAATTAGTATATACAATATAAATATCTTATGTATCTACATAAAATATAGTACTGTAAAAGATTAATCACTAATGAGAACAAGGTGGATATAATATTAATGAGTTGTGAGCCTAAGACTACCTATGTTGAATTACTTTTGTTCAGTATTCTTTTCTAGTCTTGTCTGTGTGGTGCCAGACACAAAGAATAGCACCACTCCATTTCTTCCCGTAAGTGTAGTAAAAGGCGACTAAGGGATTCACTAGTGCATGGGCAGCAGCATTCTCTAGTATAAATGCGAACTTACTGCGATCGCCAACCCGCCTGTCAAGCGTGGCGATTATAGCAAAAAACCCCTTATGGGGGAGGCCTATGTCCAGTAGTGGACGTATTTTGGTTGAATTTATGTGTTATCTAATCACGTAACAACACACAGAGTGCGCGCCACGATAGAAGGCCCGCGGAAAATTGTGGAACTACTTTTTTGATGCAATGACATAGACACTAGCGCCACGTTAAGTTCTTTAGTGGTGGCGCGGACTCGTATGTATATTCATTTACTAAATAACATTTTTGTTTAAAAGATATGTGTATGAGAGCCTAGAACCTTATGTTTCAGACACAATTTGACAACGCCGAGTTTATCTGCCAGCCTTGCTGGCGACGCGAGGCGTACCCACCAAGACGTCGTTCATCCAGTGGATAAGAACAAGAACTACCAGTATTTCCTACTGAGCAACCAGCAGATCAACCCCTGGCACAACCAGATCAAGCTGAGGTGCCGCATGCTGGTGATCAACGTGGAGCAGTAGTTGGCGAACAAGATATTCAACATAATATTATACGGTTGCCACATGTCAGTCGGGCACCGAATACTTCAAACTCTTGCATTGTATTCGGATGTACAGGTGAGACAAGGCTTCGAATACCAAAGCACATGAAAATCCGTTTGTTGAAAGATTTTAACTACTACGCACCACCTGCTGCACGCATTTGTGAAGAATATTTGCTTTTGAATGAGTTTGAGGTTTTATTGTCAGCCAGAAATGTAAGTCATGACTTTAACGAAGCTCACATCATGGACATGATGCAGATTTTGAAAACTATGCCGCAAGAGGGAAGGGTGGATTTTGAAAATATGGAAACAATGGATCCAAATGAAGTCTACTATCTGACTGGTCGAAGTATCCAACAGTTAAACAGAATTTTTGAAGAAACGCCTACTTTGTCTAGAAGGAGCAAAAACCCCAAAACCGCTTTGGCGGCATATTTAATTAAGTTAAGAACTGGTGAACCCAATACAAGACTGGCAGATATGTTTCACACAAGCAGATCAACTTTAGAAAGAGAAATGAAAACGGCAAGAGACTGTCTAAAAGAAGAATTTACACCTCTACATTTGGGTTGGGATCATATGACAAGAGAACAAGTGCTTAGGCGAAACCTTTTTATACCTCAGGCACTGTTCGGAAACCCAGAACAAAACAATTGCATAATTATGCTTGATGGTACCTATGTATAAATACAAAAAAGTAGCAACTTCCTCTTCCAGAGATTGACGTATAGCCATCACAAGTTCTTAAATCTACTAAAACCATTCCTAATAGTCTGTTGTGATGGCTATATAATTCAAGTAGCAGGTCCCTATTCAGCGACTACATCCGATGCAAGCATTTTAAAGAATTTAACTGCTGATGAGAACAGCGTGTTTCATTGGTTTTTCCAAGAAGGAGACGTTCTGATTTTGGATAGAGGTTTCCGAGATGCCGTACCACATATAGAGTCTTGTGGCTATGATGCCCATATGCCTAAATCTGTTATAAGAGGCGAAACTCAATTGACGACGGCTGACGCCAATAAATCGCGATTAGTGACGATTTGTCGATGGGTCGTGGAAGTAGTGAATGGCCGCTTCAAGAGAGATTTTAAGATATTCAGACAAGATTATTTTAACAGAGCTCTGCCTCATATGCAGGATGATTTTAGGAATGCCCCGGCCATTACAAATGCTTTCCACGACCCAATCACTGATAACGTTAATGCTTTAGCTTTTGTGGAGAGAATTAACAATAGAATCAATGTTGAAAACTGTCTCGCACAGTATGTAATTGGCCATAACCTCAATAGCCGCCGAGTTTCGTTTCAAAGTATGTCTGCAGAATTACCTGATGTAAGAGAATTTCCACGGTTGTCTGAGGAAGAACTTGTTATGTTTGCGTTAGGCACGTACCAAATAAAACTGGCCAGGAGTTATTACAGTGAACACGCTCGCAATGGCGTTTATACAATAGAAGTGTACAGAGAAAACCGCGATTTGAATAGCCTTTTAAATAATTATAATATAACTGGTAATAACTACTGGCTATTAAGAGGGAAAGTTCAATCTAGGCATACCCGAAGCCGGGTTTATCACACATATATACTTGTGAACTCAGACCACCTTGGGTTGGAGGCTCTCAATCATTATTACTGTTCATGTAAGAGTGGCAGGCGTACTTTGGGCACGTGTGCACATATAATGTCTATCGTGTGGTTTTTGGCTTATGCGCGATATGACAATATTGACCATCCAGCACAGTTTCTAGACAATATTATAATCGATGAAAATGATTTATAATAACTATTCACTTTAAATAAGCTGTGCAGAATTGTCCTCGATACAAAAACATTTTTAAAAAATTGTGTGGAAATAAACGGTTTTTAAGTAACTGTTGTTTTTTTTTTAATACATAATCCATCTAATTATTTAGTGAGTTTTTGAAACAATATTTTTAACGAATATAAATAAGATACACAAAAAATAAACGCAAGCAGAAGTGTATCGTTGCAGTGTTAAATAACGTTGAATTACTCTGTAACTGTGGGTTAGAATTTGATGCGTATGTGTACACATAGTTAGTCCATCAGTATAAGTCCACCAACAATAGTTTCAAACCTGGGGGCAGCAGATTTTTTTTTGGACCAGAGCCCATACAAATTTGGTCATCCTCCTTTATTGACATGTTACAATTTTAGACATTTAATTAACTCGCCTACTTTTATTCGTAATGAATCAGAATCTTGTATAGATAATATATTTACTAATTTACCCGATGAAAATATAGAAAGTTGTGAAGTTAATCACAATGGTTTGGCAGATGGACATGCAGGATTATTGTGCAGTGCTGTATTTAAGACGAATAAATCAGGTAGAAATACAAAAAACTCTGTTTTATACGTTACGAAGAGACTTTTTAACGCAAAGAATAAACAGAAGTTCAGAGATTCGCTTTTGAAGTTAAACTGGAGTGTAATTGGCATAAATACGTTTCTAAAACAATTTCACAACACGTTAAAAGGGGTAAAAGTTTCGAGCAAAATGAAACGATTTCTCTGTACTGGAAAAGTAAATAATCAATGTGACACAATAAAAAACTATAGGCATAAATATATTACTCTTTATAGAAAAATTATAAACATAGCCAAAAAGACAGCGGCGCAATCCAAATTAGCAAACTCAAGAAACATCTCAAAAGATGTCTGGAAACTGATAAATGAACACAGGAACAAAAAAGTCAAAAATAACAAGATACCTTCTTTAAAATCGAATAATGAAATTATATCAGAACCATCAGATATTGTAAATGTTTTCATTAAACAATTTGAATTGAGCCCTACGATACCTATATGTTCAAATACAGCAGTAGATTTTTTACGTAAGAGTACAAAAAGAGTGACTGGTGAGTTTACTCTAGTCTCAACTACCCCCCACGAGGTATACAAAATCGTGAAACATATGGAGGAAAAAAGATCTTGTGGCTACGACGACATACCAATTATAGTGATTAAAGATAATATTGACTTACTGGCAGAACCCTTAAGTGCTTTTTATAATAAATGTTTCGACGAAGGTATTTTCCCGGATCAATTAAAAATAGCTAAAATAATACCAATACATAAAAAAGGGTCCAAAACGGATCCTAAGATGTACAGGCCCATTTCCTTGCTACCAACTCACTCAAAAATTTTTGAAAAGTTAATAAAAGCTCGATTACTCAGACACCTAAACTTAAATAGAGTGCTGAGCAGAAGACAGTATGGATACCAGAAAAATGTAGGGACACAAGATGCAATAATAAATTTAATACAGGATGTGATAAGCAGGTTAAACGACAAACAAAAAGTAGCCGGGCTTTTCCTAGATTTAAGCTCAGCTTTTGACACAGTAGACCACAAAATACTAATCGAAAAACTTGAACACTATGGTGTGAGGGGTAAAGCTTTAGAACTCCTAAAATCGTATTTGACGAACAGGAAGATGTTTGTGGAAATGAAAGTAGTGGTTAACAAAATAGATCCATTAAACAGTAGCAATAGTAGAGACACTAGTTCATTCGAAGAGACCTACAGATCCAAATTGGTTCCAGTTCAAATTGGTGTACCACAAGGCTCCATATTGGGACCCATATTTTTCATTATTTTTATTAACGATCTTATAAAACACATGAATGAAACAGTTACAGGACCTATCCAGCTAGTAGTTTTTGCTGACGATACAAATGCAGTTGTATCAGCAGATAATATAAATAATTTAAATTTAATTGTGAATCAAACCTTAAGCACGTTTCACAACTGGTTCACAGTAAACAATCTTAAAGTAAATGCCAGTAAAACGAATGTCATACTTTTCAGTTCAACTACAAGGAAAAATGATAGAATAAACTGCGTAATGAATGGAGAAGTAGTAAACCTGGCCCCAAAGGTAAAATTTTTAGGAGTATATATAGACTGCAACTTTAACTGGAAACAAGAACTTATGCATATAGAGAAGACAATCAGCTCAGCATGCTATGTTTTAAGAAGCCTTAGGAATGAAGTCGACATGAAACATCTTAAAATGGTCTATCACGCACTAGTCGAATCAAAGGTACGATACAGCATACTATGCTGGGGTGGGAGTTATGCATATAACATTCAAAAAGCTTTTGTTCTACAGAAAAGAGCGATTAGGACTATAGTCAGGATACGACAGGAGGAATCATGCAAACCACATTTCAAAGAATTGAAAATATTAACAGTCCCAAGTTTATACATTTTGGTACTTCTAACGCACTTACAAAAATATATACACGAGTTTGAAACAGAAGGAGAAAGAATAAAAAGGGAAAATACAAGGAGAAAAGACTTGCAGACAAAACACGCGCATCATCTTAATATCTATAAGCATGGTTTTTATTATGAGTCAGTTAAAATATTTAACAAATTGCCAACTGAATTAAAAAACTTAGTTTATAATCGAGAATTTCCAAAACAACTCAAGCAGTTCTTGTTGGACAAGTGTTTATATGCTTTGGATGAATTATAGATAAACAATGTTACTACAAATAAAAATATTAGAATTATTAGACAAATGATATTAAGTATTATTATCTTTAGTTTTATAAATACTGTTATTCTTACAAATAATAATTACTGACATTTAACAGGACATTTTAAATTTATTATGATGATTTTTGTTTTATGATTTATTATGATGTTTATGAAATTTATATATGAATGGATTATTTTGTAACTATATTATATATTATGTAAAATTCAAACACAATGTACATTGTTTATGAATAAATAAATGAAATGAAATATGTGTTTGTTATTCCAGCGTATGGCACTCGTGGGTTGCAGCTGAAAATCAGCGTCAGGTGATACACACTGACATTATGCTGAGCTGCGGCCCTTTTGGCATTATAGTCTTTTTTTTCTGTTTTACAGTTTTAATGTGTATTTATTTTGATGTAATGCCAATAAACGCATTTTTCTTTCTTTCTTTCAATTGAGGATTTTCGGCTGAAATGATGGTGATGATGATGTTCAATATCTGCAGCTTATGGTGAAAAAATAAACCGTAAATATACCTCATTGGTAGGTACACATAAGGTATATTTTTAATGTACCTATCATCATATTTGGTATTGCCAAGTGGTATAGTCGACAATACATTTTGGTAAATTTTACTTCGTGCGTCGTGTCGCGTGACAAAGGTACGTATTTCGTAGCACCGCGTAGGCGCGTAGCGATTCACGCGCGGAAGTTCCAAGCGTTTACTTAGATCAAATACTGAGTTGTTTCTGTCTTTTTTTTAATCAATTATATATTTTGTTTAACATGTATGCATTATGTCTATAATGATATATTATTATTATTCCAGTGTATGGAATGTTCCCACTGCTGGGACACAGGCCTCCTCTTTCTGTGAGAGGGAGTGGGCCATAATCCACCGCGTGGGCCTATTGTTGATTGGTGGATGTCTTATGTCTTCGAATTTTTGGTTCTATTATAGGCAGATTTCCTCACGATGTTTTCCTTCAACGTTTTAAGAGCAATGGTGATGAAAAGTGCCCATACAGGTATAATATGTGCAATAAAATATTTTCAATATGGATTTCGATTAAAAGCCGTGTCCACATAAGCGTATCCGAATGATATGCAGACGATTTCAGTGGTGCGGGATATGAACGAGTGTGCAAACAAAAGTGGACGCTCGCTTTGATTCCACGAGAGCTTGCCACACAAAAATTATTACGTGTTTTAGCTTAATTACTGTCTGCCGTTAGCCCTTTATAGTATGTGGATATTTGATATTCTTCGGCTGTATTCACTTACAGAGAGGTGATGATTTATATTGTACATATATCTACAAATAAAACAAATTGAAGTGATCTATAGAAATTGAGGGGTCCGTGGCTAAATAATAACAGCCGCACAGGTCGATCAATCAGGTTAAGCTACGCTTGCCGCGGTTGGTCTGTGGATGGGTGACCATCTTTACATACCAAGACCCCTCCGTGACTCGGAAAGCACGTTAAGCCGTTGGTACCGGCTGTCATTCGTAGATCTTTGACAGTCTTTACGGGTAGTCACAAGCCCGAAAGTCTGACAACCAGTCTTACCTAGGGGTATCGTATTACCCAGTAACTGGGTTGTGGAGGTCAGATAGGCAGTCGCTCCATGTAAAATACTGGTATTCAGCTGCATCCGGTTAGACTGGAAGCCAAGCCCAACATATTTGAGAAAAGGCTAGGTAGATGATTCTGATGAAGTGATATATAGAAATTAAACAAATTTAAGTGTTTTAATTATGTTGTTTGTAATGTTAAAATAACAGTTTTTTACTATATAAAAGTACGATATATACGGTAGGAACTTATACATACCAAAAAAAAAAAATATATTAAAATCTTGTCTTTCTGTTCGGCCTAATTTGCGAAACGGCTGGACCGATTTTGACGGGGCTTTCAGTGGCAGATAGCTGATGTTATAAAGAGTAACTTAGCATTATTTTATTCTAGAAAAAGGATTAGCGTTCCGCGCTAAACAAGTAAAACCCATGAAATCCAAGTTGTTTTCCGACATGCACGCGAATTTATTGGTGGGCACAGCTAGTAAGAGTATATTTGATGAATTGTATCCTAATCAACTATTCAAAGTAGCCATCTTGGATTTGAACAAAGTTAGATTCAAGCCAACTTTTTTATAAAACTTCTTAACTTAGATAATGCCGTTGGTACTCAGGTTTTCAAAATTATAATTAGGTATACCGCCCTCAATATTAAATGCGTTGCAACCCATCCCCGAGCGTGACCCCACTTTAGACAGCGTCTTGCTCAAATATACCCTTGACCGACATACCTACTGAGCGCAGAGTAAACGTTTCAGTTTCAGTATTATATTGTCCTAATCTAGCTTGTTAAAGTATCTATCCTTATGTCATCATCAGCTACCTAGCCATTTCCTATCTTGGGGTCGGCTTCCGGTCTCATCGGATGCAGCTGGATACCAAAATTTTATCTGACCTCCACAACCCAATTCGTGGGTAATAGGACACCCCTAGGTAAGACTGGTTGTCAGACTTTCGGGCTCCTGACTACCCGTAACGACTGTAAAAGATCCACGAATGACGGCCGGGACCAACGGCTTAACGTGCCTTACGAGGCACGGAGAGTTGTTAGTATGTAAAGCTGGTCACCCATCCACGGAAAAGTCGCTGCAAGCGTAGCTTTACCTGATTGATCGACCCGTGCGGCTGCTATTAATTAGCTACAAGTCCCTCAAAAGAGGGAAAATATCTATCCATAAGTATCTGATAAAAATAAAAATAAATCGATCAAAAAACGTACTTGTGAATGCCAATTTGTAGTGCCTCAAATAATGAAATAAAAATATTTGATTGTTTGATTAATTAAACCCGAAATTCAAACAATAGTTATTGGGAAAACCGAGACAAAAAGCTGAAACCTTCTAAATGAATGTGTTACTGCGTTGCCCTTTAGTGCGTGATTCCGTAATAATTTAACCAGCGGGGTAATTGCGTAATACACTAACAGTAGCATTGGCTTTCATTTTGACAATTTTATCGAACAACATTTATTGCGTTATTTACGTTGTTGAGCAGACAAATTTTTCAAAACCGATCATATTGTGATTGAACGTGTGTTACGCAATTGGAGTGCTGAACAGGGTTTGTTTATACTTTTATCAAATACGTTTGAAACATAGTACAGCAGGGTAATTGCGTAACACACTATCAGTAGCAATGGGTTTCAGTTTGACAGTTCAACAACATTCATTGCGTTATTTACGTTGTTGAGCAGACACATTTTTCGAACATATGGAGCAATGGATTAGCAATATGCTTCAAAACGATTCAAATTGAGAGTAATAGTGTGTTACGCAATTAATATTGATATTGTGTTACGCAGGTTCTTTGTGTCAGTCGTGTTGTTGAGCAGAGAATAGAAATTATAATTTATACAGTAGTTTACTAGTTTCAGGATCAGGTGAAGCTGTAGGTAAACTATGTAGGTACCTAGGTATAAAACTCAGGTGTTCCACTAAGTCTGTACTAAGACTTAGTAAAGACTTTAGTTTAGCTACGGAGTACCTTCCCGACATTGCTCATTGCAAGTAACCGCACTTTTTTTGCATTTTTCATCGTTTTCAACCACAATGTAGCTGCCTACCAATGATAAAGGATTTTATTTCTGTAAGTAAGTTTGCACAAACACTTTTACACGTCAATCATATTTTTTAAAACTAAATGAGGTCGGCGTTCTTATCTGACTACTCTGAGAAGAAAGGCCGAAACAAACTCAGAGGTCACAGTCTCTTTTAAAGTCCAGGCATAATGTTGGTCAGATCATGTGGATACCGTGTAGATTGCTGTCTGAAATGTTCTTTTGAGGAAAGAACCGCACAGATTGAGTGGACCAGTCCAGCACGCATTTGTCAGTAGAAGGTACGTTTGCTCATAGTGGTGATTATGATAGTATTATTTTCCTTGATCAATAATTTATCGCAGTTATTGGTAGGCTCATTATGTATTACAGTCGAAGCAAACAGATTTAAATAGTAAATTCAGAACATTACATACCTACATTTCACTAAAATAGAGATACATAAAGTCAAAGCCCGTCCTATAAAACTCTTAAATAAACCAGCCTATTAATTATAGATCGCAACACTTTATATCCAACGTTATCTTTAGAGAAAAGGGAATAATAAGAGACTAAATTAATTATTCCGCCCACCACTGCTCGCAATATCGGAGCTCTAAAGACCGGCTCTAAATTTCCTAAACCCAGCTAAAATGAAATCGTCTACAAGAAAAAGGGGTTTGTTTTAATGCCCATCACAAAATAAATGTTGGGAGACAATAATGTGGGATTCGAAGCCAGATATAAATTCCGAATAAAAATACACTCTGCGCTGTTGAGCGGGTTATAGTGTTGCGCTTCTTTGTATTGTGTTTTTTTATCGATTTTTTTGTTGTACAGTGTTATGTGTTCCTAAACGATTGGACGGAGAAGACACAGAACAAAGACAAGTGGAAAAATATGGGGGAGAACTTTGCCCAGCATTTGGACCAGCCAGCGTGGTTACAGTCGCAGGATAACTTGTTTGTGTAACTGTCATTTTCCATACTCATATGTTGTCTGCTCAGAACAATCAACAGCGTAGCGTTGTAGAAACTATGTAAGTTTATCCATCCACTTAAACACAGCCCTTTTGGTTTTTTAAAGATACATAAAAAGGCTCGTTAAATTCTGCCTGATTGATTTATTAGCTAAATATTTTTGTTTTCAGGTGTTGCAACTGCAAGCATAGGTACTAAACTTGTGGACACGCTTTTCAAAGGCTACCTTATTTTTTGTTTTAAGTCCTACATATAGTATTAGAAAATTGAGGATCTTCCTCCCCACAGCACCAAGAAAAATTTTCCGTGGCTTTTATAAACCCGCCCAAGTTTAACCCTTAATTGCATGATTTTTACTTTTTAAGCAAATTAAATTTATTTGGACGTAACATTAGCTCTATAGTAAGGAAAAAATATTTCAAAAAATATATTCATAAAAATACTTTTTTTTCCTAATGGCTTTGTGGAAAATCTTTATGTAATCAGAACGAATCTACTGGGAACAAAATTAATTGAATATCTGTAACAATTGGGGAATCTCCGTGCTCTGTGGAAACGAAAATATGGCATTGGATTGGTTGATGGAAATTTCCATCACGATGCAGTTAAGGGTTAAACGTCAACGGACGCAAGTAGTTTAGACATGTGAAATTTACTTTTTTAGTGTGGGTAATGTACTTTTTTAGGGTTCTTAAGGACTACACGTAACCAGAAGGCTGGCGTGTTCTTTGGCCAAAGATTTATCATGCCATTCAACGTGGCATTCAAAGTTCAGGCCATTATATTGAATTTTGACTTCATGTTGTGAGCTGAAACTCATTTTTTAAAGAGTCCACAGTTTGCTCTCTTACAGCAACCCATCTACACGAGCTGAGGGCCCTCTTTTGGTATTAGTCGTCTACATTCTGATATATCAAGTTAACTCAGCCTATCGCAGCCCACTGCTGGACATATGCCTCTCCCATGCTGCCTTCCGCATCCATACTGTCCAAGCCACCTTTGTCCATTCTGATAGATATTCATAGAATAAATTTCAAGTTTTCCCAGGCGAAAGGTCTCTATGTGGAAGCATTTCTTAACCTGTTTTCTTTATTTACAAAAACATCGACAAGAAGTAGAACTTGAAGTCCCAGTCACATCACTAGAGTACTAAGTCCGCGGCCGCGAAAGAATTGCGACCAGCATAAACGTTGAGGCCGGATGAACAAATAAATGAGCCACCCGATCGATACTACCCGCCATCGACGAAATAACTCGATTCCTTACAATAGCCACTTACTCCGAGCTATTATAATCGATGTCCTTTGTTTCAGTAAGATGTTTTGTCTTAAGTGATGTTACGATTGTTAAGATGCTAATTTTGTATTTGAGATTTTGTTGATTTAGTTTTGCTAGGTGGGGTGATTGGAACTCGTGTAAATAAAAATTAAGTATATATAGTTACATGACAAATGATTGGGATCAGGTTATGGTCAAGTTGTTGTGGTGGATGTGAGGCCATTCAAGTATTACGTAAGCAGTACGGAGGGGGGGGGGGGGGTGTCTTTGCTTTGCTTATATTTGATGACATGAGGGAGAAAGGGGTGATTACGTCGTCGATATTCTACAAAATTTAGTCAATTTTGGTTTGAACACATATTATTATGGCAACCCTACTTGTCTATGGATGAAAAAGAAACGCATTTTCAGGGATTCCCGGAAATAATTAAATACATAGTTATAAGAGCAGCAAGCTCATGGATCAATAAAGAAACCAGAACACATTGAAAATTGCATGTACAGACGCCAGCACATCAAGCTACCCGAAACTGTCAGATTTTCCCAATCAACTTTGAACCTTATACTTTAGCGATAAAGTTGAAAACCTATTAAAGAAATCTGACAGATTGTAGTTGTCTGTACCTACCAATGTTTACATAAGCATTGAGTAATAGCTTTGCTAACTTTTGCTGACGAGGGGGAGGGGGGGGGTTAATAATTGCAAAAAAAAAAAATCAGCTTGGGCAATACTTGAAATGGCCCCTGTTTCATAGCCTGATCCCTATCATTGTTTCACGAAAAACCGCATGCAGAATATCGAACGGCGAATAGTATAATTAGCCTATAGTGTTCCCACTGCTGGGACTCAGGTACTCTCGGTGAGAGGGAACGTGCCATAATCTACAACGCGGGCCCAGTGCGTGTTGGTAGATGTCAAATATTTTCGAATTGTTTGGTTCTAGAACATGGACCAGCAGTGCTATTCTGTAAAAATCTCACCGTGATAACTTAGGTGAAGTGAGCGGGAAGTGAGCTCTGTCATTCCGTAATGGTAGGTATTGACACTATTAAGTGCTCAATTCCCTTATGATTTCACGGTGAGATTTTACAGAATCGACCGGCTGGCTTTAATAAATTACGTGTCACGAAAAACCAACTACCCAACAACACTATTGTCGAATTGCACCAAAAGTAACATAGAATCATATAATCATAAAATTTACTAGCGGGTTTGGTGAAGGAATTCAGTACGTTAACACACAGTCTTGCTCCTAATAAAGCCCCACAAACATCCCTAGACTTAAGTTCTTCACGATGTTTAAAAGGTAAATTAGGCCCAATAGAATTCTTATACAACGTGTAACGTTAAATGCGCAAAACCTCCTTCAGACACCCCAACTGATTTTTAATTCAATTGACCTATTTTAGATAGAAAATAAGTCATTAAAAAAATTGTAAAGGTTTTATGTGCTGTTTTAGTTTTACTGGCCATTCTGATCGTTTCTTGCGTCTGCGACGACGCTTTATCGAGGGAGGAGTCGTCACCGGGCCGCTGCGCCGCACTGACGTTGGGTTGTTTGACCTATTAATAAATAGACACGGCAACGTTTTTAATGAAGATTTTTTGAAAAATGTGACCTATGTTAAAAAGTGGTTCAATTAATTCTGCTCGTTATTCTGATCAAACTATTTTCAGGTTTTGCGCATTTAACGTTACACGTTGTATAAGGTGAACCAGGGCTATTACAACTACGGGGTTATTGCAACTCTTCAACATAACGCCTGTAATATAGCTTTTGTTAAAAAAGCTATATATCATCTACGAGCTCAACGATTATTGACCCTACAATCACTACTTCCTCGGTGATGAATGATGTTACCTGTAGCTTATCAGCCTGTACGAGTATAGCTGTATTAATAGATGAGTAAGAAAATTTAATCCTCGTGCGCTATCTACAGAAGCAACTGTATTAAAAAACTCTTTTAAATCCTATAAACAACATGAAGACAAAACACAACAACATGAATTCAGGTATGTTTTTTTTTTAATCAAATAGAAAATATAGTCTGTGGAAGTTAGTTACATTTACCCCCAACTTGAGGTCATCATCATCTGCCTAGCCTTTTTCCCAACTATGTTGGGGTCGGCTTCCAGTCTAACCGGATGCAGCTGAATACCAGTATTTTACATGGAGCGACTGCCTATCTGACCTCCAGTTACTGGGTAATACGATACCCCTAGGTAGGACTGGTTGTCAGACTTTCGGGCTCAACTTGAGGTAAATGTAACTAATTCCACCGTTATGAAGAAATCGCGTCACTACAAGTTATTGTCACAGCTATTTGAATGTTTGATCGGTTTAAAGCAATCTATAATAAATGTGTAATCAGGCAAACGAATCAAATAAACAAGTTTTTTAGACGGTGGTAACTCTAATCAACCAAACTTAGTGCTTTGTATTTTTTAGTTGCAATTGCCCCGGGTGACCTTAGCCATGATTCAGTTTCTTAGTGATGTAATCAATCAGAAAATGAAAAAGCTTTACATGATTTTTGTACTTCTGTGTCAATAACAATTACGTGCAGGCACGAGTCTATCTAAACACAACAACACAGACGCCACGTGCCGAGGCCTCTGGAGCGGAAAAAAAATTTGATCCACCGCCGAGTCCTCGAAACGTTGTTGACACAGCTAAGTAGCCCCCGACGCCTCGCTTCATTTGCATTTCTCTTAATCTCCGTTATGAATAAAGAAAAATTCTTGGCGACGTTTTTAAGCGTTTCCCGAGGCCTTAGCGGCGCCCGCTTAATGAAGAGGAGCGGTGGGATTAAGAACCGCCCGCTTCGCGCACTTTCGCGACATTACACTTTTAATTTGAACGAATCTTATTATTTTCTTTTGTTGATTTAAGCCCTCGAGTCGGGAGACGGGTCGAGACGTGACCTGCAGTGGAAAAATACGATTGCCATCTAAAGCCAACCGTTTAAATGAACGAGATTGGAGCTTAAAAAGTATAATGGACGAGGGGGTGGCGGGGGGTGCGGGTGGCGATCTTGGGGGCGCAAGATGGCCGATTTGCGATTGAGATGAGACACCCCCCGCCTCCGCCCCGCGGAGATCAAGTAATATAATTAAGTCAGCCGTTACATAAGTATCCGTCTACTTATGCCTGATTTCTATAGGGTAATTTTATCAATTTAATCGCATTATCTAGTTATGTGTGAAGAAAAGTATTTTTATTTATCGTAAGACCTGAAACATGAAAGACTGTTCAATAAGAACATGAAAACAATTTAAATCTCGATTCGCGATACGGTGCTACGAGCTCACTGAACACTCGTCGCGTCGTAGAACGTTGAGATGTTCGTATGAAAACGTTGCTCCGTGGAAAATACTATAAAATTTAAAGTCTTTACATCTAGACGTGGCTTCATCCAACGTTTACGTATTCATAGTAACAGTCTAAGTCTTACACAGGCACCACTCTTCATCTAACAAGAGAATCTTTACTCAGTCATTCGCTCCGACTTTATAGACCGTAAGTCCAACTTTGCACGGGGAATTTTACACCTTAGTGGATTGTAATTAGATCTATTTTACTTTAAAGGGTGAGTTTGAGGTTGTGATGTTTTGTAAGAAGTTGGCTAAAGGCTATACCGGTGGAGATCGCCGTCGTTTCAAATGACAAACCTGATCTGGTCACGTAATGAAAAATGACAAAGCTGCACGCTGTCCCGCTTCGCTGCCTCGGATCTAGCGAATGGAAACGCTCTCAAATGTAGGTATTTACTTACCTTTTTCTTGTTTCGATACTGTAGGTGATACAAAAAGAATTTGAAACCACTTTTCTGTGTTGGGAACTGAATAATTATGTGGTTTACTTAGCTATCTTAGTTGTCATACTTATACCAAAAATGTGTGGAACTGCGAACAGCTGATGTTTAGTAGTTTAAACAGAGTTTAAGCAAATACGTTTTTGAAATTGGCGTGTAGCACGATTTAAAGAATAAATTATAATTAAGAGAAAGTAGACAGACCCTGCATATTCAGCCTAGAAATGTTACTACTGCTGGAGTACAGGCCTCCTTTCTTTTGAGAAGGAGTGGGCCGTAATCGACTACTCGGGCCCAGTGCGGGTTGGTAAATGTCACAATGTCTTCGAATTTTCATTCAAGGACATGCCGGTTTCCTCACCATGTTTTTCTTGACCGTTTTGAGACACAGATACCCTAACTACGATAAAAATAGAAATTTATGATTCTGTAACAACAAAAAGTTTATTTGCTCCTGCATAACAAACTTTCGTCCTGAAAACTCCTAGCACAGTTTCGGCCAAAATTGTGGCCACCTAAATCGACACCACAGCTCATCCAAAAGAAACACTACAAACGCCAATCGGCGAAGACAAAACAAAACGTAATAAAGCCTTTCCTTTGAACGGCTCTGGAGTAAGGAAAAGTTGTAAAGTATCCGAGGGGGCGACCACAACCCCACCTGCGCCCAAAAAATATGCCATAAACGAGTCGAAGGGGCCTCTTCAGCCGCAAAATTTCAGCCATACTTGCAAACCTATAATCCTTCATAATCACCTTTACAAAGCAAAGATTAAAACCGATTCTCGCGCCCTCCGCCCACGCCACCCGCCACCGACGCTTTTATATGCGAGACAGCGAAAAGTAAGATTAAATCATTATTTTTCTAAAGCTCCTCTCGTTTTTTCTCCGCTCTAGTGGAAGTTTTTTGCTTGGACTTTTGATGCGGACGATCAAAGACTTGTGTTCAAATTTACATAACATTCTTAAATAAATTGCGGGCGGCTGGGGTGGCTCCATTGAACACGAATCGCCCGGTGTACTGTATAAACTTATTAATGCGAATTCCGGATTGATGCTTAATGTACTATTAATTTATTCCGCGGATTAGTCGAGTGCCATCGCATAATTTACGAACGAAGATGTTGGTGTGCTACAACTAGGTAGGTGTTTATATGTCAATAGATAAATTGTATCTCGTGTCAGTGAAATTACAGTTCTACGTTAAATTAGGTCTACTATAGCGGGGTAATTGCGTAACCCACTACAGAATCAATGGCTTTCATTTTGACAGTTCAACAACAATCATTGGGTTATTTACGTTGTTGAGCAGACAATTTTTTCGAACATGAAGCAATGGATTAGCAATATCCTTCAAAATGATTCAGTTTCTAAGTGTGTTACGCAATTCTATTAGAATGCTCTCCTTAGTTTTATCCTAGTTTGTTTTTCATTTGGTTGTTTTCAATAGAATTACCAATTCATATGTAAGTAAACTTGTAAATGTGTCGCTAGTAAATAATTGTGCTGTGGCCTCATGGGCAGCCAATGAATGGGTGATAATCCATTACACATTCAGATATCCGAAGACCACGATATCCCATTTTAGTTATGTTATCCCGGGAACAGTCAGAAGCCCAATAAGATTGATAACCGCTCTATTCGAAGGATAGAGCGATGAAAATCATCATCATCTTTTTAGCCGAAAGACGTCCACTCCTGGACATAGGCCGTGGAGGCCTATGTCCAGGAGTGGACGCCTAAGCACCTCCACGTCGACCAGTTCTGTGCTTCCCGCATCCAGCGGATACCTGCGGCGATGAAAATGACGACGATAAAATCAGGCCAAGGAAAACCTTCGCACCGCTTCATAAACAATCGCTAAGTACGTTCCACCTGTGCCTAAATACAACAAACATGGCGTATCCGCGCCTAACTTATCTTACTTAAGCCGAACTTGGTATTTAGTTAAACCTAAGCGTGTTTGTAACTTGTAGTTGTTTGTACACGTTGTTTAAGTGGCTGTTTGATTGTTTTAGGCGCAGGTAGCTGAGCCTGTATGAAATATGTGGCTACTTATAGTGTCGGTAAGCTAAGTTTACACGGTCGGAATTAGTTTTACAACTTAGACATGCTGTTACAACATACGATACGTTGTAAGTACGTTTGACAAGTAGGTATGGTAGGAAATTATTGTTGGAAACGTGTTGTATAGCTGTGAAATTGGGATTATTTTCTTGGTTTTGATTTACTGTGACGAGTGATCGGTGGGTGTAAGCACAGACGCCAGCACATCAAGCTACTACAATCTGTCAAATTTCTTTAGTAGATTTTCAACTTTATCTATAAAGCATTAGGTTCAAAGTTTATCAGGAAAATTTGACAGTTTCGGGCAGCTTGGTAGGCTGGCGTCTGTCTCTACATTATCACTACAACATAGTATAAAACAAAGTCGCTTCCCTGTCTGTCTGTCCCTATATATGCTTAGATCTTTAAAACTACGCAACAGATTTTGATGCAGTTTTTTTTAATAGATAGAGTGATTCAAGAGGAAGGTTTATATGTATAATACATGCATAATATAGTAGATAAACACTGATAATTTTAGAGGTTTCTAATGTGATGTCGTAAATAAACACATTTTTTTGCGCTTACATTGTAAACGCTGGCTGAACCCGTCGAGACAGATCAAAATAATGTACTACAGTATTGTATAACCCACAATAACCATTTTTTATCCTATACTTTTTACGATAAATAATGGCTCTAAAATTATCAGTGTTTCTCCATTGCACCCGTGCGAAGCCGGGGCGGGTCGCTAGTTATTGGTATAAAGTAAAATTAGTTTTTACTCTTAAAATTGTGGTTTTGGCTATAAAAGAATTGGTATAGTTATATCGGCCTGTATCGGTCGGTTCTAGAGGAAGAAAGTTCGGAACCGACAACCCGAGATAGAATATCTTAGAGCAGAAAAGTGAGGAGACTCGACCCCAAATAACGGCAGCGGGGACGGAAGAAGAAGAAGAACTGTCTAGAGAACGAATGACCGGACTTAATAAGTCACCATAATACCTCACTGCGTTGGATATTTCAGATCAAGAAGCTAAGATTTTCTCGAGATGTTTTTCATTTTCTGAAGGTGTTTTGGGACAATATAGGTACACTATTTATAAGTAGAGCACAATTTTGTCAGCTGGATATGTCATTTTTCATGGTACTGACCCCCAAGTGTTTCGTATTCAGAAAGAGTATCGATTTTATCGTCTGTACGTAATACAAAACGACGAAGCATACCGTCTCGACAGTCTTAAAACAAGAGAGTACATTAGTCCCAGCAGAGTTTTAATTTACGAAGTTATTGCTACCACGTCGATTGCCAATAAGTAAACACCGCCAGCAAGTCGGAGTATTTAACTTAATTTTTGAGCTTCCACCGGGTTAATTGGGAGAGGCGCACTGGAATGTCGTCACAAAAGAAGCACTTAAACGAATGGCGAACAACGGCACTCAACCGGCTCAAAATAAACTTATCTCGGCCGGGCAAGGGTTAAAATGATTTGGAGGCAAGGCACCAAGTAATTGTGAGGTGGGTGAGGGTTGATGTTGATTCAATAATACGCGACTGTGCCGCTAATAATGTTATTTATCGAGTTTTTGCGACGGATGCCTGGAGTACTATCTAACGTGTATCGTCTACCTGTTCATTAGCTTCCTTGATGTAATTTGGCAGATATTATTCAGCGTCCTCTGGTCTTCTGTTTACTTTACGTAACTATACTTTGTCTTTTTTTAATCAAGTGAAAACTGCTTTAGGCATATTGCGCTTTTTCTGAATAGTGAACGAAACTGAACCGTGATCCCATCCGTGAATCCCATATAGGTACTCGGCTTCGGTCGTAAGTTTTCATTTCTATCGTGTGGTCAAAAGTATATCTTTTTTTAACTGCATGTATCATGTCTAATTTGAGCTATCTAGCATTTCATAAATCGACTAAAAGAAAATTCATTTATTAGACTGTTTCATAAAGTCTGAAAGGCTTTGTTACATGGACTCATCATAGTGGGTAGTGCTACCTCTACATAGTTATGTTTATCGATTTCTGGCATGCAACAGTTGTCTTTAACCCTAACCGGAGGGTCCGACGATGAGTGACGCACAATTGCAATAGTTTATCTGTAGAAAATATAGGACTAGAGGTGTCCGCGACTCATCCCATTTAAGCGAAAATGTCAAGAGGTGTCGTAGAACACCCGGTTGAAACGAAGTGCCTTTCACAGTATATTATTTTACGTATTAAATAACAGGCATAATAAAATAAATTAACAAAGTTTGAGAGTAAAGTAAATGAAATATAAAATAATAAACTGTCGTGTCTGTCGAAATGTTACACTTTTTTCGGTATAACTCTCATTCGCTAAGCGTGCAGAGTATAACATACGGTCTTAGCATTATGCGAAGCGATCGTCGTTTTGCGTAGATGTGACGCATGTTTTCCCCCAAATTGTTATTTTATTGTGTTTGTGGTCTTCAAAAGTCGTGTCAGGGAGAGTGAAGTAGAGTTGATGGTCTATGAATTGAACAATGAGGTGGCAAAACTTATTAACAAAGCTTGATTCCTATGAAAAGACACTACAAAGCGGTTAGTCAACTATCTATTAGGGACATAGGCACTGTCTAACCCACAAGTCAGTCGTAGTCCACACAAAGGTATTGACAACCGATACGTACATATGTCAGGCGCCATTGTAAACTTGCCTACAGCCTGCGTATTGTATTGGAGGATTGGCATTGCGACGCTCGACCCCTTGTGTGTAGACATCTCGAAATCGCGGACAAGCGAGTGAAAACTTAGTGCGAACCAATTGTTGATAGTGTTGGGAAAACGGAAAATTGAAGTTTTTCGAAAACGTGTAGCAAACTAGAAATTTGCAGACACACCAATCTTTTCCATAATGTTAATTTAATTTTCATTGTGATAACTTGAAAAAAAAAATAAAACGATCGCTTTATTAGAGGAGTTTTTCGTAATGGCGTCGAATTAACATAATAAATCTGCGCAATGTCATCAATCAAGCGCCAGATGACTTCTTTGAAAGGGCTTCTTAAGCCCTCACTTTCATTTGAAGTTCCAGGAAGGCACCTCAACAATGATAATTATTTATTTTTATTGTAGGCATTTGAAGGAGATCAATAATCGTCTGTGCGTGTAGCCTATTTGCCTATGTATAACATAAATAGTTATTGCCATGTAAAGTCTAGGGATCGAGGAGTAGGTATGAACTTTTATCGTGAAATGAATGGGTATTTTGATACAAACTCGGGTTCGTTTTAGCACTACAGCGCACGCATCCCTTTTTTTACAAGTTTAATCGCGTGCTCTATCATGGTTGAAATGGTTATTCATTTGTTTTCAATTAGGTAGGCTTTTAGACAGAAAAACGATTTGTTCATACACCTGGGGCTTGTGGCTAAGTAATAACAGCCGCACGGGTCGATCGATCAGGTTAAGCTACGCTTGCCGCGGTTGGTCCGTGGATGGGTGACCATCTTCACATACCAAGACCCCTCCGTGCCTCGGAAAGCACGTTAAGCCGTTGGTCCCGGCTGTCATTCGTGGATCTTTGACAGTCGTTACGGGTCGTCAGTAGCCCGAAAGTCTGACAACCAGTCTTACCAAGGGGTATCGTATTACCCAGTAACTGGGTTGTGGAGGTCAGATAGGCAATCGCTCAATGTAAAATACTGGTATTCAGCTGCATCCGGTTAGACTGGTAGCCGACCCCAACATAGTTGGGGAAAGGCTAGGCGGATGATGATGATGTTGCCTTTTCATACACTTTCAGAAAAATCGTACTTAAGTGATATCGCTCTTTTACTTCACTACTCGCTCAGGCTTTCTTGATATTTCTGTCAGGTAGGTAGATAAAATATAATTTTGAAACCACCCTACATCTTAAACAAAATCGAAAAAAAAACTATTTTCAGTAGCACAGGTAGGTAGTACTTTTGCGCATTTAAGAATTCTTGTAGAAATCTTTGCTTTGTTGAATTTTTCAAAACAGGGCCCGTCCGGGATTTGAACCCGGGACCTCTCACACCCAAAGCGAGAATCATACCTCTAGACCAACGAGCCGCTTATGTTTTGTTTGAAACCAGTACAAACGTCAAGTAGATCGATCGTTAGTAAACACTTGTGCAAACTTAACTATTTCGTGACGTCACACTGTCTTTGTGACAATAAAATAACTATCAAATTTATACCATTATCATGCGGCTCGTTGGTCTAGAGGTATGATTCTCGCTTTGGGTGTGAGTGGCCCCGGGTTCAAATCCCGGACGGGCCCTGTTTTGCCGAACTGTTCCTATTCTTAGGTACATACGATAGTAAGTACCTAAGAATAGGAACAGGATAATAATAGGAGGGATAATAATAGGGGGGATAATAATAGGAGTCCTAGTAAGTAGGAGGATACTCCTACTTACTAGGACTCCTATTATTATTAGGTTGGTACTTACCACCCACATCCATTTTAAACGTAGCTTTGGACGACCGCGCGTAGCTGCAAGCCACACTACCTATTCATTTTGGTGTTTTAGAACCCAATGGCTTGGCATACGACGATGGGAAGAGGCCAGATGGAATGACCATAATGCCTTGGAAGTCGGGTAGGTGCAACCTGTGCCGACACCCTCGCGCCATCCCATCCTTCTAGCACGTTGGGCTGCCCTAGGCCGGCTGTAGCTGGAGCAGAAAACAACCTTACATATAAAAACCTTATTATAGAACTATTAGGTTGTCTCATAAATTATTGACAGTTAAAAGACAAATTATTATTAATAGTTTTTTATTAATAAAAAATACATTTAATCAATTATATAGTCTCCCTCGTTATCAACAACAGTCAGCCATCTACTGGGCAAAATTTGAATACCCTTCTCCCAAAATGAGGCAGGCTGGGACTCGAAAAAAATTTCAAGTTTAATTTTAATACTTCCAGAATTTTCGATTTTTTTCCTAGTAAATGAAATTTAAGAGCTCGAAATAAATGAATGTCTGAAGGCGCAAGATCCGGGCTATACGGTGGATGTGGAACAGTCAGCCATCCCTGCTCCTCCAGCTGTTTATGTGTTGGCGCAATGAGGTCGTGCGTTGTCATGCAAAAGTTGGACTCCAAGGCGTTATGGCCGCTTAATTTTTAACATCTCTGCTAGTTTGCGAAGGTTGAAACACTAGGGCCTTGGGCTCCGAGTGCTCATCGAATATTTCGGGATGACGAAGCGGTTGGTTGACTCTTCACGTGACCAGAGAGCTGGCCTAAATTTAGCCCGAGGAATCAGCATTGCCATCCAACGTGGTAATGCTACCAGCCTTTTGGGCACTTATCCAATTGACAGCGATGCGGACGAATTTTTTGATGCTCAATGAGCTCCTGCCTTTTTCTTTCATTTTTTCTACACTAATATTATAAAGAGGAAATATAATAGTAATGTTTTGACAGTTAAAATACTAGCTTTGAAATTACACAAAATTATCAATAGAATTAGCATAAAAAATATTACTGAAATCTCGATTATGATTGTAAATGTTTGCTTGGTCGATCCCTAGCATAGGTGGGATGACACTGACAACGCACTCCACGCAAGTTGTCACGGTGAGAATTTTACAGAATCGACATGCTGATCAGAAACAATTTCATTTACTTAAATTATTCAATAAATAAATAGTAATAATAAGATATTTGACAATTAAGATAAAATTTTTATAATATTAGATTTAAATTTATTTTTCGAGAATGCAAATATACTCGTACATACATCTTATCATTTTAAGAGATACCTATTATATGAGATACTCTTTTAGAGACCTAATGTGTATTAAAAAAAGGCTGTATTTTAAACCAACTTACAATCTACCAAACAAGTAAAGAAAATGTAAACGTCAGAGTATCAAAGTATACAATTTACTGTGCCGCTGTAAAATTTCCCATTTGGAGTGGCGGCCGCTCATTTATGTAGTTTTAATTCCACCATTCCTTAGCTCGGAGCCGGGATCTTATTTCATTAGCCGGCCGCGAGAGGGAGCGCCAGCCATTTAGCTCGCAAGCTGCAGAGCCGCTCTGGTGAGGCCTTGGTGGAGAGAACAGCGATATTCAACTTATTGTTGCCCAACTTAATATTGTTCAACATAGTCCTCAATATCAAGCAGTGCAGATTTTTTACAGGTTGCCATTGGACTTAAAAACTATAATTTACACGAGCTCTTTTAAGTCAAGACTTAAAGCGTTCCTATTGGAGAAATGTCCGAATTCGATAGACGATGATATATCCACGTTTTATTTTTTTTCTTTCTAAATACACACATCAACACGGTCTAGGGATATTTCATACTCAATTAAATAACTCGAAAAGTACTGGCCGCATTGGAATCTTTTATACACCGATTTGTTTGTAATTTATCTCAGACTAATTCCAAATTCAAATTTTTGAAAATTCTTTTGTTTCGGTGGCATAAAAATGTCTTGATGTGTAGGAGAGGGAATTTTCATTTGTGCGAAATTTAGAAAACAATACGAATTACGTTTAGTTACAGTTTTTTTTAATTTTTAAACGAAAGATAAAGTTAAAATTGAGGTATTGTAGCCATGCAACGCCGACATTTGACGAGGGCGGAGATGTTACAAGCTGTGGGAATGCTGGAAGCTGGGTCTGTTCAGCGTAATGTTGCTGAGGCCATAGGGACCCACCAAAATGTAATTTCAAGATTGTGGACACGCTATCGTGCCACAGGTGAAGTAGCGGAGAGGCACCGGGGGCCAAGTCGCATCACTACCCCCAGACAAGACCGATTTTTGCAAATTACTGCGCGAGCTCAACCAAATGCAACGGCGACTCAATTGGTTCAAAGGCTGCGAGTGGAACACCAAGTGCTTGTGAGTGACCAAACTGTAAGAAGGCGACTGCATGAAAGCAATCTACGCTCTCGTAGACCACTCCGGGTCCCACCTTTACGGAGAGGCAATCGTGGACGACGATTAGAATGGGTTCGGAACCACGTGGACTGGGGCCGTGAGCAATGGTCCAATGTGCTGTTCACGGATGAATCCAGGTTCGGCTTCCATCCAGATTCACGAAGGACGCGTGTTTGGCGAGTTCCTGGACGATGGAGCCGTCTCCAGAACCCTCAGGAAGTTCACCCATACCAAGGAGGAACAATTATGGTTTGGGCAGGAATTCGTCTTGGAGGACGGACGGATCTCGTTTGGGTGCGGGGCAATATGACGGCAGAACGATACGTCCAACAGGTGCTGGGGCCCGTAATCTTGAACCACAGAACACAAATGGGGCAAGATTTCCTGCTCATGCACGACAATGCCCGGGCACACACGGCGAGAACGGTAGCAGTTTGGTTACACACACACAATGTTAGGGCCTTAGACTGGCCTGCTCAATCGCCAGATCTAAATCCCATTGAGCATGTATGGGATATACTGCAAAGAAGAGCTTTGAAGGAAGTTCCTGAAAATCTGGCTACAGAAGATCAACTTTTTGCGCACCTCAGAAGGACACGGGACAATATTCCGCAGCAAGACATTGACAACCTTGTTCTGAGCATGCCGAATCGTTGCCGATGTGTTATGAACATCATGGGCGCTTTTTCAGACTACTAACTTCAAGTTTATCAACAAAAATTAAATGATTTTTCTATTTTTTTCAGTTTTTACTCACACATTAAAAGTTAATTCATATACGGTTTCCGTCTATGCTTCATTTTTTTCCATAAAATCCTGAAATTTTAATGTAAGTACCTTAACCATTATTAAAAAATGGTAGATTATTAAATAACGTATCTTTTAAATATATACATGTCATATAAATAATTAACACATTGATAGTAATTCGCTTTTTTAAAAATATCCCTAGACCGTGTTGATGTGTGTATTAGTTAACGGTACTGATATTAGTTTGTAGTGCATGAGAGACTGTGTAATGTTAGTAATATTGGCTTGTAATGTTTGTAATATTACTTTTTTTAATGTTTTTATTATTATTTCCTTGTTTTCAATAAATACATATAAATTACATTTTTAAATAGTAGAATATATATGAAAACATTTAAAAATATAAAAAATAGTAGCCCATATTATTATTATTATTATTTGTAATTTTCTATGATTTATTGTAATAAGAATGTGTTAGTTTTATATTTTTTATGATTTCAAACACAATGTGAATTGTTCCTGAATAAATTGAAATTGATGGAGTATGCTCGGAACGGAGTACAACGCGAGTTGTTCGTGAAGGATTTTAAAATAAATAAATTTGATGTAGGCATAATCCAATCCATCTTATCTGTACCATCTTCGGAGATTACTAAAAAGTTGTGCCATTTAATTATGACCCTCCTTCCACCCATAGCGAATATTAAGAATGTTATAAACTAATAGTGTTTTAGTAAGCTAATTAATGTAAAAGGGTACGATGGGCTGACATATCTTTGATAAAATCTCCTAAACAAAATTGAAAAAAAATTAAAAAAAAAAAAACTTATTGTTGCGGAGTGTCATTTATATTGTTACGTAGTGTCATTTCCTTAGATCATATTTCATAAGTCATTCAGCTCGCAAGCTACAGAGCCGTTCTGATGAGGCCTTGGTCGAGAGAGCACCGATATTTAATGACCTTATTGGAAAAAAATATCAAATACGTATAATTACTGTCCCTTGTACATCGATATTCGTCACGGTGATTTTTCCCACCGCAAATGTTTGTAATCGCATAAGAAGATTTTTTTATGTGATAAAACTACAATTTTAACATGTTTTTTTCGAACTTATACTTTTAATTGTGCTGTGAGACCCTGCTTCTTCCTCAGTTTCATGATTCTAAGTCAACGGGAAGTACTCTATAGGTTTTGATTCCCGTGATTAACGGAACATAAACGCCCGTATCTTTTGATTGCGTTGACTTAGAAGTTCGATTTTTTCACTGCTTCAAGGGATTGCAGCCTTGAGTATTTGATATTAGTTTCAATTTGATAACTCCACGCGTTCTTGAGAAAAAGGGTCTTGACAGACGGACAGACAGACGGACAACGAAGAGATCTTATAAGGGTTCTGTTTTTCCTTTTGAGGTACGGAACCCTAAAAGCATAGAAGTTGACTTGTCAATGTATTCATGCCAGCAATTATTCTTAGATAAATTCGCGGTCCATTTTCCGCGACACTCAGTCCTCAGGTCTATCTCACTGGTGTTCCTGTAAATACGACGAAATTCTACAGTGTACAGCTCACGCTAGATACTTGATCTGTTTATGTTTAAGTTGCCTTGTTCCTCTTATTAATTAAATGCGACAAAATCACGACGCTCTGTCAAGGAAACTATGTATTGCAACTTTGTATAAAAGAACTAGGAAAGACATAGTAAGTATACGAATTTGGCTCTGTTCGCTTTACACCTACGAGAGAGAGTGAGTGGTGTCCTAAAAGTAATGACCCATATTTACGAGAGGGTTCAAACCCAGGCATGCGCTTCACTTTGAGTGAATTTAAATTTCACCACCACTTCTTTCAAAACGGTGAAGGAAACCGGCATGTTCTAGAACCAAAAAATCGACGACATGTGTAGCAAGCGTAGTGTGGTAGATTACACCCCACTCCCACTCGAAGGGAAAAGGCCTGTGTTCCAGTAGTGGGAACATTATAAGCTGATTATGGTTTACCCACAGTAACAACAGATCATATAGCAACGTTAACAGCTTTTCAATAGATGGCAGAACGAGCCGTCAGACAACTAACTTATGGTTGTGGTAATAGTAGTTACTTGGCCCCTAAGACACAATCACCACCTAGAGTAGGCTTTATTGATCTGCAGTGCGATTCTGTAACCATCTCACCGTGAAAACTTAGGTGAAGTGAGCGTGGAGTGACCTGTCAGTGTCATCCCACCTGATTCTAGGGATTGACCAAGCATACATTTACAATCATAATCATCATCTGCCTACCCTTTTCCCAACTATGTTGGGGTTGGCTTCCAGTCTAACCGGATGCAGCTGAATACCAGTATTTTACATGGAGCGACTGCCTATCTGACCTCCACAACCCAGTTACTGGGTAATATGATACCCCTTGGTAAGACTGGTTGTCAGACTTTCGGGCTTCTGACGACCCGTAACGACTGTCAAAGATCCACGAATGACAGCCGGGACCAACGGCTTAACGTGCTTTCCGAGGCACGGAAGAGTCTCGGTATGTAAAGATGGTCACCCATCCACAGACCAACCGTGGCTAGCGTAGCTTAACCTGATCGATCGACCTGTGCGGCTGTTATTATTTAGCCACGGGCCCCTCCTCATTTCCTATCCTCCTCATTTACAATCATAATCGAGATTTTATTCTATTGATCATTTTATATAGGTAATTTCAAAATTAGTAATTTGATTTAGTTGTATTCTTCCTAAGCAAGTTATCATTACAAGATGCATAATTCCTTAAAATATATTAATTAGCTTAAATATACAAAAACGTACCTTGGTATACACAATAAAGAGAATTCTATCAAATCTGTATTGCACTGTAAAGATCCCATTTTCCTTCATCCTTTTTTTTTCTTTCTTTTCTTATTTTTTTTTCTTTTGTTTCTTTTTCCTTTCCTTACCTTTTATTTATTTATATTTTACCTTTTACCTTGTTTAGCCACTTAATCAGTTATCTATTTAAGTGAAATGTATTCTAATGTAATTTTTGTGTGACCATTTGAAGTGTAATTAGGTATTTGAGATTATGAACACTGCTATAGGGAAATAATCGACATAATTATCTGAAAGTCAAAATGAAAAGAAAAACACTAAAAAGATAATGTCCCATTTTATTCGTTTAACTATGACAACAAACGTCATTATTTGACAAAACCAGTACTTTTTTCAGAAGCTTTTATTCCAAAGACCAAAGAAATGACAAGGCTTAGGAAACCATTGTGAACGTAGCCACCCTTCATCCCCTGATTGATGTTATTTTTAATTACAATTTTTAATGTCAACAATCTATAAATCTTAGTGCTTAGAAACGTAATGAAATATTCATAAAGAGATTTTCTTTTTGTTACTTTTTTACTGAATTATATTGAAATGATGAAGAGAGGTTTTGATTTCTGTATTCATTGATTCGTTGAGTTTGCTACTCCGTGTCTAATATCGTGGGAGAAGTACCTAGCAAAGTTGTACTTATACTTAGGTATGATTATTGAAACACCTCAATTTACTGTCGGGCTGTCGAGAGATTGCGTTACTAACACATGTCTGTGCGATAATTCTAGTACCTAACTAATAAAGATCAAATTCGCAAAACACGTATGCGTTTGTATGAACCTGCCAGGTTTCGGACAATGTACGAGTATGGGTATGTATGTGTTTATAACCTATGTATGTATTGGTCTAGTTTTTTTATTTTTATCACTGTCCTGTCAACCAAAGCATCTGCCATCTAATCTCTTCACCACCCTTGATTGACTGGTAGAGAATGCCTAAGGCATTAAGTCCGCCTTTGTACCTTTTGTGCGAAAAGTTTAAATAAATAAATGGTTACCACCGTTGATTACCATGATTGCTATGTGCGAAGGCTAGTTCACACAGACTAAATAAACATTTGATTCGCTCCACTACAAAAAAAAAACAAATGAATTAAGACTTAATTTATTTGAACAAGAAAGTGTAACATTTTAATTCAAAGCTTAGGTGTGCCTCCTTACTTGTTTTTGCTCAGAGTCGACTCTAAAATTTACGATTGTAAATAGGGCATTCCGTTTGTTTACTTATGACCGAGTAATTCGTTGAATCCGTATAATTACCGGCATTAAGATGATTCCAGTTCCCTCGAACAAAACGAAGTACCCCCTAAGTAATGTTAAAACATTCAAATGTCCACCGACTTTGCGAACGAACGAACGTTTTAAACTTGAGGTTATAAATTTTCGGACTGGCGGAGATTACAACTGTGGGAAGTAAATATATTGTCCTCAACAAAACAGGGCCCGTCCGGGATTTGAACCCGGGACCTCTCGCACCCAAAGCGAGAATCATACCTCTAGACCAACGAGCCGGTTGTGTTTTGTTTCAAACGAGCACAAACGTTATGTAGATCATTAGCGTTAACACTTGTGCAAACTTAACTATTTCGTGACGTCATACTATCATTAATATCTGGACACGAACTATAAAATAACTTGATTCTACAAGTGGCTCATTGGTCTAGTGGTATGATTCTCGCTTTGGGTGTGAGAGGTCCCGGGTTCAAATCCCGGACGTGCCCAGTTTTGCTACGCTTACCATATAGGTTGACCCCTGACTGACGAAAAAGAAAGTGTTATAAGAAGCCTTTAATTCCTATTACCTATTGCCAATAAGTGATGGCGATGTTTTTGTCCTTTTGAAATTTGAAAACTCCGCCTCTAAGATGAGCCACTGAACTAATAATTGACGAGTATCCGTCCACAACTTCGTTTGCGTAGAGTACGGAATTCCCGCCGTTTAAATCCTATTACCCGTTTTCCCGTAGGAATGAAGCATTTTTCCGCGGTAAAAAGTAGCCTATGTTCATCAAGGATAATGTTGACTTCTAATGGTAAAACCATTTTTCAAATCGGTCCAGTAATTTCGGAGCACATTCAATACAAACAAACTATCAAATATAAACTTTCCGCTTTATAATATTAGTATAGATAAAGAAAAACGGGCAATAATGCTAAGGAATCATGATGCCTGCCCATTCTCCATTGATCGAAGTGCGTCGGTTATTAAATTATCTGCCTCCCTGCTCGTGTATCAGGATATTAATCGCAATATAACTGCTGAGGGACTGGCAGATGACAAAATGATCAGCACGGGGCAGGGCTGGTACTTACGCTGAGTTGATTATTATGATTTAGGATTTTTATTTATTCAAGTTGAAGTGTTTAGAGTTTTTCGTATTATTTATTCATCTTTATTGTATTTATCTTTTTTATCGTGTATATCTTTGATTTTTCGGTAAGTACTTACTTGTTTAGGGGGTATGTGATAAGGTAGCACGCGAAATTAAATAATAAATAAATAAATGTTTTATTCAGTATTAAAATTTGTATAATGTCAGATGCCTGTACTAGGATAAACGTGTATCACAGGCGGCATGAGCATACTTTATGGTAATTGTAGGACAGCAAAATTCTTTACAATATTCAACATCAGAAGTCTTTGAAATAATGACAAAAACTAATTAATTGAAATTTTCCTACGTTTTTTGCAATTCGCAGGTTGGATGTTGAATAAAATATAATTCGCGATCGTAACAAATACGCCTTTACAGTATTATAATCATTAAAATCAGCAATACAACTGTAGGTATTGCTAGTTCTCATTAGAATTTGGCCTCAAATATCATGATTTCATGAACATTCATTAGGGTAATATGAACTTAGAGGGATGTATTGAAGATTTATTTGATTATAATTCTATAAATAATTATTTGTTTCGGCTGCGAATCTTATTATTATTATTAGTTCAACATACAACTAGCACCCTAATTGCGTAACACACTATTACTCTCAATTTGAATAATTTTGAAACATATTGCTAATCCATTGCTCCATATGTTGGAAAAATGTGTCTGCTCAACAACGTAAATAACGCAATGAATGTTGTTGAACTGTCAAAATGAAACCCATTGCTACTGATAGTGTGTTACGCAACCCTGCTGATACTGACCAATTTGCAATAAACGTAAGAAAATTTGAATTTCGCGGGCTACTCGTGCGCTATTGCCTTAAGTAAGTATCATCTCGTAAAGTAATAATAACGTAAAAAAGTAATATCAATCAAAATTATAAGAAACCTCTCAGTTTCCTACGTGGATAATAGGTATACAAAACGTGGTCTAACTCAGAAAATTGCTAAAAATTTTAAACTGATCTCAATGTGTTAACTCGCTTAAGAAAAACATGATTTCCCTCGGCATATTTTCATTTCAAATGCTTATGAAGTACGTTTATCTCTGTGTATTATGACTTTTGTATACGTTTTGTGTTAGGGCACGGATGTATCACCCCTAAGATTTGGTCGTTATAGGGTGAGCGCTAAAATGTTGCTTGTTGTTGAATTGCGCTTTTTATTCTGGTTTTACCTAATTAATGATTAAAACTATCAGAGGGGCAATTCCCGTACTTTTAAGAACTTTACAGTCTGATCTCAGTCTCAATCTGTCAAAAATATCTCTACATTTTTGACAAGTGTTTTGACATTGATTGTCGCTGAAATGTGACTTCGACTAGATTCTGAACCGCTTAACGTACTAAAATTGGCCTTCAGTTACTACGCATAAGAGTTCATGCAAACATTGCACTACGTATATTAAGTCAAAAAGTTTTAGGAAAATATGGTGTTTGTGAATTGCTTTTGCAGTATCAAGTAATTAATATCATTCAATATTTCAAACTGTATTTTCCAATTAGAGTTCAGTTAGAATAAACTTACCTGAGTAGTCCATTTCAAACATAAATATAGGAATTAGGGCCCGCTTGTACCACCAATTACTAATGCGTTTAATACTAAACGTATTTAAAGCATAATTATGTCGTTGTCAGCTTCAAACGATTGCTAGAAATGGAACGATGTTTTAAATTCGTCTAGCGCTAAATGCATTTAATTATTTTGGTGCTAGTGGGCGTAAATATGACAAGATGATGAAGAGATTTGATTCTGCCATTGCGAAAGCAGCATGGAAACGTTTACATATTAAGGAGAGCTTTAAGTAGAACTCATCTGACATTTCATTCCACATATAGAGCGCCATCTTAGCGCTCTCTGTTTGTTCCGATTGATAGGAAACGGAGCGATCCTTCAGAGGAAAAATGTACTGGCTAATGATTTGCTAACGACGATATTTATATTTTATAATGCACCCCCAACACAGATTATTTCCTTTGAGGACGTTCGCTGATCAATCGACGGAAGATCTTGCGATGTTAATTGAGCCCTGTGTGATCCTGGGTTTGAACGGTTCGGTTCGAGGCTTTTTTTGGTATAGAAAAAAAAAACTGGTTTCTTTTTTTAATTCCTGTCCTGATATCTCTGTCAGTCATTGCTAATATACAGGGTCCCATTAAAATAGATAGACAAATTTTAACACAGCGCTCAGTACGTCGAACCAAAGACATCCAAGCAAAAAAAAAAACACTGATTAAAGTGATTTTATTTTGACCTAAAAAAATAAATTGTCGGCACATTAGTGTGTTTTCGTAGGCTGATTATTTTTCTTGTAAGTATCTAATGCGTTTTTCTTATAATTTTTTTACAATATTGTCCTTATTTTGGTGGTCTGAATGATTTCTAAAAGTTTGTCCATCTATTTTAATGCGACCTTATACACAGTGCACAGTGCTTTTGTAGTGGTTTGAAATGAGATCTGTTACATTGAGGTGTACCTAAAAGACAGAGACGAAGCTTAGAAAAAAAAAAAAAAAAACTAAAGGCTTATTATGGACTTAGCAGTTTATACTCGTAGTAAATAATTTATTGAATTTTAAATCGAAAAGTAATGATTATTTTTACGAATGATTAAATATAATTCATAGTTATTTCTTAGTTACAAAATTACAAAAAAAAACAGTGCGACTATTTCATGATTAGTAACTAAATATTTTGCCCGCAGATGTTTATAGAATCCATACAATTCAACTATATTTTTTTGTACTGAGTATTTATCTACTTACATTTAAAAAATGGGCTCGTCCGGGATTTGAACCCGGGGCCTCTCGCACCCAAAGCGAGAATCATCCCTCTAGACCAACGAGCCGCTTGCTTTTGAATTCATAAAACAAAACAACTGTCTGTAGCTAAATAATATCGTGCAAGAAAAAGATAATTTTATTAATGTTTGCTTTTAATTACTTTACTAACATAAGTCACGACCGATGCATTTAAAAGTTATGCATCTCTTTTTCTCTTATGTACACACGAATGGGACAAATAATTATGGTAAGACTGGTTGTCAGACTTTCGGGCTTCTGACTACCCGTAACGACTGTCAAAGATCCACGAATGACAGCCGGGACCAACGGCTTAACATGCTTTCCGAGGCACGGAGGGGTCTCGGTATGTAAATATGGTCACCCATCCACAGGCCAGCTGCGGCAAGCGTAGCTTAACCTGATCGATCAACCTGCGCGGCTGTTATTATTTAGCCACGGACCCCTCTAAAACAGTAACCGCCAAGTGTAGTACTAAAATACTAAAAGGTAGCATAGAAAGGTATCTTAAACAACACACACACAACAACACAACAACAAGCACAACAGAAACAACTTATACTCGTAGTATGTATATACTACGAGTATAAGTTGTTTCATTTAAGTATTATCCTACCAAGTATAAATATTGCAGAAAAATATCAGCATAAACGTTAAAAAGGAATCTATTCAATTCATTTGTGTATAAAAGGAACGGTTGCTGATGACATTTAGACTCTACGATCCGACGTAAAAATCTCTATTACACAAACTGGCACTGTTAAATCTTATCTCTCTGCTGTCCGACTGGGTGCTGAAAAACTGTTGGTTAAACGTCGACTAACTAGGTATACAACGTGTAACTTTAAATGCGCAAAACCTGAAAATAGTTTGATCAGAATAACGAGCAGAATTAATTGAACGACTTTTTAATATAGGTCACATTTTTCAAAAAATCTTCATTAAAAACATTGCCGTGTCTATTTATTTATAGGTCAAGCAAGCCAATGTCAGCGCGGCGCAGCGGCCCGGTGACGACTCCTCCCTCGGTAAAGCGTCGTCGCAGACGCAAGAAACGAATGGCCAGTAAAACTAAAACAGCACATAAAACCTTTACAATTTTTTTAATGACTTATTTTCGCTCTGAAATAGGTCTTTTGAATTAAAAATCAGTTGGGGTGTCTGAGGTTTTGCGCATTTAACGTTACACGTTGTATTAGGATAATCAGTCTATAATGTTCCCACTGCTGGGACACAGGCCTCCTCTCTGTGAGAGGGAGTGGGCTGCAATCCATCATCCATCGGACGGGCCTATTGCGGGTTGGTATATGTCACATGTCTTAGAATTTTTGGTTCTAGGACATGCCGGTTTCCTCACGATGTTTTCCTACACCTTTGTGAGAGCTATATTGGTTGCATAGAAAACGTTAAATATTATCAATGAATTAAGCTAATATCCTTTTACCGCTTTTCAGAACCACCATGGGAAAACATACTCACAACTACATACTTAGCAGGGAATGCAAGGATGGCTGTTGTACCATTATAGAAATGGAAACTCAGAACATCTAGCTAATTTCTTAGCAAAAGATGTTGAATTCCAAATTCACTTCTATACTCGTAATTTATTTATTTATTCATTTCAGGCAACTAGGGCCCATAGAAAAAAACAATACGTACTACTACAAATATTAAAATACTTATAAATTAATACATAAAAAAAGTATCACAAATAAAATACAATAATAATATCACTACATAGTATAAAACAAAGTCGCTTCCCGCTGTCTGTCCCTATGTATGCTTAGATCTTTAAAACTTCGCAACGGATTTTGATGCGGTTTTTTTTAATAGATAGAGTAATTCAAGAGGAAGGTTTATATGTATAATACATGCATAATATAGTAGAGAAACACTGATCATTTTAGAGGTTTCTAATGTGATGTCGTAAATAAACACATTTTTTGCGCTTACATTGCAAACGCTGGCTTAACCCTACGAGATAGATCAAAATAATGTACTAGAGTATTGTACATCTTAAAAAGGTCTACAAAAAAGTCCATGATGGCATATGTCTATCTCTTAGGGATAACTCACAATAACCATTTTTATCCTATACTTTTTAAGAGAAATAATGGCTCTAAAATTATCAGTGTTTCTCTACTATATTATGCATGTATTATACATATAAACCTTCCTCTTGAATCACTCTATCTATTAAAAAAACCGCATCGAAATCCGTTGCGTAGTTTTAAAGTTCTAAGCATACATAGAGACAGACAGACAGCGGGAAGCGACTTTGCTTTATACTATGTAGTGATAGTGATCGGCATTGCACCCGTGCGAAGCCGGGGCGGGTCGCTAGTAACTTATAAATAGATACAACATAACAAACTAAAACTATTGCACACGAAGTGTCGGCGTCGTGTTTTGCTGACTGGTGTCATGTATTCGGCCACGAAACTGGCGATACACAACACCCTTCGGCCAGAACTCTTCCTTGAGGAACTTCTCGAATGCATTATCAGCTGCTGTTCCTACTGCTGGGACACAGGCCTCCTCTCGGAGAGAGGAAGTGGGCCGTAATCCATCACGCGGGCCCGGTGCGAGTTGGTAGATGTCACATGTCTTCGAATTTTTGGTTCTAGGACATGTTGATTTCCTCAGGATCTTTTCTTTCACCGTTTTTGAGAGCAATGTTGATGAAATATTTTTCACAAAGTAAAGCGCCCGCCTGGGTGGGACATAGAGCACTCTAGTGACGTAACACACGATGAATCACAATTTGGATGATTTTGAAGGACATTGCTAATCCATTGCTTCATATATTCGAAAAATTTGTCTGCTCAACAACTTAAATCATCATCTGCCTAGCCTTTTCCCAACTATGTTGGGGTCGGCTTCCAGTCTAACCGGATGCAGCTAAATACCAGTATTTTACATGGGGAGACTGCCTATCTGACCTCCACAACCCAGTTACTGGGTAATACGATACCCCTTGGTAAGACTGGTTGTCAGAATTTTGGGCTTCTGACTACCCTTAACGACTGTTAAAGATCCACGAATGACAGTCGGGACCAACGGCTTAACGTACTTTCCGAGGCACGGAGGTGTCTCAGTATGTAAAGATGGCCTCCCATCCACAGACCAACCGCGGCAAGCGTAGCCTAACCCGATCGGTCGACCTGTGCGGCTGTTATTATTTAGCCACAGGCCCTCAACAACATAAAAAACCCATTGAATGTTGTTGAACTGTCAAAATGAAAGCCTTGCCTACCCAAATGTCCTTTCATTGGTATTGTTCGTCGAATCGTGAGGCTCCTCAAGTTCTGAGTTGAGCTGCTCGATTTTTGACAAATGCGTGCGCTGACTGGACAGGTCCGCTCAATCTGTGTGGTTCTTTACTGACACCATTTCAGACACAAATCTACATGGTCTTCACATGATCTGACCAAGATTATGTCTGGACTTTAAAAGAGACTGTGACCTCTGAGTTTGTTTCGGCCTTTCTTCTCAGAATAGTCAGATAGGAAACGCCAACCTCATCTAGTTTAAAAACCTATGATTGACATGTAAAAGTGTTTGTACAAACCTACTCACAGAAAATAAATCATTTATCATTTACTGTTAGTGTACAATAACAAATACCCGCAGTTTATATCTAAGCAAAATGTATCGAAATGCCATATGCACTTCTACAATGAAAATCGAAAATAATAAAGTCCCAAGAATCGTGAAGTCTAAAAGTCCTCACAAACGTGTCGCGTAGTCCCCATCTCTCTCCGAGTAAGTAAAACACAGTACATACATTCTTATTGCGAGCGTATCGGTTCATACTCATAACATGGTATCTGGAAATTATTTGAGACCCAACATCTGCGGCCCGTTCCGCTTTGGAAAATAATAAAGTTTCGTTTAAACACAATTTGTATGTGAGATACGACGAATGAGGCGTAATAAAGTGAATTAGGAGAAATGTATTGCAAATAGGAAAACATTAGATATACGTTTCTCTTTCACGACAATATACAGATGTGATTTTGTTGAGGATTCGTCGAAACATGTTTCGGTATTTATTTTTCTGTTGACTCGAGTATTTCAATCTGTTCAGAAGAATATCGAAGACTGTTGCGGAAATTTTCAGCAACTGGAAGGGTAAAACAGGGCACGTCCGGGATTTGAACCCGGGACCTCTCACACCCAAAGCGAGAATCATACCACTAGACCAACGAGCCGCTTGTAAAATCAAGTTACATTATAGTTTTTGTCTGGACAAGAACTATAAATAACTTGATTTTACAAGCAGCCTACGTTAAAGACATCGTTAAAAATCACTTGTGTAAACTTAACTATTTCGTGACGTCATAACGAACGTCATTTGTATCCAGATATAAATACACACATATTTATAAGTATACGTTTGTAGACAATAGATATAAGCGGCTCGTTGGTTATAGACTTCTAGAGGTATGATTCGGGTGTGAGAGGTCCCGGGTTCAAATCCCGGACGGGCGCTGTTTTAGCACTTTCAGTTCACCGCTCTTCCTTTCCATTCAATCTTCTGCCAATCGTTATCGAGATGATGTTACTCTGTCTTAAACTAGATAAACACGAAGTCCAAACATTTTCAGCTTGTGTACAATTCGACATCCTTCAAAGTAGAATTTTCTTTTTAAATAAGAGTCAGCTTCTAGTCTACCCCTATTTCACTGAATATATTTTTACGTAGCTTTTCCAGAGTTACATTTCAATCTTCATCATCCCTAGTACAGACACCAGTGTCTCACAAACTAGTTTCTACGCTTGTCTAAATTTTTATGAAAGCATTGTTTGTGAATGAGAAAATAAATGAATTTGAATTTAAATCCAATCCACCGAGATCCAATCATTAATCTATCAGCCAATCAAACAAACAATCTCAAATGTTTGAAGACTAATCCTTTTTTTCATAAACGTTGCTTAAATTTATACTTAACCATACATTTTTGACGTTTAAACGTCCCTGTTTTTTTTTAACACTTCAAGCACATAAATGTACAAGGGCGGACTTAATGCCATAGGCATTTTCTACCAGTCAACCTTTGTGCGGTGCAGAGACGAACAGTAGTAGGTTCAATCATGAAAATTGAGGAATTTTAAATATACAGATACGCATAAACCTATTAAAAATATAAATTTAAGATATTGTTCGGGTCAATCACCGAACAATAATAAACATGTCAGCGTTATTGCGACACCGCGCTCTATGCCTTGAATTTGATGTATTACCTAAGTAAAACAGTCAGTACGTTTTCGGATACCGGGCGCGACTCAATCTCATCTCATTCACCTCATTAGTTTTAATAGTTATCCCATTTGTATTAAGTGCTGAAATATAGTTATCTTTATAATCTTTAATCTTAGTTTATCTTGATCTTACCCCAACCCCGAACAGATATACCTAATTACATATAAACATAAGCACAAATAAATATAAATATATTCATGATATGCCAAAAAGATATAAGACAAACAATGAGAAAATATCAATAAACCCCTAAATGTGAAAGTTTGTGTTTATAACGACATTTGTAATACTCGTATTCCAACTGGGACTAAAAAGGTCTCATAAACAAAGAGGCACGATCTTGATATTTCGAATTAAAACATAAACTGCACACTAACCCGAGCAAAAAATCAGTAATTTCCCACGATTCCCACAGATTAACTCGTTTTTATTAATTTCGTTGACAGCAAAATTAAAACATCGGCTTCTTTTATCCAAACATTCTGAACGATCAATCGATAGCAGAATCGTCATAATTAATCGATACTTGTTTTAAAAGGACACATCTTCTAAGAACACTTGACCAATGAAATGAAGCAGGTATTCTGTTATATTCGCACGTTGCTAGATTATTTGTTTAAAAGCAAGAAGTAGGGTCAACAATACGAGGCCGGTGGGCAAATAGCAAGTCATAATGTTGAAGACTTATGTATAGTTAGACGCGTCAGGCGTTCAATTTTGTTGGATTTGTGTTGAAGACACATTTTCACTTTGCTGTGTTTTTAGGGTTCCTCACCCAAAGGGTGACAACGGAACCCTATCACTAAGCCTCCGTTGCTGTCCGTCCGTCCATCTGTCAGCGGGCTGTATCTCATGAACCGTCATAGGTAGACAGTTGAAATTTTCACAGTGTATTTCTATTGCCGCTATAACAACAAATAATAAAAATGAAATAAAGTTATTAAACATTATAGGGGTTTTCATACAAGAAACATGTTTTTAGACGTCATATTTTGTCTCTCTCAACCGTCATTACTCGTCATTGTTAAGTGCAGAGATTTCTACAAGACATTAAGTTACTCTCATTTATACCAGCCGTGCGATTCTGTAACCATTTCACCGTGCAAACTTGGGTGAAGTGAGTCGTCAATAGTGTCAATCCCTAGCATCAGCATGACTCACAGCTCACACACTCTAAGCTCACTTCACCTTAGTTATCACGGTGAGATTTTTCCAGAATCGACTGGTAGTTGTGTTAAACGATTTAACTCATTACAAGCAGTAGCACATTACACTATTGAATAGTTGCTATCTAATAAAATGAAATAAAGTGAAATTTCGGCCTCCGCCGCCGCCGCGTCCGGCCACCTCGCATCACATCGCCCGCCCGCGCTATTACTTCGTTTTCCGACATTTTTTCTTTTTGCTCGGCTCGTAAGGGTTGCAACGAGATGTTAAAACCTTTCTCAAGAATTGGGTTATCAAATGCAAAAAGAATTATTCAAATCCGACTGGCAGTTCCAGAGATTAGCGCGTTCAAATAAACAAACAAAAGAACTCATCAGCTTAATTATTATTATAGATAAAGTCCTTGATTGCCTATACCACAAGCAAATTCGAAGAGGGTTAAAGTACGCATATTAGTACCTAGTATAAATTTTTCACCGTGTGAATTTACACTACGCGGATTTAAAAACCGTTGACCTTTGGGAATTACGAGTAAAAATATGTAGCTCCACAGATTATATCTAAATATTGGATTTATATTTTGCCGTGTCTATAGCTATTTAGTGGCCAGTCTTACCTGTACGGGCAGGTATTCACGCGGGCCGAATTTCCCGGAATCCGGCGATGATCCGCCGACTCCAACCTTAGCATCTCCATCCATTCAAACACATCGCTTCAAATATAAACCCTTAATCACCATCATAAGGTTCTAAATTGTACAGGTGAAACTTGGGAACATGTCACGTTTTTGATTACAGCATGTCTTAGTTGCCTCGATAAGATTGATCGAGTGGGGTAAGGAGACCAGATAATCTGTGCTTGAGATAAAAAATCGGTGACTTGTCAAATTCGTCGCATTCTATACTGAGTTTTTGGATCGGCCGTCGATCTTCGGATTGGTCTCGGATGTTTAACCGATGTCCGCTGGATTTTGTAACGTTCAAATTATTTGAGAGTCTAAAAAAACTTTGCTTTTGGGATTATAAGGATTCTGATCTGTTTGGTAAAAGCAGCGAAACTGTTAATTTCTCTTGGTATATTTCGTATACAGAATTTCTTTCTAGAAGCTATATGTAGTCTTCAATTTCAGAGGACGTGTATAAGGTACCATATATAAGGTACCGTATAAGGTGTTGATGGAATCCTGAATCTTAATGAAGAGGTCGCTTTGGAGTCAATGAGAACGTATGATTTTCAAACAGTTTTATACCGTCACCACTCTTATGTGCTTTAAATTTTAACAGAGCTATTATATATTTAAGCGGATGCGACGTATGTTTATGAATACGGTCCTGTTTTTCCTATGATTGTTTTATTTTGAATGGATTTTGCATTGATTAAATAAATAAATAATAAATAAATAAATAAATAAATAAATCCCTGGACATTTCACACAGCACCATTTGTCCCAAGATTCTTAGTTTTCCTATAGACCTGGCGTTGAATTAAATTTATTCTCACGTCTGGGTATCTTGCAAGGTCGATAAAATAGAGCACATAATATGACTAATGTGTTGCGTTTAGCTTCCTCGAGCAACTTAAAACTTACAAATTTTTTATGTATTCAATACCCTGCAGCGGGACAACACAGACTCATCATCATTTGCCTAGCCTTTTCCCAACTATGTTGGAGTCAGCTTCCAGTCTAACCGGATGCAGCTGAATACCAGTATTTTACATGGAGCGACTGCCTATCTGACCGCCACAACCCAGTTACTGGGTAATACGATACCCCTAGGTAAGACTGGTTGTCAGACTTTCGGGCTTCTGACTACCCGTAACGACTGTCAAATATCTACGAATGACAGCCGGGACCAACGGCTTAACGTGCTTTCCGAGGCACGGAGGGGTCTCGGTATGTAAATATGGTCACCCATCCACAGACCAACCGCGGCAAGCGTAGCTTAACCTGATCGATCGACCTGTGTGGCTGTTATTATTTAGCCACGGGAACACAGACTCATAATAATAATATGTATTCAAATCTATGATAGTTTCCTGTTGTGTTTTTATAATCTTCGGGGTAATCCCAGTATAAATAAGCATTTGATCGAAATGAAGTTTCTACAAAAGTTTGTGTTTTTTCTTTAGCAGAACCATTCTTCTGTTTTTACAATCCTACCATCGCAAATGACGCGCATCATGAAAACCAATGAATTTTCCAGGGTTACGACACAAACCTAGTTGCTGGCGGCGCTCAGCTGTCAGGTGGTAAGAAGCAGCGCGTGTATATTGCGCGTGCGCTGATCAGATCGCCGCGACTGTTGCTGCTTGACGAAGCAACGTTGGCACTGGACGCGACCAGTGAACGGGTAGAATTAAAAAAAAACACCTACAATAATAAATAATTATGCTGCAAACAGTTATATAACGCTCTCTTTTCGTACCTCTGGATATCATTTCAAAGAATATTAGCATTTTTATGTCAGAACAATGAATTGGAGTAGGCAGGCAGGTATTGTAACCCATAGATAGTTAGCTGTCAGCGTAAACCTCATGAGACACTCTGTCTTGTGCACCGGTAGGTACACCTACATGTAATGTAGTAGAGTAAGTCGGTGTCACTCGTGTGTGTGAGCACTAATACTTTCCAAAAAAATCGTCCCGTGACAGCAAGAGTTCCTAGTCTTTTAGAAACGACATAAACGATCATTTTACGAGTTTAATTGTGTAACCTTGTATAAAATATCTCTGCAATTTTTGGAATTTAGTTGTGGGAATCTCCAAAATCCATCTTATAAACTTCTGGTACCTGAGTAAAAGTCAAAAATCAAGTGACATTTCATTAATTATAATCCCAAAATCTGTTTATTTTTTACTCAATACTGATCCCTGATTCGCAGCGGGTAGCAACATTTCTAACGATGGAAAACGTTATTTGAATTCTGCCTTGTTGACGTTAGAGTTGATTTTACATTGAAGTTTGTATTAAAGAATTGGTCATTGTATCATGATTGAAATCCGTTTCTTGCGATACTTTTTGTGTGACTTAAGGATTATTGATGATTATGCGATTACTTGGCGTTAAATGTTGGGGTACGTTGCAATCTGCTACCACTGGATACCGAAGGCATCTCATAATGTTGTATCTCTTAATATTGTATTCCTTACAATATTACTAGGTACTATTACGCCTGATTCTTCTTCCGTTTCAGCTCGACCAGCGGGATAGTTGCGTAACACACTATCAGTAGCAATGGGTTTCATTTTGACAGATCAAAAACATTCATTGCGTCATTTACGTTGTTGAGCAGACACATTTTTCGAACATATGGAGCAATGGATTAGCAATGGGTTTCATTTTGACAGATCAAAAACATTCATTGCGTCATTTACGTTGTTGAGCAGACACATTTTTCGAACATATGGAGCAATGGATTAGCAATGGGTTTCATTTTGACAGTTCAACAACATTCATTGCGTTATTTACGTTGTTGACCAGACACATTTTTCGAACATATGGAGCAATGGATTAGCAATATCCTTCAATCTGATTCAGATAGTGATTGAAATATCAAAATCAATTAGGGTGTTGTACAAGAATAGCTCGTGATGTGATGAACTCATTAAAATGTCATCACTTTTGGAGGCATGTAATCATTATTAAGAAATTATAATTTATTTTTTATTAACCATTAATGCCCCACTGCTGGGCAAAGACCTCCCTGCTCTCCTTCCACCTCTCTCTGTCCAAAGCTGCCAAGAACCAATCTTTATTAAAGCAGCCCAGTTCATTTCGTTTTAAACGTCTAGTCTAGAACAATGGCAGAAGCTGTTATTGGATCTTACCATGACCGGATTTATTTACACCGTTGTCCCAGTTCCTTGATTGTGGAGTATTCTTTCCCGTACCCTAGTTGCGTAACATAGGTACTATCAATCTAAATAATTTTGAAGGATATTAATAACTAGCAGCGCCCCGCGGTTTCACCCGCATAAGTTTCGATCCCGTAAGAATATCGGGATAAAAAGTATCCTATGTGTTAATCCTGGTTATAAACTATCTTTGTGCCAAATTTCATCAAAATTTGTCCAGCCGTTTGAGCGTGAAGAAGTAACAAACATACAAACACACACTCACAAACTTTCCCCTTTATAATATTAGTATGATAATCCATTCATTATTTCATTCGAAAAATTGGTCTGCTTAACAATTTCATTAATGCAGTGAATGTGGTTGAACTGTCAAAATGAAAACCATTGCTACTGATAGTTTATTACGCAATTACCTTGCGGATTTATTTCCGTCATTACTCCACATCTATGTTTGTGGAGTTATTATTCTTTTCCTGAAATATAATAACTCCCTTCTTTCACGTTATATTATGTAGTCATGTCTTGACATGACTCTGCATAAACGGAAAGAGACTGGTTCCGTTTATGCAGTTTCATAAGAAGCATACACGTTTTGTCATAACTAGGTATCCTAATCTTGGATCCATAGCCTAACTTACTAGCTTACCCACGTCATTACAATAATATTACCCATTATCTCCCATAAACAGCACCGTCTCCAATCAACCGACTACAATCTACATCAGCACGTCTGATATTCATCGACAGTTCGCGATAAAGCTGAGGGGGGGTGCCTCTCACCCCTCGCACCCACCCCACGGTGTACTGTCTCACGGTATGAACACGGGTAGATTAACACTCGTGTCCTACTTACGTCAGAGAGTATAGAAGTTATGTAGAGATTGTGTGAAGCTGTTTCGCTATCGAAAATTGGATGAGAAAAGTTTTTATGTGTCAAAGATTGAGTGTGAATATTTTCAGGCTAAGAATTTATTGTTCGTGAGTTCTTTTCATTAATTCATTTATTTTATTTCAGACATAAATCTAGTCCATAGTTTCACAGTCCGTAATTTGTTTGACAAATAATTAAAATTGTCAAACAAATTATTATCACAACAAAACAAACAATTACAACAACCCCTAGCACCCTAATTGCGTAACACACTATTACTCTCAATTTGAATCATTTTGATGCATATTGCTAATCCATTGCTCCTTATGTTCGAAAAGTGTGTCTGCTCAACAACGTAAATAACGCAATGAATGTTGTTGAACTGTCAAAATGAAACCCATTGCTACTGATAGTGTGTTACGCAATTACCCTGCAGACTGTGTTCTTAAAATTACGAGAATTGCCCCTCTGGTATTTCTTGCTTTCAAGCTAATTTCAGTCATTTTGATTAATGCAAATCAGAGCATCAGTTTACCAGTCGACCCTGAACATGCATCAGTTCAAAGTCAATGGGAGCGCCACATGTCTATCACGCAGCTAATAATTCATGATTGTGCTGTGTAGGTACCTTATTAACATTCTGAGCGGCCTGGCTTCCTTATACGGAGTGATATCAATCGGTTTTATTACGTACGTTTTGTAGGCGACACTTTGTGCCAGCTGGGAGGTTTATGATGTACAGTGGCTATTTTAAATTCGTATGTAAACTTTTTGGTCGGACAGCATGAAAGTTACTCCTGAATATACCTAACCCAGGCTCGTATGGGCGTGTTAGTTCCGCGGTGATTTCTTTTCGCGCACTGCTTACCGCCGGGAGTTGAAAATCCAACAGCGTGTTTTTTGACGCGCTAGAATGCGCTCTATTAGATTTTAAACGCTTGGCTCAACACCGAGAGCTGAAAATCCAGTGCGCGATAAAATCCTGCCGCGATATTTCTATGTCCGAACGAGGGCTAATGCTCCCATTGGAGTTCAAAGAGGGATTTTTGAAATAATCACCACACTTGGTAGACTGATTGGTAATCCACAAAGTGTGGTGATCACAGCACATCTTCATGAACAAAAGGGAGGGGGGGATAGCTGTCATTCTCTATACCTCAATGATCACATTGGAGGAGAGAGAGAGAGAAATGCTGAAGCAAGTTAAGACATAAATTCAAGGTAAGTGAAACGATGTAATAAGTGTGAAATTAAAAATAGCATCTATGTTCTCTGCTGAGTCTATGTGGTTACAGCTTGAAGATACAACTAGATATAAATACAAGGTGATTACACAATATATTACTAAAGCGAAAACTCTGCTAATAAATTACTCAGTCTCATTACGGCATCACGCGGAAAATCTTTTTTTTAACTTCTCACCAACTGCCATGCAATAACGGACGCTATTACTAGCGCTGCAAGACCAACAATAGCATAACAGATAGATAGCCGGCATAATAGTCTGGTGTGTCGCAATCGCAACTAAGTTAGTGACGTGAGAGGAGAAGAATCATAGTGGAGGTAGCGGTGGTGGTGTGACGTCATCAAGCCGCTTATCTGTGACGAGCGGCGGATGAGCGTGCTGCGTCTCGGATAGATAACGGAACAATGAGGCGAGCGCCGGTGGGCCGCATCGACCGGTGGGCGTGCCCCGACCCCGCCCCGTCAGACAGAGAGCGCCTAATCTCACGGATAACGGATAAACCTAACCCGGACACACCCGTATTGGAGGAGGTTTTAGCGAATGTCAACGCCTAGCGAACGCTATTGGTATCTCGGATATAGGCGGATTAGGAAATGTATAGAAAAGTTTACATAAGTTACATTTCAGGCGCCCGGCTTACGTAGGGGAGGTGGGAGGGAGACGCTGCGGCTTTGAAGTTTCAGTTTTTTAGTCTTGACCCCTTAATTTTACTTTATATTTTTATATAAAACAATAATTCTATCTCCTTTCTGGTTACTATAAAAAATAAATATCAGCTTAGACTTCTAAGAGTCTACTTTTCACTGCCACATAAGTTTTTTATTCTAACATATATTAAAACAGAAATCAAACAAAGAGGAAATACTCTGTTCCGTTATCCAAGATCCCACGCATATACCACTCTATTTATAATTATAAAACATTGCTAAAGAAGCCACAGTCTAAATAAATTCTCTTGAAACATCCTGTCACACTGAGGTCCGACGTTTTACGATATTAAAATAACTGGTATCCTGTGGCACGATGGGATACTATAGAATAACATAGATAGGTTTATGAGATGTTTAAGATGTTACTGTCTGTTTTGTGAAGTTAATTATAATTAAAAGCTGAGGTACCCGGCTTAGCTCAGGAACATTCAACAACATTCCAGAATGTTCTGGAATGTTGTGGAATGCTCTCGAATACTCTCGAATGTTCTGGACTGTTCTAGAAAATTCTAGAGGGCGACAATTCCAGCCCTTATATCTTCAAAAGCATGCCCTTCAGCTAAAAGCGGGAACCTTCTTCATGGATAAGAGATAGAGGGTTACCACACCATATGACTCCCTTGATCGTACTGGGACTCATTTCTGAGTTTTAGCGGCACGCACATTCTACACTTTCTTTATAATATATATTTATTACTGTTATTAGTTACTAGGTGAACTTGGTAGCTAACTAGATATTAGAAGTAGCTTGTTGTCTTATCTATTTAAAAAAAAATCTCATATGAATAATTCACACTCTATGGTTTTTTAAAAACTAACATTATTCATTTGGTAATCCGAGTGTTATAATCTTCAGACACAATTAATGAATTACTTTTCATTTACTAGGTAAGTAATATATACATTGTATGTATGTTAGTATGTATGTATGTATGTATGTATGTATGTATGCTTATTTGTATGTATGTATGTAAGTATATTCTCATTGTATTTGTTTAGTTTTTTAAGTAAATAATTGATTACGATTTTATGTATTCTTTTTGTCTCCTTTACTCTTCTGTCCTGTCGCAGGTATGCTGGAAGAGATTTCTTAAGAAATAAGCATCACCTTTGTACCTATTTTTCTGTTCTGTTTTTTCTTGTCTGTTTATATATGTGTGTACATAAATGTTAAAAATAAATAAAAATAAAAATACATTTTTATATTTAACTTCCCAAGCTACCATGTGTACAGCTAACTCTCACAAAAAAATATATTGTTGAGTAGGTACTTAGAAAGTTGAATACAGTGACGTCAGAAACCACATTTAGGTCAATGTAAACCATGATGTGTTTTTATTGTAAAACTATGGTGTGTTTTCATGTGCTTCCCATGAGCATTTATTGATAAAGATTGACATGTAAAGGACGTTCGTTCAACTATACGCTTCCCTATGTGTTTGTTATTCAAGCGTATGGCATTCGTGGGTTGCAGCTGAAAATCAGTATCAGCACCCTAATTGCGTAAAACACAATTACCCTCAATTTGAATCATTTTGATGCATATTGCTAATCCATTGCTCCTTATGTTCGAAAAGTGTGTCTGCTCAACAACGTAAATAACGCAATGAATGTTGTTGAAGTGTCAAAATGAAACCCATTGCTACTGGTAGTGTGTTACGCAATTAGCCTGCAGGTCCTTGTGTTGTCACCTGACATTATGCTGAGCTGAGGCCCTTTTGGCATTATAATCTTTGTTTTCTGTTTTTATAGTTTTAAGTTGTATTTATTTTGCTGTAATGCGAATAAACGCATTTATTTATCTTTCTTTCTTTGTATTTTAAATGTAGAACTTAAAAAAATGCTGTGTGAGCTTGCTCTTAACCCTTTACCGCATAGGAAACCTTATATGGTTTGACATGTTTACAGTTTATTTTACTCTAGCGTATAAATGCTAATGGGGTTTATTTTTCATATCATTAGCAATAATAAAACACAACTATTTTGTCTATCATCACATACCACATGGAAATTAAAAAAAAAATACACTAAAATTAATTCTGAAGCTTTAATAAAGACATTAACATAATAAAAAAAAAATTGTCACTTATTTAATATATCATGCAGTAAAGGGTTAACCTCGAGCACGCCCGATGGAAAGCCTGATATTTATATTACTATCCGTTTCACCTAACTAACGGATGCTTCTACCACCGTGTTCTACCATCTATCAGTGGTAGCCGATACATAAGAACAGTTAGTATGCGAGCGCAAAGTGTTTGCCCATACAATTCTCGTGAAAGCCCACATTCCGCGCCGCGTTATCAGCCATACATTTATGTAACAGCTGTTTGCTATTCTGATCATCATTATTAGAGGAATTAGACAGATACTTCATTAAGCATGTGCTGGGTAATGTTATATAGATCCTATGTGCTAGGTGTTACCCGCGACTCTGCTTGGTGTTATTGAGAAATAGTATATTTTTGGGATGATACATTATCCTGTGGTATGGTTAAGGTAGTGGAACACGGTCTTTCATCATCTGCCTTCGCCGTTTTCCCAACTATGTTGGGGTCGGCTTTCAGTCTAACCGTATGCAGCTGAATACCAGTATTTTACGTGCCACACGGCCTTTGGTGTTTTAAAAATATTTGAATTGCTTAAAAAATAACGAGGAGTTAGATAAAGATGGATCTTAATGAAAGCAGAAAAAGCCTCGACCTGATGTACCTCAGTGACCTCAGTTTGTATTGAGGTAAATCTAGTGAAATGATGACTTGCAAACTTTGGTATCATTATTGACAGAAAAAAAAATCTGCAAACAGTCACTCTAGATAGAAATAAAGTAGATACAAATTAAATAACGTTATCATACATTAGCAGCACCTATATTCGGTAATATCTTCTATAATGACGAGCTATCACGACAATCGTTCAAGTTCTAAGGATACGATCACACAAATCAAAGCGTCAGTCGTTCAGTCACATAAAAGAGTGACCGTTACATTACAACTGAGTATGTGTCCTTGTTCTAAGGCCATTTACTTACTAATAAATGTACGTAGAACAGAGAAAATAGGAATAGATGAAGAAGTAGTTTATTTTACAGATAAAACAGTAAGCAAGTACACATGTGGAGACGACATGAGCAGTTTATATCTTACTAATCCTACTAAAGGTGAATGTTAATATATTTGGATGTCAGTTACCTACTCAATCACGCAAAAACAGTTGAACGAATTTGGATTAAATGTAGCACACATATAGTTTATTTATTTAGTTTGTTTTTTTAAACTATATATGTGCAACAAACAACTTTTACTATGGGACCAAACCTGAAATCGCGAAAAAAAAAATCAGCTGTTCCCTACATTTTGACGACTCGTACGAACATAAATGTAGGGAACAGCTGATTTTTTTTCGCGATTTCGGTTTTGGTCCGATAGTAAAAGTTGTTTGTTGTCATGAGTAGAATCATGTGTTTAAGTATCGGTCACTAATTACCAGTCACCCTATAGATTGGTCCCTAGCAGCCCTAGCTTGAGAGAAGTGGAAGGAGGGTAGAGAGGCTTTTGGTCTGTAGTTGGAAAATACAGGCACAATACGGGGTGTCCGGAAAGTCATTGATTACCTTTTACCTGCTGATGGGCCACATTGAGATCTACCAATAAAAAAAAATGACCTACCAATAATTTTTTTTTTCGCCAGGACTGATCAAAAATAAGGTAACATTTTTTTTTGGTGAAAGTTTTAAGTTTGAACCTAAATTTTAGGTATTTAAAAGATGATATCTGTAACTTTAATGTATTCAATCGATAGTAGGATGATTCAAGATGAAAATAAAAAAAACCTGTACTCGAAAAAGTTTTCATTCGTAGAAATGGCATGGAAAAAACTGATCAAAGGTTGAGATTTTCCAAAATTTCATTAAACATCAAAAAACTCGGAAACCATAAGACTTTTACCATGGTAATTTTTTTCATTGGTAGATCCCAATGTGGCCCATCAGCAGGTAAAAGGTAATCCATGACTTTCCGGACACCCATTATATGATTATGACCTAAGGGCTCGTGCAGGCATGACGCGACGGTGCGACGCGATTTTGGTAGACCAAATTCCACGAACTTCATAGAAATTATTCTAGAGGTGTCGCATCGCGACTGTGTCTTTATAATAGTGAATGAAAATGGTAAGTATTTATCAGTAAAATTGTTTGATGTCTTTTGCTAACTAGAGAGTTTACGGATAGTAGGCTCTATAAGATATCATTTGTGTAATTAATTTAGGCTGGTCAAATCAAACTTATTAGCTAAATAAATTCCTCAAAAGAATCTTATCGGTATAACCGCATAGCTCCGGTAAATATTTTCGAATCAAACGCTAGGTTTTAGTTTATTTTGTGATCAAACATAAATTACGAAGGGAAATTTTGCAGCATCTTTGTGTATTCTTACAATATTGTGTTACAATGATAAGATTATTTTTCTACAATAATGTAACAATATGTAAATAGATAGTTACTTATAATAAGTATAGGTTTTCTGTTTTAGGAGTGGGCGATACCTACTTGTTTGGGAAAAAATAAATAAATAAATGCGAAATAAATCCCAGATCATCGTCAATACTCGTAGACAGTGGCTAATCAAGACAAATCGATTGATTTTAAAAGAACTTTCAAAGTGCAAAAGTGATGAATGTACTTAATTAGGTTTACAAAAGTGTAACAGCTAAACTAGAAAAGGTTTGCGTTTCTTTACTTAATCTCCGTGCTGGTTTAAAAATGAAGTAGGTAGCGTGAACCTAACGTTCTCATCCAGAGGCAAAGCTTCTAATTGTTTTTAAATATTCAAGTTGCGGATAAAAAAATGCTTAGTTATATTTTTGTTTTGTTTTTTGGACTACCTTTTATTTAATATAGGATAAAAAAATAACATGTAAGTTATTTATTAGAAAAGAACAGAAACATACGCACAAACGTGATGCTTATTTGTAAAGAAATCTCTTCTAGCAAACTGCGATAGGAGAGTACACAAAAAAAGAAGAGGAAAGAGTAAAAGGGAAAACAAAATACTTTCTTTAATTATGCAAACTTTAAGGATTTTCTTGGTAATTATCTAAGTATTAGGCATTAGTAATATTGTTCCTACGATTAAAGCCTACCAACTTCAGGATTTGTATACTAACTAAAATATGGAAAAAGAATACATCACCTCATACGAGTAAGGTTATGTAACTTTGATATGATTAATTAAGTACTTCCGTCTTTTGTTATTTGCGTTATCAAAACGCATTCATTTGTTTAGTATTAAATACTTCAGCCACTGAGTAGGCAGCTGATAATGGTAGGTAAGCTATCATTTTATCTATTGTTAGCTATACAGCTACGATAATTACCTACTTAAAGTATGTTCGTATTTGCTTGTCCAATTTGGTAAACAAATAAGGCTCAGGTGCTACTGAGTTTTCCATTTTGATATTATTACCCAATATGTTTAAATACGGAGCTGCTGGTCTAATCTGCAAAACATCTCACCGTGAATACTAAGGTGAAGTGAGCTGTCATTCCACCTGATGCTAGGGATTGACACTATATTGACAGCTCACTCCATCTAAGGTGTCACGGTGAGATTTTTAAAGAATAAATCGGCAGTTTTTAATGGAATACAAACCGTAAGTAGTTAAGATTTTCGTCCAAAGATTAAGATACCACATCAAAGTTGGCGATTGAACCGGATACTCGTAATTTTGGCATATGACAGTTTGTTTACAAAATAAGACCGGTAAGGAAAAAAATCAACAAAAAATAATAGGTGCTTTACTGATTTAGGTAGATACACTACCAACATTATTGTGGACCCATTATTTTTTATATAAATTATATACATTTAAATTAAACACTAGTATTCAGCTGCATCCGGTTAGACTGGACGCCGACCCCAAAATAGTTGGGAAAAGGCTAGGCAGATGATGAAGATTTGTTTGTTAAAAAATATAATTAGCTTTTTAGTGTATCACGGATAAGTAGTGGATAAAAATTAATTTTAATGCGCATTATTCGGATTATAGTAGTTAGGATAAGATTATTAGTTTATTTGAGTTTAAGTGCTATCAAGATTTAATTAATCCTTGATAATTTAAGGTAGCTATCAAATAAATAGGTTAATGCACAGATTATTAATTTAAATGTACAGACGCCAGCACATCAATCTACCCGAAACTGCCAAATTTTCCCAATCAATTGTAAACCTAAAGATTTAGTGATAAAGTTGAATATCTATTAAAGAAATTTGACAGATTGTACTAGCTTGATGTGCTGTCGTCTGTACCTAATGCGTATCCATCTTTTTAGAGAAAGAAAATGGTACAAAACTGGGGAAATATGGTTGTAGGTAACTACTATGGGTGCAACTCTAACCCATTGGGGTATACAGGCATGAGGTTCTGTTACCTATGTGTAATATAGCATCTCCTTACGTTACGGTTAATTCAAACCATCAAACAGTTTCAGAAATAATTTTCTGTTATGTGTTATCTAATTTGTGACTTTTAATAGCACATATGCTAATTTAATAGCATATATATCTTATACATAGTTATAAAAAAAATATATATTATTTTTATAAGTATGTATAAGATATTTTTTATTAACTTCAATAAATCCAATTTAGTATAAGTAGTAATAAGTGTAAGTAGTAAGTATTTAATAAAACAATAAAGAAAAAGGCAGGAGCTCATTGGGCATCAAAAAAGTATATGGCATATTAATTGTATTAAAGGTATACTCGTATAAGGATTGCAGCAGGTGGCGTTCCGTTGTTTCTGCCTTTTCCCATAGGGGGAAATGGAGCTTATGTTTGTGTAATTCTTGACGGTAAAATCAGAATTTGTCAATGTTATTCTAGCTTTTCAAATAGTACATGACAAGCTAAAAGAGAGGTCACGTGTTAAGTAACGTTTCAAATCCGAAAGAAGAGCTCTGAAACTAAACATCACTTCAAAAAAAAACTGACCCACTTTTATACCATTACCAATAAGGTTCAAATTCGACTGTCTATTTGTTTCTCTGCTGCAATAAGGCTGGTGTTAAATAAGTGTCTTAACTGGAAACTGGAACCCGCTAAAAATATAAGAGAGTTCCACTTAAGTGTTGATTGACAACTAAAACAGGTTATTGACTATGGTCATTGTTTGTCGTCATGATACGACGGGTGTGTTCCAAGGTCTAGTGCTAGCGTCAGCCATGTCCGTCGACGTACGCTTCAGTTAGTGGTTCAGCAGCTTCAATCTCATCAGGATTGTGCCGGAATATAGAAGTTCGTCGTGGATGTGGTGCGACAGCGTCTCTCCTGACATGGCGAAATTATAAGAGTTCCTTGTTGACTACCGAAGCCTAAAAAGTAGTTTTGTAGGTACTCGTATGCGTTGATAATTTCTAAGAATGACCCAACACAATGACGGTTGAAATTGTACAGATCTGTTCTAAAAACAAATACCAAACAACACTAATGAGAACACAACATAACGTAACATAACGCCTGAATATACAAAGGGTCAGGCAGAGGTGTACCTATAGTACAGACGCCAGCACATCAAGCTACTACAATCTGTCAGATTTCTTTAATAGATTTTCAACTTTATCGCCAAAGCATTAGGTTCAAAGTTGATTGAGAAAACTTGACAGTTTCGGGTAGCGTGATGTGCTGGCGTCTGTAACTACCTACATACATATTTCACCAGTTATGTTTGAAAGTCTCGTGTATCAGGGGGCAAGCCTATTGTCATCAATCGGGCACATATCCAGAGTCCGGACTGCCACAGAAATTCCAGATGGAAAAACCCAATGACACTTTTTCCGACGTGGAACGACCCCATGCTGAGCAGTAACGCTTGGAACTACGAGACAAACGACACTAATAATGCTTTACCTAAATAATAACAAATTGTCATTATAAAGCATGTTCTAAACGATCAAGCATGCTTGACAAGCATTGCAAAAATATAATTTTTCATCAAGCTTCATCAAGCATCGAGTTTGCTTGTCAAGCACATCAAGCTTCGTTCTAGACGGTCAAAATTGCAATTTTGATCGTCTAGGGACCCCTTAAGAGTATCGTTTTTGAGAGCAGTGTTGATGAAATAATTTGCACAAAGTAAAGCGCCTGCCTGTGATCAGGAATGAAATTATCTGGATAAGAACCGGAGTAACCGACATAGCTTGCAGAGTAAGCAAACTGAAGTGGCAGTGGGCAGGCCATGTCTGTCGAAGGGAGCGGTCCGGTGGAGCAGGCGAGTCCTGGAGTGGAGACCCCATATCGGCAAGCGTAGTGTGGGACGCCCCCCAGCTAGATGGACGGACGACCTAAAGAAGGTGGCTGGGGTAGACTGGATGCGGAAGGCGGAGGACAGGGTGTTGTGGCGCAGTCTGGGAGAGGCCTGTGTCCAGCAGTGGACTGCGATAGGCTGAGTTGATTGATTGACAGCGCCTGTCTGGGTTCGAACCTATGATCTACAACTCGCAAGTCGCGGCCACCACTAGTCTCTTTGCCACACACTTTGATGTATTGTTGAACCTAGCAAAGGGCACATGCTTAACATTAATCTGATAGAAAAATATCTTTGATAATATATGTGATAGTCGCAAAGTAGAAATAATGTATCCATCTTATCTATAATAAACGATCAATTTGTTACTTTATAAAATGATCATTCAATACTCTTAAATCTTTAAATGTTCATAATAAATATCGAGATGAATAATGTCAAAACGTAGGAGGAGCTTTTATCTGACGTTTTCTATATATCTGATTGTCTTTATTTTGCTACTAGTAGCTAAAAATATTTGTATTACTGATCACTATGATAGATATGTATAAAACTGTTCAGGATACCGTTAAAAGAAAAAAAAAATGCGGGAAGGGAGAGAAGAACATGTTTTTTTTTAACTGAATCATCAAAATTTCTTTGTTTTCCTAGGAAAGCGGTTACGTAATAAGAAATATAACGACCGTCATGAATAGACGTATTTTTCACAGGTATATTTGACATTAAAGTATCAAAAACGCTCTGTTTTTTACAGCCGTCATTACGTGACTGTCCCCGCTTTCATAAGAAACCAAAGTTTTAGGTTGATATGTATAAATCTTTTGGTGAAACCTTTAAGATGGGCATACATCTTTATTTGTCACACTTTCGTTGAACATTTTGAAATCGATTTTTCATAACCAGTTGGCCTTTTAACACCTTGAAACTTACTATGTACACATCATCAATAGGCTAATATGCACCTATATAAATAACTCATGAAGACGACATAAAAATTCAAATCTTTTGCCCCTTATTAACGTGTAATAAAGTTATAGCAAACTAAATCCTCAAAAAATGTATCTTTGATCTGAAGGTTATACTGGTTGCAGCTATAAACTGTGTTTATTATTAAGGGGGTTGATGTCTAAAACAGCTTACCAATTGTACAAATATGTATCGTATACAAACATTTCTTGGAATAAAACCGGTACCTATCTCATTATTTTATCCCCGGCACACAAAGAGCCGGTCGATACAAAGCAAAGTTACCTCCGCTGGCCCACTTCTAACGGCCTGTTATGCCTATTTGTGCCTCTTTATGCTTTTTTAATATAGGTACAGATCATCTTTGATTTTGAAACAAATACGACGGCGAAATAAAAAGATGTTTTGTTTTTTTTTTGCTAAACAAATACACATTGTAATTCAAAGATAAAAATAACGCGTAGGTAATTAAGATGACAGTTAACTCACAGTTTAACAAAAACATTCTTTTTTCACAAGACTTTTAAATGGTGTCATAGAAAATTTAAATATAAATACCAAACCCTTTTAACGTACCTAGGTTTTAACTAGATGTAGTTACATTTCAATATCTACAATCTCAAAACAATGTTCTACGGGAATAAATTAAAAGCTCAAGGAAATCTAACCAATGATTTAATTATTAGTTTCTATTATAATCACCACACCGCTTTACCTGACAAATGCTAACAGCAAACCATTACAAAAGCCTCAATAACTCACACATAGCAAATGATCATCTCTACTTATCAACATTAAACATTTAAAGCCTCCTCGTTAAGCATCCGAAATTAAGAAAAATTAACTTCCCCGGAAGGTAATAATGGCCACGTACAAAATTATGTGAAGCCGTGACAATTTTTTTCCTACATCCCAGAAGGCGGGAAGCCACTGTGATTTATATAATGAATAAAAATGCTTCCTAGCGCGAACACCGCCATTTTACAAGGATACTGCAATTAACCACACTAATAGCTTTTCAAATTACCACGCTATTATATTGATGACTTCATAATTTTCAGCATCTAATTTCCAAAGAAATTTTAGCTTTCAGTCGCTCTACCTTAAACTACAATCTTTGCAGAATAGTCTTCTAGCTTCTACAGCTAGATAAATCAAAGAGAAAGAGATAGCAACTAACAAACTAGCGGTATCTGAATATAAAACAAGAGCCCAAATGATGCTCAAACAAATAACACGAGTAGCTCTCAATAAGTAGTAATCTAATCGAGATAGCGCCGACACCCCTCAACAACAAATTAGCCATCACACGAAGCAATCTGTGAATTACAAGTGTAAATAATCCAGAGGACGCCCAACCACCACCGTGGGCCGGGCTTGGGTAGAAAAAAAAAACTCGTTAAAATAGCGGCTTAAAAAAGAAAAGCGCTGAAACGGGAAGGCTCGGGTGGTATCGGTTTTTCTCGACGCGGGCGGTTCGCTGGGCGGGGCCCCAGCGCCAGTCGCGCGCCGCCGGCCGGCCCGTTCGTACGTGTCGCAGCCTCATTGTCCGTCTGCCCCGCACCGTGCACATGTTGTGTGAATTTTCGGCATGTTGATGTCGTCGTGAATTGACAAGATGGACTTTCAGAGTGCAATGGAGACTTTTGCTGAGGCGTGGGCTGCGGCCAATACTGTGAAGTCGGAAGGCCCTAGCGATTTAGCGCAGGTTAGTTTGAATTTTAGTTTTTTTGGGGCGTAAGTTAGTGTATTTTTGACATAAGATTAAATAATAAAAAAAAACAAGTCTTTATTTTCCTCACAAATAATTTTAATATTCGATTCGAATACTTTGGCCTATGTTTTGACTTGGATAAGGGCTTTCTTCCACCACGTTATAAATATAAAAACTTTAGCGGTACCAAGAACATTTAAAAAGTTTAACATGTAAGTACCTACACGTACAGCTGATAATTCTCAATCATTGTTACTGAGAAATTGTCCTAGCAAATTTAACGCACATTATAGTTTTCCCATGATTAACAGAATCCTGAAAGTTTATCTATATTTATAAGGTCGTTAAAATTGTAATATTATTTTTACTATTTTACTAGCGGATGTAGTAGGTATTTAAAATGTTGATACTGATAATTACATTATTTATCAATGTAACAAACAATTAATATGTTTACGTTTAACAACTAATTAACAAAGTTTTTGAATATATTCCTGATAAGTTTAAAATGTTTGATCCATCTAAGTTTAAGAATGCACATGATGAAATAGAAGGTGATCCTAATATTCCTGAAATGAACATTTTAAATAGTCTACAAGATTATGAAAACGCGAATACTCATATTAAAGTTGAAGCAATGTTCTTAGCATTCATAATTGATGCATAGACAATAACCCAAGTTCATCTAGATAACAAATATTCATTAGCATTGAAAATGAAGCCGCACTATATACTTGCATATATAGCTACTAAGACAATAGGTACTCCGTCGATATTTTCAGCAAGGTCGTATTACAAATCCATTATATTATTATAATATATAATTCAAACAACTTTGCCGCTAAACTACATCTTAGAATATATTGTAAACTAGTAGAACAAATTAATATGGAATCTCAAGAATGGGTTAAAGAAGCAGATGATGATGTTGAAACAGGACTTTGACAAATTGGTGACTAAGTTATAAGAACACAATAAAAAGAACACGAACTATCTCTATAAAATGAGAAATAAGTTACTAATGAAGAAGACTACATAAGTACAAAAATAAATAAGTTTCATCGGTGAAGAAGATATATTAGTAAGAATATATTAGATGATAATTGATATCTTCTGGAAAGACTGAACACCGAACTTACGAATGCTAAGGAAAAGGCTAAGATGAAGATAATATAAAATAATAAATGTCAGCCCTAATCAGTTCAAAGTCAAAATAATAATTATTGGTACATCTGTCTACTCATGCACGGATCAATATTATATACTGTTGTGTATACTGTTGTGTTCTGTTGTGTATTTGGATAGTTAAATAAATGGATCAGATTGAAGAAATGAGTTGGATGCTAGAAATACTCTTTGATTTAATAAGACACAGATGAATGACGGAGTATTAGAAAAAAATGGCAAAAGATCCATTTGATGCACAATTGCAAAATATTATACCTTTTTTCGAGGAACTAAACCAATTTCAAATGAATGTAATAAAAGAGGAAACGGAACTTTTAATAAAATTGATTCCTTTACTATCAATTCATGATTATCGTTAACCCAAACGCGTCCTTCTATTTCTTCTTTTATATTGATTTCTGATAATAATTGACGTGATGTTGACTACGCGAAAACGTCATTAACTTTTTTGTTATTAATATTAGTTTATTTGTTGATAACACTAACTTATATAAGTTTAATAATGACGATTCTGTAGACTCTATTTCTTTGCGATAAGGGGGGTATTCGACTGTCTTTCGGTATGAATGAGCATATTGGTCGTGTCGGATGTAACGTTATCCGGACTAAAGCCTCGGTTCCTTTTGAAGGGGCATTGATTTACAGTTGGTTTATTGGAATTTCGTCTGGTTTATATGTGAAATCCATACAAATGATATGTGTAGTATACTTAATTAGTGCCTGTATTTTGGGCTCGTTATTAATGATTGATTTCTGTTCCATGTATCAAGCCAGATGACTGTTTAAATAAATATGTTAAGACAAAAATGGGTCCACAGGTTACTGCAAACGGGGCATGGGATAAGTAAACACTATCAAATGTTTTACTATAATCTTTTAAACGTTGAACTAAACTATGTAATTACTGATCATAAAGTAGGTAATGTACACTAATACTGCACCGACTAGCTTATAGTTGGCTACCATGTCGAAGGCCTCCGTAATAACCATTAATTACCCCGATCGTAATTAAAACTAACAATCATCTTTGAGATCTTTTCTTTTTCTAATTACCGCTATTACTGGTATTCTAATCAGCCATACTTGTTTGACAAATTATCATCAGCTTTTATTGGATGAAGAAATTGAAACAAGTCAACATTGCTCATTTAAAACTCATTACCTCGCTTCTGGTCACGGGAAAATCAATTAATATTCCGTAAACTTACAAGTATTAGGAAATATTATACGTAAAAACTAACAGGTGTTTGGGACGAACCTTTTATATTATTTCCTATAGAGAAGGAATTATAGGTTAGGGTGGAAAGTCTTCATGTTTTGTTATAGATAACAATATTTTACTAGCTTTGGGAGATATGAAATCAGATTTTCTGACGTTCGTAACAAGTTTTATTTTCTTTAAATATAATATTATTATTCTTGGGAAATGAAGAAGAATCTTGCGTTTTTCATTTACATTTCAAAAGGACTTCATTTTCATGAGTTTTATGTACAGGACAGTACTTTCTTTTAATTGAAAGATAGCACGAAACACTTAAAAACAAACAAAAAATAATGATAAGCAAATCATCTTGTGGGAAACCTCGCCTTCTTTGCCAATTCAATTGGATATTTATCAATTTCAAACTTCTTGAATAGCCGGGTAATTGCAATTTATAGTAGGTAATAATTGGAATTAGTTTCCTTCAGCTTGCGATAATCTAATAAATTCCAATAACTTTAGAGTCACATGACTTCTAAGCGTGATCATTAGCTTGGTAGCAATGCAGTGCGTATATATAGATATCTTGTTCTTCTTCTTCAGCCTTTCGCCTGCCACCCTATGCTTAGTGTAGGTATCTTGCAATGCACGCCACTCTTCTTTGTCTGTAGCCTTCCTAAGCCAGAGTCGTCCAGCAATCTTGACCAGGTCGTTGGTCCACCTCATCGGCTGTCTGCCCACATTTCTACTGACAGGATTCGGTCTCCAGTCTAGCACTGTTCTACCTCATCAGCCATTTGTTCTACGCCTTTTGTGGCCCGCCGATTTCCAATTTCTTCGCGCAATCACCACGGCTATGTCGATAAGTTTCATTCTTCTTCGGATTTCCGTGTTCCTAATTCGGTCTCGAAGTGATATACCTAACAAAGCACGCTCTATTGCTCTCTGAGACTTGCAGCTTATGTATGATCTGCTGTATCATGTGTAGCAGATCATTACGCAGACCATTACGGGGAGGACACACTGCACGAAGGCTCTGCGCTTCAGGTTCATGGGCTCATGGGTATGTTGCCCTTGCGAGCACGTCGGACAGTTTACCAAACGCTCCGCATCCTAACCGGGTGTGACGTTCGATCTCTTTGACATTTACATAGATATATCGTTATAGAGGTATGAATAATTCTCTTTTCTGTGTAATTTATAAAGTTTCTGTGTAATAAACTCAGTCACACAGTCTTCAGCTGGAGATACAGGCTGGCAATTTAGTCACCTGTGTCCATCAAGGGGGTGATTCTACCCGTCTCTTAAACAACATTCGCTACACAACTTTTATCCGATTCGTGAAAAAAAATCAAATTCCTATACAACAGTAGACAGACTATTTCGATGCATTTATGAAATAGTTTTTTTTTTTTTACAATTGGGGTATTGGTTTTTATAGCGAAATTTGTTTAGAATGACGTGAAGAATCACCCCTTTTACGGATGCAGGTGTCTAAATTACCACTCTGTATTTACGCGTCTTTTAAGAAGCGTCGTGATCCACTGTTTCTTGCCTTCCACAGTTCCGCACGCAATGTACCCCCGTCGCCTGCCTTAGGTCGTTGGTCCACCTCTTCATGGGGCGCCCCATGTTTTGTTAGTTGCTTCGCGGTCACGACATGACTGTTGCAATCCGGACAATTCTGATCTCGATTCCTAGGTGTGCGAAGAAGTGAAATTTTTCTGGATTTTCTTTTTTGAATATTTTATTGATATATTTTTTTTTTTTTGAAAATTCGGAGTTCTCTTCTGAATAATACGGCAAAGCTCATCTAAAACATCATCTCAATCATTAAACAGAATATCTCCATTAGGGTAATTATAGAGTATAACTTTACCACAACTTGAATTTTTGAAAAAAAAAAAAAAAACAGGACAAGGAAAATGGGTTGATCTAAAGAAGTTTTTGTGTTCTCCAACAAGAATAACGAGAAATTAATGTACTGCTAGTTTTTGTTAGCAATTCTCTTGAATATTAGGCACTCAGATAGATGGCTAATACTGTTTCTGGACACAATTGAAGTCCACAATGATTAAATTATGAACGGATTTCAAACTGTGACCGGTGTCTATTGCATTTGGATGCGGATCCAAATTCTATTGGGAAGGCCTTTGATCTTAAATTACTAATCGGGGTTAGAGGTTCCGTTAGAAAAATCTTACAGCGTTACGGACTTATAGGATATATATGACATAGTTTCAATAGCTCTTTACTAAATGCTGAAAATATTTCAATACAGTTAAGTTCTTCTTTTTGTTGGCTGGTGCAGCTTTTCTTTAAATCCTAGTAAAATTATGAGTTTTCCAAAAAGATTTCGGTATAAGTTAACCCGTCTTGCTTCTCAAATGCAGGATTTCCTTTGAATATTCTCCTCATCTACATTGCACCAGTTCAGTCCACAAGTTATAAATTGCATCACCATAACGATGGATAAAATGTTCATAACGTTCTACTGTTATCGATATTCTATCATTATCTCGCAATCTAAACTGATTATGGTTTACTTAAATAACAATTTAAGTTCGAAACTCATTGGCGAACTGGTTTTTCTGCGGTCAGCGTTACGTGAAACAAATTAGACTGTACAGGCACTAGAACTATCCACATTTTTAACTGCAAGGAATCTTGATCTATTTATTAGTAATTTGAAATCTGTCATCAGCCGTGGTCGTTGCACATTAAGGTTATTTCAGTGTAAGGCTTTGTTGTGCTAACACGTGCCCTCGATCGAGTCCGATACGATTTTTTTAATCGCGCATTTTTCCTTTCGATTATTTTTTTGTGTCACCTTTTCAAGTGCCTTTGTGTCAATACCGTTTGACTTAGCTGTCATGAAATGTTCAGCAATACTTTAATCTATTATTGTCGCCGTTAATTTGAAATCTTTAAGTGAATATAATTTCAAAATAATGTACTACACTTCGAATGGGGTAAGTGAAACTAGATTACGAAACAACAAGCTTTTTACGTTACTAAGCATTATCAAAACAGATTAACGTGAACTGAAATATGATTGAAAAACGACAAAAATCAAAATAGAAGAACATAGGAACAGTTTTTCTATGTAATATCCGTAGTCATTAAAGCGTGTCAGTTAAAATCGATCAAATAAATTTGATCGATTTTAACTGACACGCTTTAATGAATCGATACCATTTTTACCGAATAAAACGATAGTGGTGTTTATAAATATTCGCACAGTGAGCTAATCCATTATCGTGGATTATTGTTTGAAGCGATAACTAGCTTACGGCTACGTATTGCTGTTATCGCACATTACGGCTTCGTTCTGGGCAACTTTGATAATAATGCCTGCTATGCTATGATTGATTTTTAAATTCGATTCCGATCATACAGTTGATTATATCAGTAAAAAGTTAGCTCTTACTGCAATCAATGGGTGAAAGTGATTACCATAATGTAATGCTATGCAATGTGCGTTAAAAAACTAAAGAATTTCACCGCAGTTGTACTATTGTTATGGTTTTTTATCGAGGTGAAAAAAAAATGATTTAGTAAGCTTGTATAGTGAGCCGATGAAGAGATAGATCGATAGAGTTGATTTGGTTGTTATAGGTTACTTGAGCTGGGTGAATAGAGGTTAAGTCGGTAGTTCGTTTATTCTAGCTCTATTGTAACATTGTTCTCCTGAAAGCTAGGTGGAGCAATTGTTATTATTTTTTTTTTAAATAAGATTGACATTTTTTTTTCTCTCAATGTTGACTTTCTTACCAAGTCATCATTTTTTTTTTACATTTTAGGAAGCAAAAACAACAATAGGAAGTCTAAAGTCGATCTTACGGCTCTAAATATTTTAAGTTTTTAAGTAGGTAAGTATGTGAAACGTTCAGAAAAACAGAGCAGGGGCGAACTAAGGAAATAAATAGCTTGCACTCTTTTACGTCTATTTGTTTGTACGTATTTATAGCAAAGAATTTAACACAATTATTTCTCGTTTTCCGCTATATCCAGTTCAATTAACACGAAGCCTCCGATTGTTTGCCGATACGTGTACGAACATCTAATACTAGGAATGTATAACAAAACACTTTGGTGGACCGTTACTGATTCCAGATGATGACTTAGAGGTTTCGAAAACGAAATAAAAAAGGGTATAAGCACAATTACGTCTCTAGTCGGCTACATAGAAAGTGGGCGCGTGCCACAACTCGACAAAAACTGCTGAGAGGTTTTAGAAGATAAATAATCCGTGCAATTAGACACGTACGGTGTGTCAGGTGAAATATTCCGTGGTTCAATTTGCGCTGGAGTCGACACAATGCGCTGGACTGAACCTAATTACAGCACCACGCGCTACCGTTCTCTTTTTGGAGCCTATATTACACCGACACCTCGCCATTATTTGACAGGTTCCAATTTTTTTTTCATATCATATCAAATTTAATAATGCTAACTTCATCGTTCTCACATTTTGTCGCTGAGTGCGAAAGGTCATTGATCATAAGTTCCGTGAAATGAACATTACCTACAGATGCGCAGGCCGCCATTGAACGCAATTGATTGGATATTTTTTCGCTGGCTCATAAAATAATCTAAGTGTATGCTGGACTATTCGGCGCAGGCGCGGGCGGCACGCGCTGCGCTCGCGCCGCTTACGTCGCCGGTAATAGGCTCCATCTCGCGGATAAAGCAGCGACACCGTTACCTTTCTCAAATCACGTACACTATTGTAATATCCAATCGCTCAGAAATGAGATTGCGGCTAACAAGTTATTTACATTGACGTTTTAATATCGACACCGTCTGAAAAAACTATTTAAAAAGGTAATTATAATGTGGTGTCTGTAATAGCCACCGTACGCGCCGGCGCGCCGCCTTTGTGACGTAGCTAAGCTCCAAGATTAATTTTGGCAGCACAATGAACCAGTTTATAGTCAATAATACATGCTTTAATAAGTATCAGTTGCGATATTTGTTAGTCAGTTTGTCAATTGTGAGGTTTCGAAAGCGCGCGCGCGCGACGTGCCGAGCTCCGAGCTGCAGGGGCTGACTCGATAGGATCTTTATTACGCTCGTTTTTTGAAAGAAAAAAATGATTAATATAAGGGATCGGCGCGGACGGATAAGTAGTTGAGATTGACGGAATGACGCGAGGTCTGTGACCGGGTGAGGGCGGGGGCCGCGGGGCGCGGGGCGCTGCGAAAAGCCGCGAGGCCGCATTGCGTTGGCGCAGCCAAAAACTAACCATAAATTACTGGCTACTTGCTGGACCGCTGACTACGACACGCGCGGTACTTTTTTGCCGCTCCTTCGATCCTGTTACAACGTAAACTTCTCACGGACATCAGATCATTATAGGCATATCTTTAAGAAATTGCTCTGAGTAATGACGTTCGAGAATCATGAGTTACTGCTTGTGTCATATTTCATGAGAAATTTTGTATTAAGACATTGTCATCTTAATCGTGACTCGAATGATGTCAAAGCCAGTTTTTGTTCCGTGCGTTTCCTAAAATTACTAGTTACTGTTCTTTGGGCGCTCATTTTCTTATTAATACCTAACGACCATCCTTTTACGAAAAGGAGCTGAATAAAGACGAGTACGGACTCATAAATGTGGAATTTCGGTAGCCCAGGGCTTGACAGGGTTGAATTAGGAGTTTGCAAATGTAGTTTACCGACATAACGTATCCTTAAGTGGTAATACGATGTTTTTGTTTATTTCGGTACTTAATAAGATTTCGACTCTCGATTATTTTTACTTTCATGTTTTCAACACATTCCGAGTTATGAACGAGCGTCAGCGTTGTTTTTGAATAGAAGTCATTTTAGGTAGAGACTTGTAATATAATTTGGAGTAGACAAATCTAAGGTAGAGTCATCGAACCTAGAGAAAAGCCATCTAATATAGAGTAAAGTAAATTAAGCTAAAGTGGCAACTCTACCCAAAATAGTACATAGCTTCATATACAATCTGGTTAATTTAACATTCAGGAAACGTGAGAAAACTGTGGCAACTGACACGTTTGAGTCCGCCCCTGTGTTAAGTTAAGGGTGCGTGCAAATCGTTGCGGACGTCTACAAGTATAAATATGTTGACGTGAGAGGATCCCCGCCGCTGTAGGCGATCATGATATCGGTATTTAATAATAATACATAAGTAGCCAGTGTTAATACACGACCCTGGTCCCTTCGAAAACGATGCCACGCTTTGACAAGAAATAATCGTCCGTAATCGTCTGCTGTTTCCATAATAATACAAAAATAAAATAGCAATGCGGGTGCTCGGCTACTCCTTAAATATTCATTATACTGAACATATCAGACAAAGAGTGGCCGCTGCCCGCCTTTCTCCAAGGGAAGGCGACGCTCACTCTAGCGATTACACGTTTTTTTTGCCCCCCTCATTATGCAGATTCTGGCGAAAAAGGAATAAATTTAATAACACGCGTTCGTGCGCATGCGTTATCGAACGCACTTGCTTCTGATAATCTGCGCGCGCGGCTTCGCGCAATTACAGTCGGCCGGGAGAGCGCTGCGGCCGCGCAAGCACGATGCCACGCCGACAAAACACAATACGTTTTTAATTTCAGTTTCATAATATCTAACATGCTCCTATTTTCAGCTGTAACGCAAGCTTAAGTTACTTAATCCGTCAAAAATGAAAGGAGTGTTGCATTTGATTATTCGCGTACCATAATTGAAATGATACGGTTGTTTCACAACAATGGATTGATACCTATTATTTACTTACGTTGCATGATTAACAACGTAAATGAGATTGCAAACTAACAAACATTTTCTGAGTAATACTATTTCTGGGTTACGAAATTGAGTTTTTTTTTGGTGACTGAATGAGAGGCGAAGTAGATTTAAAACGTAGTTCCCAACTGAAAGTGTAAAGACGCGTGTGGAAATGCATGTGTGTCTCCCGTTTGCGGCGGCCTAATAAGGATAATCTCCGCACCTGAGGAGTGCAATTAATAATGGGCGGGAGAGCTTACATCTCGTGGGATCTGCAAACTCTGCTCAAGATTAGGTACTTCTCACACTTACACGCGAGGGTGGATAATTAATTCGGTAATCACTCAATTACTTATGCACTGAGGCAGTGTAATTTATGTACTTAGCGTACCTATGTAGTAGATAAGTAGCATGGAAAACAATAATTGTTTCTAAAACAATAATTGTTATTTCAATGAATAAAACTTGTTAATAGAATGTATTGCAGCAATTACTGTTTTTGATTTAGGAATTTAAAAGACAATATAACTGAGAAAATTTTCGTATAAAATTCTGATAATGCGTATAAGAAATCCATAAAATATTATGAGAAAATTTATGGAAGGTATTGTCTCGTTATTTAAGGTTTGTAGAAGGAATGGCAAGTGGTCGGAGATGCGGGGCCGTCGGATGGGTGTCCAAGTGGCGGATCAAGTCGAAAACAGCCAAAAACTGGCCCCCGCGTCTTAGCCTTGAATGGTTTAGCCCTCTGGACACGAGCAAATAGCTGACGTGGCCCGCGGCCCGCCGCGCCTTGCATACACAATGTGCGAGAACCGAGACACAAGTTCAGTGGAGACGACATCCACTCGACTTTTTCGACAGCCCACCTTCGATCGCTGAGAAGTTTAACTTTATTCGCCGTCCAACCTCACTGATGATCGATATTGATGGTTTGTCCTGATCTATAAAAGGCAATCACAACGGTTTTCTATGATTACCGCTCAAACGGAACAATGACGATTTGAGATACGTCAAAATCGGCCGGTCGTCAATCGCTCGGACAACAATACGCGTCTAGACGGAATAATCTATAAGAAATACTCATCTGAAATCAAATACGAACAAAAAACGCCTTGTCTAGATTCTATAGATTGTCTTGATGAGAGTGTTATCGGCAATGACGTCTTATTTTCTTAACAATTTTATTTGCATGAAATCGTCTCGACAGCCGGCTGTGGCGAGCCCGGTAATGGAGTATTTCGTATTTGCTTCATTTTTTATTTTTTGCCGGTTCGATTACGCGAACGCGATCTCCTCATCATTCTCGGCGAAATTCGGGAGCGTCTCACCCGTCGAACCTCGAGATATTAATTATTGATTGACGATAAAGTATGCGTAAATAATGTCTGCACGATATGTTTATAATCTGACTTTTTTTCATTGCTCGTATCGATGAAATTTGATAGGGACTGGTTTATCATGAAAATTATAGTTTAGCCTTCCTTTATACGATGTTGCGTACTTTCGGAGAATTAATTAAACTGCACTCAACTGAAATTCTTGATCTTCAAACCAATTATAAAGTTTATTCATTTTTTACTTTTCAAATACGGTCTTTATTCTCTCTCTAAAACATTTCAGACAATAACTTTCAAGTACCTTCAACGACGTCCTTAGCCAAAAATATATAAAGATTGCTATTCACTGATATTAATCACCGTAATAAGTGCACAATAGGTTGTTTAATTATTTTTAAAACTCCTTTTGGTCACACAACTTAGCGTCAGCTGTCGTTGCGCCGGCGCAGCCTGAAGAGCCAGAACACCCCACTTTTAATCCACGCTTAGCAAACGTTACGTGACTGACTACTGCTACTTTGAACTTCACATATTTTCTGTTTTTATGTTCCCTATAGAGAGAATTACGTAAGATGTTTTTTCGGGTACGAAATGTAAATATGTAAATTGCATCAATAGGGTTTTCAGTGACAAAGATTTAATAAAATAAATTATGAATACAATTTAAATGTATTCACAATTTCGCACCTTTTAACTTATGCACCTATAATTTAAGTCCCGATTTGGTAAGCACGGGACCCATCGCTTAGTGTACTGAATAAGGAATACTATAATTCAACAGTTTACACTCCCATTCGTTTACGATCGCGATATGCGAAAGATAACACTACATGGAGTTGACGCCGGAAATTCCTATAACTTCATAATTATCCGATCGTTATTTCGTAGTTAACATTACGATTTCTCGTATCGCGGCACTGCATATTTGTGGCATAATAATGAGGTCCGTGGTTTTCGCTGTGGCGTGCTAAGTGCGTGTATTGTGTTTAAAACAAAAGAGGCTGTGGAGACTACGAGAGTCTAAATTTGAAGTGAGAGTTAGTATTTGAATTGGTTTTAATCGTGGGATAAACAATGGGGAGGGTGCAGTGGCGCATGGAGACACGCCCTGCACATGTGTGCTTCTACTGTTGACTGCTGTGCCCCATGCACCGGCCGCGGTTTTGTTTCGTTCGTCCTTTTTCACAGAATAGACGAGTGTCGTCAAGGGCTCGTTACGCCAACATAATTATAGCTTTGTGACTCATTACATTACGCTTTTATTTTATTCACATTTATGTCGCTTTACAAGTTTAGGTTTTGGCGTATGAATGCAATAACTTCGACTCAAATCCCATTGCTTATTGTTGATTCGATTAATATTCTCCATAATTTTATTATAATAGGTGTGTTACTGAGCTCGATTTTAAACCAATTCGAATTGGAATTGGCAGGCCTGTTGGTCTAGTGGTCAGTGGCCCTGACTACTATACGCACAGTCGTGGGTTCGATTCCTACCCAGGACAAATATTTGTGTGATGAGCACGATTATTTGTTCTTTGTCTGGGTGTAATTTATCTATAATGTATTTAGAAATATATATGTATGTTTATCAGTTGTCTAGTACTCATAGCTCAAGCTCTGCTTGGTTTGGGACTAGATGTTGTTGTGTGAAAGTTGTAGAATATTATTATTATTATTAAATAGAACAATAGCTACTATTAATCTTTATCACTATAATCTGCTCATGTATTATTAACACGATGTTATGGTTGCGAGACTATTAGATTATCGATTTTATGTCACACAAAAAACAACTGCATAATAAAGCGCATGTAAATTGTATGTGAACGAGTTATCCCTCCGCTGGGGGTGAGTGATGCGAAACGCGTGAGCAATCATCGCGATCGACTCCCGCGCAGGGAAATGACGGAAATACACACACACACACCGAACGCACAACACACCTTCAGCACACACGTCCACCCAACCCTATGTACATATTAGTAATCCATTGTCTATGCAAATAAATATTAATACACCAGACACGTTATATGCAACTCTGTTTTCCACACTTTTTATCGTATTTTTGCGGGAATACAGGGCAATAACACAACACCATAAACTGTATTTTTACTTCATGGTACTGCATAATATCGTTAATGGGGTATTAAGTATAACTATCTATGCAGATAAGTTCGGGTAATGAATTTAACGCTTCTGATAACATCTGCAACTGTAACAAAGACGTGCGTGCAGTAAAATGTTATCATGTGTGCGTATGCGTCACTTGTCGTGCACTCCCACGCACACCACTACATACCAGCGTTTTTTCGAATATAATAATTGTTTTGGTAAAGGAAGTTGCGGATACAAACGGAAAGTAATAACGAAGTTTTTGACCGCACGCAATTGATATTACATTCTAAAGTGCGATGTAAGTATGTGGTTTAATAAGGCCGGTGATTTTGATCTAGCTCACTCAGACGATAATGTTGTTTCATGCGAAAGTGTAAATAGCGTTACGATTCGTGAGCACGGACGATAGATAAGCTTTCAAAAAATTATTATCATGGAGTAAACGAAAAAAATTGTAATTGCAGGGAGTTGCGTTAGAAATTGCATACATTTACTCACGCATCGGTATTAAGTAATTAATTCGCCGCCCGCCTCGCCCTATCGGCCGACGATCTCGCAAAACGCTCTCATCGAACGCACAACAATCAAAGCTCCGTTGTCTACCTACTGTGAAAACAGTAGCGGCACGATTATAATTTGCGGGTAGTTGGGAAACTCGTCACAGTCGCGCGACTTGTTTATCGATTTATCGGCGGATGCGTTAGCGATTACCATCGCAGGGCTGACCGTTACACAGCGTAAGTTTTTCGCGAGAAAAAAAAAAGCACAATTATAATAATGATCGTCCTAGTATGGGATGGCCAGCGCTTGTTTATGCAAATGTATTTACTAATTAAGAGGGAAATAATTTTCAAAGTAGTTTGCATGTTGTTGAACGATGGAAAAAACTATGCAGTTTCTCGATGGGGTATCGACTACCGACCCGATCATTGTCACTGGCATACATAATTAGCTGGTAGAGTTAACTGATCTATTGTAATAGCAAATGTAGCGATGACCGGTCATTGATCGTATCGACCCCATTGATATACGTATCGACGTATTCCCGTAGATGTTTATCGATATTTATTTTATATCGATCCCCATATTACTCCGTGGCGCCCTAATCTGAATTGATGCATTTCTTGGGAACAATTCTTAGTCCGTTACGCATTATAAGTCCCTTGTTTGTCGAAGTCTACGGCTTTTTAAAGCGGCTTACACGTGAATAGAGGGCCGGGAAGTGAAGTAAAGGGTTCGTATAGAATGCCGGTTATCGCGTACTTAATCTCAGCGAGCAAATTAGGATTAATTGAACTTTTTCCTTTTAGCTGTGAGCGTCTTTGTGTTCGTGCGTAATTCGTTCAACGTGTCACTCACGGAAGTATATGGAGTGGATAGTATAATTGAATAACCGTTGCCTTCAGTTTCAGCTATGAATAGGTATTTAAAGGATCCTTTTATTGAAGTAGATTTAATAATCTTGAAGTTATTTGTGTCATAGATAGATTAAACGAGACTAGAGTACATGGCTCCACTCTAAAACTAATAATCATTCGATTAGATACTCGTAATGATAGCAATAAACGCTTATTTTGCTACTGGTTTAGCAAGTCATCAACATTCATAGACAATCATTAGCAATGAGTATTTTTAAACACCTAACTCATTGTTGCTGCAATAGGAAAGTCGATAGAAATACATTGTTTCTAAAAGTATAACTAGTTAGCAGTTCATAAAAGTTACAATAATAATAATAACGTTTATTGGACAAAATCAGAACTTAGCCTACTACAGTTTCAATACTAAAAACATAACATTTCAGAGGCTTCTAACCTAAATGAACTCCTGATTTCCAAACTAGGTAAAAACCTGTATCTCGGAAATCAGTGCTCATCAGTGTAATGAACATAACAAGGACTCTTACTTAGATAAGGAGTAACTAAAAAGTTAACTTTAACAATCACAAATTTTATTATTAAAGTTGACTTTTATGAACCCTTAGGTCAGCTGATGTGAAAAATTGTAAAGTCAAAGTCAATTACATTAAAGTATTTCACAACTTATGAATCGATCTGCTAACTAAGGAACTGAGGACTGAATATCAGGTAGGAGCCAACCTGCGCGTGATTTCTCAAACATATACCTAAATCTAGATGTATTTGCCACAGTATCGTATATTACTATTGCTTGTATATCTTCTGCTACATTATCAATCAATTTTCTTCACTCTATTCTATTCATTTTATCAATTTGTGAGTTTTGCAATAATAGATTAAGTCTTAGTTAAAGCAGCAAGATTCATAATGGGGCGCCGGCGCACCGTCCATCTCCAGTCTAGCGGAACACTCATTCGCCACTAGCATCTTACCACCTTTTGCTACAGTACCATCCACTCTTTGTGTGAAAAATGATATGGCTAAGAAGAAAATGAATTCTCGCTAGTAGAGATATGATGAAGAAAAAGACGTGCAGTTGGGAAAAATGGATTAAGAGGAAGATGATGGCTGTCAATTTCTATTGAATTAGCACATTCTGCGTGAACCATCAATCAAAATCAACACCAGCGTTTTCGCTACTTCTGTCGGTATCAACCACTCCTTCAATTCCACGCACAGTGCGTCAGTATTAAGGGGCGAGGGGGTAGGTATCTATAACCCGATGGCGGTTAGGATCCCTCAGGTGTGACGCGACGGAAGCCCGCTATCATTAAGCTACCCACATGTAGTGCGTACACGCACACACGCATTGTTTATGCAATGTCCTTGTGTGAGCGATGGGACGGATTATACGATGAGCTTTTTGGTGATATATAAAAGTTTTGTTCATTTTTTTCAATCCTTTCTGAAATGCTGGTTGTTTTATTTCTTGGTGTCTCCTGTATTTGTCGTTCAAGAATTTGCAAAAGTTTAAATATTTTTATTCATTTAAGCGCCCTGCTGCTAGTCGGTGCATAAAATAAACTGTTTCTCGTAGATTCTCGAAATCGCCAACATAAAACTAATTTCTAAACATAATAGATACTGAAACTCTATACTATCAATAAGGTCGAAAATTCGAAATATTCTTCTCTTTCCTTCATTTGTTGAATGACTTTTGATTTTGATTTTGCCCCCATACCTTCTTCTAGCGCTTGTTTTTGATTTTGTTAGGTAAAAATTAAAAAAGGTATAAATTCAAAATGGTCACTTTGGCTCCTTCTTCATATTCCTATCCTGTAGTACAGAGTATGTTAATCATACCTATTAGACCTTTCATATTTTCTTGTTCCACTTTTATACAGAGATAGCAAAAGATTATCAACATTGCTGGCCCAGCTTAACTTCTTCTACTCCCACATCAAGAGACGCAATACAGAAGAATAACCATATTTCTTCTACAACAGAAGCTAATATTATAAAACTTGTGCAGTCTAATCCCGACCTGTGCGCACATATCCGTGGATCCGGGGCGACACAGCCCGCTAGCCACCCGGCGAACAATAAAATGTGTACGCGACTAAATATGTATTACTATTTTCACTGCGTTCCGATACACTTAATCGCCTCGAATTGATTCGTTTTTGTACTATCCCGCATATTTTATTGCGTTTCTACGTTTAGCTTATGGTCATGCGTATTTTTTTTTTATTGCTGGCAGCCGTTTTCCTTTTCTGTTTTTGCAAATTCGGTTACTGGCAAGTTTTTAATTCTTAAGTATTCTGTCAAGGAACGGATCCTTGCTTGCTTAGTTTTTTTGTGTTTGTTCTTTTTATGCGTGTTTTACCGCAAATAAGTGTATCTATTTTCTTTCTTTCTTTTCTAAAGAAAACTCAAATCCTTTAGCTTTTCACTGATTTTGACTCAAAAAGAACGACTAACATTATGACCATAATTGCTACATAAACCGTCAAGTGCAGCTCATTCGTCTATGCCATAAAACCTTCTTCCTTTCCCGTGCAAAAGAACAACGTTCCTTTCTTTATTTGTGCCTAATTGTCTTCGTTACCACTATTAACGTTTACATTGTTTACCCAACACAAAAAGGTCCGTCGCGCGTCGCCTACAAGGTGTCTGCAATTAATCGACTATCGCCTGCGATATCAATGTAATTACATATTACAGTTCCACCCCATCTTTCAATTACTCTACCAATCACTATACTTATTACACCACCATCAGACACGAAGCGGCTTTTAAAGAAACGCCCACATTAGAATTAGTTCTGAAGTCAAAAGTCGAAGTCAAGCATCTGCATCTAACAATGTATTTGCAAACGTACCAAGTTATTAAGCACAGGGATTAAATTTTCGTCGATTTTGTCAACTTTTTGTACCGCTGACACACCTCTACAAAAGATACTATCGATCAAGACTTTCTCTTTGTTCGTTTTATTGTAATACTCGGTATCATATCCACACCCAAGTATTAGATACTGTATAGTTATAAATGACGTTATTTTTCATTGTGAAAAATTGTTAAGCCGAAACTTTTAGCTATTTATGCACATTAATTAGGTAATTTGAATATTTGTACAGATTATCCTCTTGAATTGTCAAATAGATGATTTATCTTGTGATGTCATATACATTGTTAGTGAGAGACAAATTAGCTTCGAATGTGCCATCTAATTAATACGAGAGGCGTAGGATTAAAGTGGGTTTTTGTTCGATACGTGGTCACACTTCAGTGTATGTTTGTTTACCATTTCAAATTCTGTTTTCTTCATTGGTATTCCCTAACGGAAAGCTTCGCGTTCTACTTTTTGTTGCGGGAATCAATCAGTATCAGCAGGTGTATTGGTAATATTTACAGCTTTCCTTAGTGGTTTTTCCGAACAGCATTTGCGCTTGCGATGACAGATCATTCAACTTTTTCGCGTAGTTTCTGAATGTTTCACATTTTTATATGTTCCATTAGTTGTCACACCGTGCTCTCTTTTAACCTAATTTCCATTCAGTATTTCTTCCACCAAAATATAACACACAAACGTCATTGCTTCCATTTGGTAACCTGTCCATGCCGAAGTCCTTGGCGACCCTTCTGCGACACAATTCCGTATGTGCTGACATCAGAAGCTCGGATTGCCGATAGCATAAGTGGCTATATTTAGAATCTGTGCTACTGATTAATGGACGTTTTAGTGGGGCGTGTGGCGGTTATGGCTAAGTCATCTCACGTCGACAATTGACACCGTAACCCCAGGCTTTAAGACTATCTTTCATCACCACCAATTTAGCAATTGTCTACGAAATATAGGAATCAATCGTCATGATTTATATTTGGGTGCTGATATGGTCGGGATTAATTTGCTTGTTCACTGGTATTTAGGCTTTAAATGTGGCCTATAAAAAGTCGACGCTAAAAAAGGTCTGTGTGTAGGTGAATTCAAAACTTTGGCATATTCATTTGTCCTAGAAAATTGGCTGTCTTAGAAAACAATATTTATTTTAATAAGCTTTCCGTGTTTTGCTGCATCCGGTTAGACTGGAAGCCGACCCCAACATAGATGAGAAAAGGCTAGGCAGATGATGATGATGAATAAGGTTTTCTTGTTTTACTACGGAACTCTAAAAATCAAGGTGAAATGCTTTACAAAATATCTTACTTCCCCTTATTAAGAAAGTAGATTCGTATATGTGTATCAGTCTCCATATCACCGTACTTGTGTTAAATTCCTTTCAAGAATCAAGATATCTAATTCACAGCAGAATACGGTCGTATATCATGCTCGTCATAACTAACATGCATAATTAGGCAGTAGCATGGCGGTTGAAACGCACAGATGAATAAAGAAATGACAATTCTTTTTCATTTTATTAATATGCAAAAATTGATACCGGACGCAAGTTATGAGCGAGCAGCGAGGCGATGGAATAATTGATTTATTTCGTGATTTGACTCAGACACCAAAGCAGGTGGGCAGGTTCACTGGACTCGAGAAAAAATGCTTCTGTACTAAAAATATTAATAATTCCTCAACTCTGGCTTGTCTTTATTGGCTGGCTGGAGTGAACACTGACGAAGAACAGAGCTCATACCTAATTCTTGCCTTTACTGGCTGGCTTGAATGGAGATTCGCAAGAGCAAACTAGAAGACTAGAAGTATTCCCTTAAGTGCTCGTAGGGATCTTGATCATCTTCTGGGCTCTGGGACTGTTCTGAAAGCCGTGGAATACCTCTCCACTGAGGAAGCCTGTGTCCCAGCTGTGGGTATATTATAGGCTGATTATAGTGATGATGGACTTCCAGAAAAGGATGTACACAAAAATCACTATTTCTACAGATAATAAGCTCTTTCATTTCAGTTATGGGATTGAGGATTGTGTTTATTATATACGGAAAATACGTATAGAGATTCATAAGTTGTGGTGAAAATGAGTGACATCTATTTGTACGGAAAATTGCTTAAAGCTATTCCAAAATTCTATATTATTTGTTGGTTGGTGCCACTTGGACATAAATAAAAACATTATCTATCCATATTGCACTCTAGAGACCACCCCAAGATTGTGTTCGTTATACATATACGGAAAATAGAGATTCATAAGTGGTGGTGGAAATGGGTGAGATCTATTTATGCGTAAAATTGCTTAAAGTTATTCCAAAATTCTATATCAAGTATTTTTTGGTTGGTGCCACTTGGACATACATAAAAAATTATCCATATTGCACCCTAACCGTGATTACTGTGATTGTCTTCTAAGTTCCAGATCCAATAGTAAGCTCCAATTAGTATTGATGCTAAAACCATAGATCGATTGCTTTCGCATCGAGTGCGATATTAACTTACTGGTCAGGATTTTTGTCATCAGGCACGATCTACATATTACGAATTAAAAAAAAAATTGACGTTATTTTAGTAGGCAAGTTTTTAATTACGTCTAAACTTGTATGAAGTAATGTCAGGTGCTGATTAATTTGACAGGACTAAACTAAAATGTATCTTCTGTCCTTTTCTTAAAGAAATAGAAAGAAAAAGATGCATTGAACTTAAATTTAGTTTAGTTTGGGAACAAGGAAATCGGCACCAATGTCTAGTTTCAATTACTACGCAAAATAATCGCTGGTCGCTCCATACTTGCGCCACGCACGTTATCTGCAATTACTATGCATCGCACGGACGTCGTGCTAAACATGTTAGGCACACGAGTTTAGTTAATAGTTTACGATCCATTTTTACTATATTTACCAATATCACATGCCCTGTAGAATACCTAATACGAAAACGGAAACTTAAGAAGCCTCTACCTTCCTAAATATTTGTTCACACTAGTTGCGTAATTCCAACGTTTAAAATACTGACCGTTTGTGCGATTTTTTATTTTTATTTTTTCACTTTTCAATAAACCTAAATAGGTTTAAGAAAGTAGAATGTGGTATCGAGACTTAATTAATATTTAAGATTGCCTAGAAATAGCTTAGACGACATTATCGCGTTAAAATAATGAACAATATACTCACGTAGGCTTAAATAATTACTTCCAATGTAACTAGTTCTAGAAGGTAACTTTGTCGAAGTACAGATTATGTACGCATCGTTTGTTGGTTTCTGAGAAAGTTTAAAGGAGGCAGGAGTTACTTTGTAGTGTCATATAACTGTTAGATGGCACGGTTGCCATATGAATTGAAGCGAGATTGTCTGTCTGGGAAAAGTCTACTCGTCCTGTTCAAACGTAACGCGTAACGCATTCCGCACGTTGCGTACAAATATCCCTATTTGCGGTTTAGAGTTAGAACAATAGATTACTGGGCGACGTTGTACAATCGTCCAGTTATCTGTAGCGACCGGCGGATGCGATAGTGGTAATAGCGGTTACTATCGAGCAGATAGATTCGGCTCCTATCAGCTCTACATGGGAATTTATACTCGTGTGTATGTGTACAAGCGTAATATAGTTGTTTCGTTACACGAAATGTACCATCGTTTGAGATAAGAAGCCATGGGTTTATGATCCCTGTCAGCAACATGTTTCGGAGATTAAACTGTAATAATAAAGTGGAAATGTCCGCGATATTTCATATTATTTACAATGTTTCTGTGTTAAGTGTTGTTTGAGTTCCTTTATTCCAGAAATAGATTATTCTTGGAGTCCATTAATTTTGTTAGCTTACATTAAGCATCAATTATTTTTTTGTTAAGTGACAAGATGTTTAATGGCAAACGACATCGCGGCAGGCCCAGACGGAGATGGCGGGACTAGCTGGACTCCTTTAATAAAGATTGGTCCTTGGCATCTCAAGCGAGAGAGAGAGAGAGAGAGAGAGAGAGAGAGAGAGAGATGGAATGAGAGTAGGGAGGCCTTTGTCACGCAGCTGAACATTAATAGCTAATAAAAAAAAAATGTGAAAAGAGAAGACGACTGATAGTTAATATAGTCAGTAGTCGACAAACAAAAGCTTATCGTGCGCTTTGTTTCCGATAGGCGTAAAATCGTCGAGTCGTATCAAAGCTGTGTATATCAAAGCTCGTAGTTAAAGTTCAACGCACAAAGTGCATAATCGTAGTAATCAGTTGGAGCCAAATGTCATCGACCCACTTATCTCGTCCGTCCATCCCTTTTACAATTACAACAACAAATGAGTAAGAGCTGTGCACCGATATGCATGCATCGATACTGATGCAGAGGAATAAAATCCTGTGTGAACGAACTCTAATCTCTGTTTTGTGCTTCCAGACTCCGACGAGATGTAAACGTGCGTACGCACTGATAGATCGCTAGTTATACGTTGTGTTTCAACTTTCAATCGGTTGTCTCATTCGGTTTGTTGATCCGAGTTTTATTGAGTAATCCGATACCGAGAGATATGTAATCGATGGGCTGTTATTGAGATGTTTGGGGATAGATAGACATACATATATCTAAATAGACATATATTTTTTATCTTACTTCATTAATTAAATTAACAATACTTATCTTTTTCACCATATTAATGATGCGAAAAAGGCTTGCCGAGCCAAAATGACAGCACAAAAATCAAAGATTAATAACGTGCTAAAAAATATTTACAGACAACATTTTCGGCAGAGTCACCGAAAGATAATACAAGTTAACACCTTAACTGCCAGTCAAATAAAACTGAACCATTTTGATTTACTATTTTATTACTTAAAGCCTATTCCAAAACACGAATTTGTGCTTGAGCGCACAAATGAAAAAGCGCACCGTCATCAGACACAGGTAGATTCTTCTTTCATCTTTACAAACTGCGTCCTTGCAATGTTACCGTTAAACTGATGATCCTGTTTGTAGCCATATTGTTAATAGCTGACGTAATGGGATAAACAATAGTCCAATAGCATGCCACGGATATCTGAGGTATTGTTAAAGTGTCATAAAACACAGGTAAAGGCTACCTCACTTGTAGGAACATCTTAATTGCTTTATGTTTCACAAATCCGTCAACCGACACGTTTGATTTTGTTGAGGCCGAGCTTAGAGTTGGACTGTTTTATTTTTTTGTTTGTTTCGTGTAAATACGATTTTTTGTGCTGAAATAACTTTTAAACCGTACTTATCCACCCAACATAGAGATGTCACATACAATTATCTATTATTCCATTTCTTCAATAACTATCGGATGTAAGAATACCTATAAACACTTGATAAATAAACTATATCATTTAATTATTTATCGCCATCCTGACCTTTTCCTTCATTTGCCTTTAGATTTGGTTATTGTAATTAAAATCCGCATTTGGTGCGGTAATATTATTTTCATGGCGTAATTTTTTTTTATATTATTCAAGTCATTGAAAGGGCAGACGCACACGTCATATCAACTGTATTCAACCCGTATGCACTTTACTTAGAAACTGAACTGTCGAATAATAAGTGCATTGTGTGACCGTATACGTATCACTCGGATTAGTGAGGGGAATACGTAACGTCGATATAATTTGCACACCCAATGGAGCGAAGACAGCGACAGGTGACGGAATTTTACTCGTTGGAAGAATTTATTCCAATTTAAATAATTAGGTTTTTGTTCTGGTGGCATTTTTTGTATGACATTTCAATCCATGCGCTCTTACATTCATATGCCTCTAGTCACATCGACTTCTAAGAACAAAAATATCTCTTTCAGCCTCTTAATCTAACCTATGAGTTTATCAGATGTCCATTATCGAAGGTCCTGATCGAGGTCAACGACTCCATGTGAGCATATCGACACATCGACAGCGGCGGCAGGGCGGCGCGCGCCACGCACTTCCGACGCGACGGATTTGCCGGAATCGGCGCGGGCGCATCAAACGCTCTGCAAAATTCGGACGGAGGCGCGCGCGCGTGAATCAATTTGAATATTTTTTTCGGTGCCGACATGGGAATGGCTACCTCCCGCCATGGGCATCACACACAATGTTCGCAATACTGCTCAGCGCTCGACTTAACAAACGTTTTGACACAAAACAAAGAATTTTTATAGCGCATAATCTCAGCATGTAGAAGCTTTATGAGCCGTCCCGAATTTTTTCGTTGACATTATACCTCCATATTACATTCATATGGTCCTTGTCAAAATTAAGGCGCATATTATTAATTACGTTCGTTCAAGAGAGCACTTGCAAAAAACTACAATTTAATTACGAAAAAATGTCACCGCTTATTAATTTTTTCAGTCGGATTCAGTGTATCCGAGTTTCGTCGAGTTGAAGCCCACACGGGCTTTCTTGCTACCAACATCTCACGTTTTTGAGTAGCCGTAATATTTAAATTGCCGACATAGCTCCTCCGGGCATACCTTGCATGGGAATGTGCGCGGCGGTCGTCAAAACCCGCTTTTACCGAATGCGTTATGCGCTCTCCAAACGCACCGGACTTCGCCGGAGTTACCCGCGCCTTCCTTGTCTAACCCGTCAGCGAGGACCGTCGCAGACAAAGAAGTAATGGAGGAAAGTATGACTACTTTTACTGGACGTTTATTACGTTAGCAAACGCATCCCGCCTAAAATTTTGCATGGATGCGTCGCGCATGCGAAAATGTGTTCGGGCGCACGTCGGCGGCGCACGGGCACGTACTCAATATTACCTGCCGATGCATATTAATGAAGGAGGAAGTTTTGTCAACAATATCTAATGTGCTCCACGAACTCGCCGCGGTGCCATTGATAGCTTTTTTTGTTTCATATAAATTCGTCTCCAAAGTACTTTTATAGACGGCGACGCATTAAATACTGCAATATTGCATAATGATATGACACAGACATATATCATATTGAAAACAATCGGTGTTATTGTTCACGATACACGGTGCTCTAGAAACTCTATTCACCGCAAGTGGTTTAACTGGGTTATTCCATTTAAATCATGCACTACTTGAGTATTAATTAGCGATTATCATGATGGCAAATAATCTTCGTATTGATTACTGACAGGTTTATTCTTCAAGTGGAAATGTCTCGAGTGGTTTATATCGTTTCCTTGATAAACACAATTTACTAAAAATTCTTTGAATAATGTTATCTACACAATCGTAATAACATTTACAGGTATTAAACTAAGTGCTTAAATAATTAAGTTGCTAGATAAACTTAATGTATATTTTTATTTTCAGTTGCATTCCTTAATTTAACAAATTCAATTAAGTGCCTACCTATAAAAGTTATGACCTCGCATATCAATTTAATCCAACAATAATTATCATTTACTTTTATTAGTACTAATATCTGAGACGTTAGGTATGCGATAAGTAAAGATTTTATCGATATGACAAAAAAATTAAGCGGGCGGGCCTATTTTTAGAATATCGCTATGAGGTTTTTACCATTTCTGATCTGGATCAGAAGAAACTGCTTATTATTCTATAGATTATTGAAATAAAATAAACATGCAACAACTATAATTAAATATTTGACTCCTAAGTCATCATTTTAATTACCATTTCAGCCGAAAGACGGTAAAACAGCAAAATGAGAAATCCAGACATTACCAAAAATAAAAAATAAAATATCCATATACCAATCATAGACAAAGAGAGATGCCACACTATACACCGGAAATACATATCATCAGAGATTATCTGATAAAATAAAATACCGATAGAAGAGTCAAACATCAAATATTTCCATTGAAAAGTAATTCGTGTCATTTTGTTGAAACAAGTTTCTTAGATAGAGCACGTGTGGATTATCCGTGCCGCAGTGCACAGATATGACGACGTCATATCGCGTTATATCGACAAACGTGCATTATCACGTTAAGTCACGGATTACCGCACTGATTTATTTGTTTTATCGCGTTTTGTCGGAATTCACAAAGAGATCGCGACAAGATTGCGCGTACTTGTTTTTGACTGACAACGTCATTGGATTTATTTTTATCGTATTATATTTATATCATTGTGCTGTTTTATAATTATGATGGTAGAATTAAGAATTTCTGAGATTGTAGGTGTTAAGGAATTCTTGTTTTCTGTTTAATTAAGTACCTACTTAGTTTTATTCACGTCATAATGTATGAGTCATTCACTCATTTCATCTGAATTCGCAAATCTAACTAAAATAATTCCTAATACCTACACTTATAACATCCGCGAAACACCATCGGTTACAGTTCAATTTCCAGCTATTTGTTTTTAATTTAAACCCCAAATCTTCACCATCTACTTAACTGTAACTCGTCCAATTTGAAGGCCTGCCAATGGTGCGTAACGGTGAATGATAGTGAACCAAATCACACGTTTGAACGTGAAGCAATAACAAAAGCTCTGTGAGGGATCCGACTGATTGCTCACACGTTAGCGAAAGCCGAACAAATTAACTTAGCACTTCGATGCCTAGAAACCATTTGTTTCCAATTTGGCCGCTCGACAATATGGCCCTATGTGTTTATCCCGTCCAAAAACAGTGCAAATGACACTAATTACGCCAATGTAGCGGGCCTGTGTTAATAGATTGCTCATAGCGCTCTGAATTCCACTAAACCGTATGGCGGACGGTCTATGAAGAGTTACTCAACTTACACGTGGATTGGACTACAGTTGTTTGCGTACAGCAGTGCGATTCTGTAACCATCTCCCCGTGAAAACTTAGGTGAAGTGAGCGTGGAGTGAGCTGTCAGTGTCATCCCACCTGATACTAGGGATTGACCATGAATACATTTACAATCATAATCGAGATTTTAATAACATTTTTTATGCTAATACTATTGATAATTTTATATAATTTCAAAGCTAGTATTTTAATTGTCAAAACATTACTATTTTGTAGGGTTTTAATCCAGGAAAAAAAAGAAAAAGAAAATTGATATTCTGAGTAAGTTTCTGTTTTGCTATTTTATTTTAAAACCCCACAAAATAGTAATGTTTTGAGAACTAATTTAATAGTTTTTAAATTATATAAAATGATCAATAGCATACAAAATATGATTAAAATCTCGAGTATGATTGTAAATGTTTGCTTAGTCAATCCCTGGCATCAGTGGAATGACACTGACAGCTCACTCCACGCAAGTTTTCACGGTGAGATTTTTATAGAATCGACATGCTGTAGTGCTGCCGTGCGATTCTGTAACCATCTCACCGTGAAAACTTGGGTGAAGTGAGCGTGGAGTGAGCTGTTATTAGGGATTAACACTATTGACATTGCTCACTTCAAGCTCACTTCACTTATGATTTCACGGTGAGATTTTTTACAGAATCGACCGGCTGTTCCGTAGAATGTACTTCGAAGCTCACTTAAGTAAACGCCAAATGCAATAATAAAAGAAAATGAATTCGCTTGTTTAAACATTGACTTTTATTATATCGTCGCAAAGTCGCCTTTCGGTTTTTGTTATTGATATTAAGAATACCAGTATAGCCTATTGTATGAGAAAAATGTAGTCCTTAGCAGCATTAACTTTATTTTCAAAACGAATCGGTGAAGGAAAACATCGTGAGGTAACCGGCATGTCTTAGAACCAAAAATTTCATGAGATGTGACATCCGCCAATCCGCACTGGGCCCGCGTGGTATATTATGGCCCACTCCCTCTCACAGAGAGGATAACTTAATTCTTTAGTATCTTTCTTTAGTATCTTAATTTTTTAGTAATTTTTCGTAATTTTTTTACTCTGTAATGAATAAGTCATTTTTACCTATATGTGTTACCATATGGCAATAATCCTCGCTGTCAACTTTATAGCGACACTCCTACAAAATGCTGTTCGATTGTAAATAGAACCCATAGCTGAACGCTGACTCCCAAAATACAGGTCCAGGCCTAGTTTGGGGGTTAGGATCAAATTTGTGGCAATACATTGATGTGCTATTTAATTATTACTGGCTTGTAACATGTATTTTTAAGTGTCAAATAAATATTTATATTATTTTTTTTATTTATTTATATCTGTGACTGTGTCAACAGTGGGAACATTATAGGCAGATTTTATGCTAATGCTTATGATAACTGGATTTAAAAAAAAAAAACCATCACCATTCCCTATACGCAGTTTTGTTTGCATCATGGAATGTAACAGCACACAAATCGACCTATTTCCATTGATTGAGTATCGAGTGTCCGAATGACGATCTCAATAGATACGTCACTAATTCTATCGTGAACTATGAATCTGAACCTTTTGCTGCATATTATGTCAGTGTTATTTGCAAATATCGTCACTGCTTGGAGTTTGGACTGACATTAGGCTGCTGTCTCACTAGGTAACTGATTTGTTGGCCCTAAAACAGTTCTTCTTAAAATATTCCTATATTGTTATTTATATTGTCTTAGCGATAAGACCGCCCATTGTGTCACCCTTTGTAAAATTTCTATATTTATGTCTGTAATTTATATGGTGTACATAATAAAGAGTATTCTATTCCCAGTGAGAAAACTGCTGAATAAGTGAATTTTGACTATCTGTTATATCCTATGCACCTACATTATATCTTATCAATGCGCAAACCAAAAATGCTGATCCTATTAAGTTATTGTAAATTTACAAGATTTTTCACTTATTTCTTGACACTATCTTCTAAATCCCACTTGCAAAATCGTTTTGTCTCTTTGTGTGTCAGAGATTAAATTCGCAATTTCATGTAGCAGTTGATTTACTATCTAGACCAGTACAAAAACTTCATCGTTCTGATTAAGCGCGTGATTCTACTTCTTTGATACAGCCGGTAATTCTGTAAAAATCTCACCGTGAAATCATAAGTGAAGTGAGCACATAATAGTGTTAATCCCTAGCGAATGACAGCTCACTCCAGGCTCACTTAACCCAAGCTTTCACGGTGAGATGGTTACAGAATCGCACGGCTGATCTCATAATATTTGTTGTTATACCAACCATACTCGTCTAGGTATCTTTGTTATCATCATCAGCCTTGGGTAGTTCACTGCTGGAGAAAGTCTCTCCAATTGCACGCCATTCAGCTCAACTATAGGCAACTCTCATCCATCTGCTACCAGTCACTCTGCGAATATCGTCACTCTATCTAGCCTTAGGGCGTCTTCCCTTACGTTTTCAGATTCGCGGTTTCCACACAAGAACACGTCTACCCAACGGTCATCGGCTTTACGGCTAATATGGGCGGCTTATTGCCACAGCCTGCTTTATCTCGTATGTTACGCACATTTCATTTAGTACTAACCAGTGTTTCAGTGGAAGTGGATACCGATACAGAACATCGTAATGTCATGATTTAATTGGTGGCTTGTTTCTTATTACCGTGTTTATTAAGTTTTCATCGGGGGTTGCTAAGGTCTATATCTTTTTCATGAGGTTAAATAGGCGATATACTAGTGATCATGATGATGTTTATTGTTCTATGAATTTTTATATTTATATAACTATTATAATTATATATCGCCTCTTTGCGATGACAACGTGGCATCTTTAAAAATTGCAGTTTTTGAAATAATAATAATAATAATAACTTTATTGACACTAAAAACCTTCGTTACAATAAGTAGTACATGTAGGTAGCAAAATCAATTGATTATAAAAAGGTGTCTGGAATGGTGGAAACCCTGCCTCCTAAACTAGGGGAAACCTGTGCCTTAGGAGACAAAATAACACGATGTCGTCGCAAAGAGGCGATATTGTACGGTTTACGTACACTTAGGTAATATTAGCTGATTACGCAAATCGGCTTCAATTACTTTTCATCAGTATAATCTGACTCAGTGTGCACTTTAACTCTATCTAACGAACATACATATATGAGAATCACCTGCAATATAATACTGTATAAGTGACTTAGAAAATAAACTAGTAAAATACTACGGCTTCACTTTTCTTAAGCACACTCACTAAACTACAAACTACTTAACTATTACAAATCTAATGTACAGTTCACTACACTGTACGTATATGTATACAAATAAATATTTATATATTATAAAATATATATATTATAGTAAATCGTATGTATGTATTTATACCTATTTATGTATTTGTCTAGTTTATTTTTTATTTTTATCACTGTCCTCTCAACCAAAGCACCTGCCATCTAATCTCTTCACCACCCTTGGTTAACTGGTAGAGAATGCCTAAACCATTAAGTCCGCCTTTGTACCTTTTGTGCGAAAAGTTTAAATAAATACTACCAAACTCATACATGGCCGCACGTAAACCAACTTATATACTGTAAAATTCGTTTTAGTTCGTCGAATTTAACTTTATTAGGACGAGCTGGTACACATGTGTATATATACAATACAAAACTTGTCCATGAGAGGTTAAAGCCTTTCTTTTATACAAATATTTTATGTAGGTAGAATATACAAGGTGTAACTTAAATAATGTACAACCTCTTAAGGGGTCATTGTACTCATCATTATGAACAACTTTTACTATGGGACCAAACCTGAAATCGCGAAAAAAAATCAGCTGTTCCCTACATTTATGTTCGCATAACTCGTCAAAATGTAGGGAACAGCTGATTTTTTTTTCGCGATTTCCGGATTGGTCCCATAGTAAAAGTTGTTCATAATGATGAGTACAATGACCCCTTAAGAGGTTGTGCGTTATTTAAGTTACACCTTGTATATATAATATTATGATATTTCTTTGCCGCAGTAATAACACACAGCAAATAATCTCTGCTATGTAAATGAGGATTATTATAAAAGTAAATAATATAATAAATCTGATTTTCTGACGAGCATGAGATAATACTGTTAATATAGCAGATAGTAAAAATATATAGCGTTCACTGTTGGAAATGAATGATTAGCTCAGATTAAAGAACACACGAGGTTACAATTTGTTAAAGACTTCTTGAGGACACTTCGAACGAATTCTTATCGGATTCTACGAATATTTGATGAAATAGGGGTCACAATTGCATCATGATGTGGATAAAATTATTTTTTTGGGTAAACTAATCCGGTTTTTATTTGGTTATAACGTGGACATAATTCGTCACAAACGATATATAATATAAACACACATATTAATGTAAAATCACCTTGTTAAAATACCTAACATATTATCAAATTGTTTCAATAACTAAATATTAAAACTATTGAATTAACGATATAATGTCAACTTCCGTTGTCCAATATTTGTTTTATTATGTGGAATGTGGGAATCGAGAAATGTATTAATTAGTTCGTGATAATTATCAACAAAATTTTATTTGGTGAATATTCATTGATATCTATTTTGTGTTCTTTTGAATAGAATCTGCAGGGATAGTGAACTGTTAGGTATAACTGACTAGTTGTAGGTTTGTAATAGCTTACTCTGTTAAAACAATTTGGATCAAGTAGATATCTAAGTATTTATTTATATATAAAAACATGTTATATACTAAAGTCGCCTTTTCGTGCCTGTCTTTGTGATTTTATTGCGATTTTGACCATTGTGAATAGTTTAGAGAGTTTATTCCGTAAGATTTATATACAGCGTGTAACGGAAGGGGGGTACCAACCCCGAAGGAGGTGAATGTGCTCATGAAACTCAACAACTTTCCCCAAAGAACATAGGTCGAAATATGAAAAAAAAATTTGGCCCTCCCTTACAAAACTGACTACCAGCTGATTGATTTACTATGGGAGAGCCAAATTTTTTTTTCATATTTCGACTTATGTTCTTTGGGGAAAGTTGTTGAGTTTCATGAGCACATTCACCTCCTTCAGGGTTGATACCCCCTTTCCGTTACACGTTGTATGATCAAAATTAAAAGTCATTTATTAAAATTAGGCTGAGAATCAGCCGAGATGAGATGTAAATTAGCACTTTTCGAACGTCAATATTACATAAGACAGTCGGACAAAACGCCCAAAACGCGCGCGCACTAAGAAGTGGCGCAACAAACTCCCCAGCAGCACATTTAACATTCATCCGCCCCGATGTCGCGAAATTTCCTAAAGATCGGTAACAATAGAAAAAGTAATTGTGTCTCATTAGTGACAGTTGAGCTAATAATATATGTAGATAATAAAGAAATCTTGATGATTTGTTATTGATTCAAAAAATAACGTCACACTTGTTGTGACAAGTGAAGGAATGTGGACCTTGAAGATTTATTTGTACCACCCAAGATGATGTGCGAATCGTAAACTTAAACTCTATCAACGCTAAACTGCTAAACCCATAACACCCCATAAATGGTGAAGTGGCTTATACTTATAAAATTCCCAGCAGCTTCTGTGTCATATATTATATCGCGTATAAGTGACGTCACAGATGTGACGCCGGGGCTCCGTACAGCGTTGCAAGCGCACCTACCGCGCCCATCAACCCAAGAGTACCCAATACTCTGCGGAACACTGCACGACCTGTCGTGCCTGCACCCGCCGTCGCGTCCTCCGTAGGTGACACACCTTTCCGCTAAATAAGCTACAACGAAGTGGACGTGTGGTGGAGGTACGGGGGCACCCTATGGTAGCATAGTGCCTCCGAATATAGCTCCAGGGAAGGGTGTTGAATGCGTTGAAGATGTCCAAGGACACCGCCAGCATCACCCCACCCCGGGACACCGCTTCCTCCGCCGGGACTCTAACCCGTATTAAGGCGTCCACAGTGGAGCGCCCATGTCGAAACCGAATTGACTGCCGTCTAGATCCGACCACTACTCTCTGCACAAGTGGCTGACGAGGCGAGCTGCAATTATCTGCTCGAAAAGCTTACCCACCTCGTTCAGGAGCACTATGGGCCAGTATGCGGACAGTGAGTCAGCTGGGCGCCCCGCCTTCCTCAGCAGGACCTGACGACATGTTTTCCACTAGGTAGAGAACCAGCCCTGAGCGCTTGCGACAACTAGGCTAACAATAAAAATAAAATGAATCAGCATACCTTAACAGACAGTGACATCGAGCACGTGTAACTGAATCAATCACATTATATACTGGGCTTACTATCACCGGATAAGCTTTATCTATCAAATAAATCTGTGAATATGAACTCTGTATTGATATCCGTTGATAACAGGCGATTAACTATCGGCGATAATTTGCTCGTTCGTCGTAAAACGGCATAATATATGAAGGTTATCCTTGGTGGGATATACAGAAGTAACGCACTTAACAATTATAGTACAAGCGACTATCGTAATAATTCTTGTGTTATGAAACTAAAATATCCACAAGGTCACATATAATACCTGAATTAGTTCCTGTAGGTAGATTGCTAGCTGTCCAGGACAATCTCTTTGGAGTAAATACATTCAATTCTATCTTGTTACTAATATTCTGATTCTATATATATATATATATTTTAATGTGTTTATTAACTAGAGAAACTTTGCAGACGTGACAGGTAATGAACCAGGAACTGCCAAACTAACCAGGTAACCAGGGATATTAAACCATTATAAAACAAAACAGAGTCAACTCTGTATAAAATAGTAGGTACTTGCTGTAATCAGAAAAGTCCTAATTTTACTTGCATGTGAAACATATTCCACAAAAATCTTATCGAACGTGACTCTACTAAATATATTTTGAAAGTTATAATAGAAATGTTCATCTACTTAATAAAACTATTAAATTCATTCGTTCATTCACTGACAGACACCGCATAGCCTTAACCGCTGGGTCTAGAACCATGGAACAGCACAAAAGCGCAAGAGCACAAGAGTTCCATATACAACATTAGTTTTAGTATATGCGAAACCCGAAACACGTGTCTAGTATTTTTATGTAAAGAATCTATGTATATGTGCTTGTTATGTTACCTGCTTGTCTGTACAAAAACATGGTTACCACGCGGCGTCCCCGCGCCGCCCCGCGCGCCTCCAGGGTCGTCTTGCGCTCATTGATAATAATTTGGCAGTAGGTAACTAACCGTATAAAGTGGATGAAAAGTGTTAAACATCGCATTTCTTAACCACAGCAGGCTGTAGGTAGGTTAAAAAATAACTGTCTACAATTAACCATCTTGGCATGTTTAAAAATCTTAATCATCACTATTTACAATGTCTTACTAATCACTCCCTACTCAAACATATCATTATAATTGTTCAAAACTTTGTCTTATGCACAGACGGGCGCACTTACCCAAATTTCTATTTAATTTACTTAAAACGTTATGACTGTTTTTAACATTGTTAAATGCACTTTCAATTTGGTTTTTAAGTCGGTTTCGCGCGTTATGTAACTGAACGGGAGCGCGACACGTGCGCGACAACCTGTAGCATCCGGATGACTGAGGGGGTTGTCACCCCCGCCCCGCTGTGCGCTCGCGCCTAGTGCCGCTATGAACGGCCGTGACCTCTGTTGTGGCATATGATTGTGGATATGTACGTACTTAGTGTCGCTCGGTGTCCAACTTGTAACCTTTTTTAAATATTTTGGGACAAAATATAACATGTGTAAAAAATATTGGAATCGATTCAGTTACTTATTCTGAACAAACTATATTCAGATTTGCAATATACTAATAATAATGTTGTATACCAAAAATGGTAACTAAGTAAGAATTATTAAGATGGGAAATCCCGTCGGGTCATGACTAGATCTTAATAAATCGTAAGTCAATACTGTGCAACTGCGTTCATCATTGTTATAAAGGGCGATTCGTTGAGTACAATCCCTGTTTTACACTGACAAAATTGTCTTAGAAACATTCTCCTTTTTCTACGAAGAAAAATTCCAGTAAAATCAGCTGACCGAACTACAACTAGAACAATGAACCCAATTGTATAAACACCAATCTCAAATGTGTGAATGACGTATCATACGTTTCCATTGCGGACTGACGAAACTTCCTAAGTCACGGGCGCCATTTGAACAAGCGAGGTATCCGACAAATCCTTAAATCGACATTGCTAAACAAACGCTGGATATGGGAACATTCCCGCTGCTCGTCTGGATTAGAGGCGCGCTTAAATCCGGCACCCGTGCGGTAGTCAGTGTAAACATGGGTTAAGGGCGCCGCTCTATGAGATGTCTCGTGGGTAAAGTTATGGTGTGTTTTGGAAGCAGAAGGATAAAGTATGACTTTATTAATATGCATAATTCGAATGTGATTGAGCAGTTTATGAGCTTTGGTAGGTTCCTGAAATAGTCGAAAGAGTTCATGAAAAAGAATTCACGAACTCTATAATATAATAATAATAATAATAATAATAATCCACAACTTTCATACAAACGCCATCTAGTCCCAAACTAAGCAGAGCTTGTGCTATGAGTACTAGACAACTGATAAACATACATATATATTTCTAAATACATACGTAATATAGATAAATTACACCCAGACAAAGAACAAATGATCGTGCTCATCACACAAACATATGTCCTAGGTGGGAATCGAACCCACGACCTTGCGCTTAGCAGTCAGGGCCACTGACCACTAGACCAACAGGCCTGTCAATATATAGCGAAACTAAGGAAATCCTGTTAAATAAAAGAAATGAAAAGCGATTAAGCATAAGAAAAGCTTCTAAATGTGGAAAATGTAGATGCAATATACCCTGGGCACATAATATAAGAAAACATCACGCATGGGACAACCAGTTATGCAGAGTTGTATCGTATAGTACAGGCGCCAGCACATCAAGCTACTCGAAACTCAAATTTTCCCAATCAACTTTGATCATTATGTTTTAGCGATAAAGTTGAAAATCTATTAAAGACATTTGACAGATTGTAGTAGCTTGATGTACTGTATTGTAGTAGCTTGAAGTCCTATGTAATAGGGGTGAGTGTATGGCCACCAACCGGGCACAAATCCAAAATCCAGGCTGGATTTATGCTCCAAAATATCAACATAGCAACTCAAAATTGCGTAATATTTTACATATACCTACGTCTTTAACGACTAAGTTCGTAGTTGCTAATCACGCAGTATATCTGGTGATCCTCCATGGAAGGTCAGGGGTCGGCTCATGTCCGTGGCACCACTGACGAAATTGGCTCAAAAGCCGAGATAACTTCGGCGTAAACTATAAAAATCTGCGACGTATAATAACACAAATCCCGATTAGATTGATACTCACTGTTGCTGCGCTTGGCTAGCAAAAAAAAACACCGACTTATCAAACACTACCATGCATCGTTTTAACGTATAATTATATACTTAATGTATACATAATATTGTAAGACATTTAAAAAAAGTAACGTTGGAGTTTCTTGCCCATTTTTCTCCATACAAAACGATCTTTTGGAAGGGGCGACTGGATTCAATTCTTTTTTTGTGCCTATTTGAAATAAGTGATTTCACTTTGACATTGACTTTATCATTATTAAGTTAGTATTATTTACTGCGTAAAAGTAGCGATACAGATTTTTGAAGAAGTGCTGACGCTATACCTAACAATGGACGGCCCGATTCAAACATTGTGGCGGTTCAGAACATGAGGGGAGTAACTGTGCAGTAACAAATTCACGTGTCAATGGTGGTGAGGAGGAAGGTACTGCGCAGCGAGTAGCGCACTCTAGAGCCGCCATAAAGTTTCAATCGGACTTGTAGTGGGCTAGTATTGCTGTGCTTTGAATGGGATATGGGTCCGTTGTCAGTAAGTTATGTACAGACGCCAGCACATCAAGCTACCCGAAACTGTCAGATTTTCCCGATCAACTTTCAACCTTATGCTTTAGCGATAAAGTTGAAAATCTATTAAAGAAATCTGACAGATTGTAGAAGCTTGATGTGCTGGCGTCTGTACATAATTTACTGACAACGGACAACGGCAAGTTACAAACAGCGTGGTTTTTGGTAATCAACACGCCAATGTCTTTCTCTCAAGAATTTTAGAGTGGCCTTAAAATTCTTAGTGTCACATTATTTCTTTGTGAATTAATATCTTTTTTCTTCCTCCTGTTAGTTAACTTAATATTAGAATTCAAAAAGAACTATCCAGTTCATATAAAACGTAATTCAAGAAAAACCTTTACATTTTTCTTTTATCTTGCCAGTCTCTCTCTAGTCACAAAAAAATAAAATAAACTAAAAAGAATATCTGAAATTTGATCTTTATTTTTATCTGCTAATCGTTGGCAGTTCTATGAATCCGTATGTCACGCCGATAATTCAACTGTTATAGTTGTTATCTAAACTAATTGTACGTCTCAATTATCTATTTTTACGCGATTCATACCTATTCCAATGTTTAAATAGTCCACCTCTGAACATTTATGTGCTTGAAGTATTAAATGAATAAATAAATATATGTACATAATTACGTATCGTACCTATTTATTTTGCGAATATCTAAGCGATTACACATAATTCCAACGCCAAAAAACTTTAAAATAAAACATAATTTTTCAGTCACAGAGTAGGTTCTAAATCATTAGAATTAAGTATTACGAAATAAATAAATGTAAAGTTGTTACAAACATTTGAAAGGCGATTTTGAACGACCTAATACGTACCTACGCTGAAGGTTATATACAGCGTGTAACGGAAGGGGGGTATCAACCCTGAAGGAGGTGAATGTGCTCATGAAACTCAACAACTTTCCCCAAAGAACATAGGTCGAAATATGAAAAAAAAATTTGGCCCTCCCTTACAAAACTGACTACCAGCTGACTGATTTACTATGGGAGGGCCAAATTTTTTTTTCATATTTCGACCTATGTTCTTTGGGGAAAGTTGTTGAGTTTCATGAGCACATTCACCTCCTTCAGGGTTGATACCCCCCTTCCGTTACACGCTGTATACTTAAAAAAATATATTTAAAAAAATTAAAACTATTTAGGAAAAACCACGTCGCTGTTTTGAACGCGTTGACAGCTCAAGAATTAAAAGATAAGCCCACATGGTGTACAAATATGAGTGGTTTCTAAACGCTATCTCGTTCAAATAAGTGGAGCATAAATTAATCAGAGCCGTGGTGTATAGACAACAGGGGTAATGCCACGGTAAATGTTACTATCATAACGTCTCTCTGTGTTTGTGTGTCACTTACTTGCCTCTGTATTCGTCAGATTAGACGGGAGTTGGTTATCGCGTTTGCATCATTTGAGATAAATAGTAGGCTAATTTTGGCGCGTCATTTTAAAGTGGTATTTCTCTTTTTTGTTTTAAACTATGCTATATTTACACTAGATTTTGCCCGCGATTTCATCGGCGTGAAATTTCTGGTTTCCCTGACTGACCCCGTTGCATTGCATCACCTGGTCGCGCTGTTATTTATTTCTTTTTAACATAGTGTTCTTTCTGATTTTTTTTCTTTTTCCTCAGCCCCTAAGGGTCCTTTATTAATATTTTTTTTGGTTTTCGGGGGAAACCTTCAAAAGGCACCCCACCTCCGGGGAGAGGTCGGGGAGTGTGGGACTACTAAAACCACCTCGGTGATCACCATCAGCACATAGGGGTGGTCCCGGTTCCTCTTGAAAGACCAATTCCGGAACCCCCCCTTTGCAACGCCTGTAAGGCACATCCCTGGAGAGACTGTAAAGGGGCCTCCCCTGAGCCTCGCTATGCATGGCAGCACGTGACCACGGTGCCACAGTCTTCCCTGGGGTCACTCGGTGGGGAGACAGAGTCCCCACTCTGTGCGCTCGCGACCCCAAAGGCACAACTACCTTGATTGGTAAGCGTGTTTCCATTTGTGGTTGCCTCCCCGACACCTCGTTCTCTGAGCAGCTGAGTTCCCTATCCCAATCCCGCTCAGCGGCCTCCTTCTTGACCGTCACGGTTTCACAGAAGGAGGTTACTTCCGTCCAATCCTCTGTCTCTGCCAGCATAACCATAGCTCCTAAGGCTCCTAGCGTGATGTTGAGCATAACCTAGCCTATGTTTTTCCTCGAGAATTGGGCTGTCAAATGCCTTACTCCCCGATTCTGAGGCACTATGTGGGGATAATGGTCGGGTAGCTCATTCCTCACTTTGTCGTTCTCTGCACATTCTGCCTCAGACACCTACTTTGTTGTTTGTTTCTTGGCTGTTTACTACTAACACTAGTTATTAGATATTTTTACTAACAAAATGGACTATATTGTTGTCTGAATCTAATATATAAATAAAAAAAAAATGACGACACGGTTGGCGCAGTGGTTAAGCTAATGACTGCTGCGCTGCGTGTCGCGGGTTCGATTCGCGCACGGAACAAATATTTGTATGACCTACAAGTAGTTATTCCGGGTCTGGCTGTTTGTGTATGTGAGTTTAAATGTTTGTAAACGCAACCACAATACAGGAGAAATTCCGAGTGTGGGGCAACGTTTTTAAAAAAAAAAATACAAAAGGATTTTTTTAATCCGACTGGTTGTTTCAGACATTAGCGTTGAAACAAACAAACAAACTCTTCAGTTTTAATGTCATTATAGATTTATAAATAAGTTTATGTTACAGAGTAGTTTAAACATTTGATAATAGTCGGCAGTACAAATAAATCATTACTCGAAATCTTATCCGTCAGTTTGTCATAGAATACAACGGCTTATGATGTTCATGACCAGAATCACGTAGCTTTATCTATTTGGTTTAGATTTATGTTCCATCTCATTTCTTCTAAGACAGAAGATGAGAAGATTAGTACCTACTTAGCGCACGAAACTTGTACAGCTAATCGCAATCAGTGGGAACAATTTGACATTGATGCCTTTATGTCGTAGCAGTAAGGTCGGTTTTCGAAGTGCAAGTGTTACCACTGATGTGCGTTTAATTGTTCGTTTCAGGCGGAAAAGCGGTTATTCTGGCTTCGAAAAATTCGCCTTTATGAAAAACTATTTTGACTACATAAGCATAAACAGCTTATAATGTTCCCACTACTGGGACACGGACCAGCAGGGTGATTGCGTAACACACTATCAGTGGCAATGGGTTTCATTTTGACAGTTGAACAACATTCATTGCGTTATTTACGTTGCTGAGCAGACACATTTTGCGAAAATTTGGAGCAATGGATTAGCAATATGCATCAAAATTATTCAAATTGATAGTAATAGTGTGTTATAATAACACACTAACAATCTCAATCTGAATCATTTTGAATGATATTGCTGATCCAATACTTCATATGTTCGAAAATCTGTCTGCTCAACAACGTAAATAACGCAATGAATGTTGTTCAACTGTCAAAATGAAACCCATTGCTACTGATAGTGTGTTACGCAATTAGCCTGTTGCTCTCGGTGAGAGGGGGTAGGCCGTAGGTAATCTACCACGCGTGCCCCGTGCAGTTTGAAGGATGTCACAATGTCAATTTGTCAATGGCATTGCTACTGATAGTGTGTTATGCAATTACCCTGCTGGTCTGTTTCCCAGCAGTGTGAAAATTATAAGCTGGTTATGCTTATGTGCCTACTCGAAATAGTTTTTCAGAAAACCGAATTTTTCGAAGCCAGAATAGTCGCTTTTCCGCCTGAAACGAACAATTAAACTTTTGGTTCTAGGATATGCCAGTTTCCTCACGATGTTTTCCTTCACCGTTTTAGAGCAGTGGTCATGAAATTATTCACACAAAGTAATGCGTCTGCCTTGTTTTGAACCCACAACCTACAACTCCTAAGTCAGAGCTTAGGACACAGCCACACAGTGGACACAACGGACGCAAAATTATTTTCCTGTCCCTTAGTCGTAATTATCTTATTCATAGGTTTCTTGTACTTGTACGTAGTTTACGCTTTTGCGTAAACTACGTCATTACGGTGTCCAAAACGAAGCTCTCAACGTAATAAATTGTTATTTACATAATAGGTTCCAATGTGTAGATGTTAATGGTGTGAAATCTTCCGGGCTACCAGTTCAGTTAGGTGTGCCGCAAGGCTCAATACTGGGCCCATTCTTGTTCTTAGTTTATATCAATGATTTACCATTCCATTTAAAGGGAATCTGTGACGTTGTACTGTTTGCTGATGATACATCTCTTATTTTTAAAGTAGACAGGAATAGACTAGATTTTGACGAGGTAAACAGTGCACTCTCAATAGTTACGGATTGGTTTACGTCAAATAACCTAGTTCTCAATGCCAAGAAAACGAAATGTGTAAAGTTCGCCTTACCGAATGTTAGAAATCTAGGACCCAACATCGTCTTAGATAAAGAGGCGCTTGAGACTGTGAGCTCAGCAGTTTTTCTGGGAATAACAGTAGATGCCAAACTTCAGTGGGGACCACATATATCGAGCCTAGCAGGAAGGCTCAGTTCGGCTGCCTACGCCGTCAGGAAAGTAAGACAATACACTGACGTTGATACAGCTCGTTTAGTATATTTTAGTTATTTTCATAGCGTTATGTCCTACGGTATTCTGCTGTGGGGCAAAGCAGCTGATATACAAAATATATTCGTCCTTCAAAAACGAGCTGTTCGAGCTATTTACCAGCTAGGTGCTAGAGTTTCTCTAAGAGATTTATTTAAAGATATTGGTATTCTCACGGTTGCATCACAATTCATATTTGCCAACATCATATATATTAGGCAAAATATACACTTGTATACTAAAAACAGTGATGTTCACAATGTTAACACCAGAAATAAGGACAAACTACGTGCTCCCTTTCACCGGCTTCATAAGGTTCATAACTCATTTGTTGGGCTTGGTATAGCCTTTTATAACAAGCTACCCTCTTCTTTGCTAGATTTGCCTTTTAATGCATTTAAAGCTCAAGTAAAATCCAACCTTTGTTCAAAGGCATACTACTCCATCAACGACTACTTAAACGATAAGAATAGTTGGTCGCCCTGATTAACTCAAGACAATGTTTATGTTCTTTCTCCAGAATTAGATTACTGATAGGTTATTATACTATGAGCTCATTATACAATTGTTTTTATTGGGCTGTATAAGTCAAATCAGTTTAGTTTTATTTTTATTATATTATTGACATAATCAACCCATTTAAATGTTTTCTAATGAGTTGATTGCAATATGTGGTTAGCTAGTGACCTCGACGATTGATCATATTATTCTTACCTGAGCAACCGGCAGCAAGTTCGTCATGCTCCCTCAGATGTCACTGCTTGCGGTAGCGTCGGGGGTCGGGTTGCCTCCTTCCCTCAAATATGGCGAGGGGGGTAATGGCTGATCTTTGCGTTATGCTCGTGAACGGGTGCTGCTTGTGGTGACTGGTCGTCTTGCTGACCATGGTTTTATTATTGTTATAATTAGTAATAACTTGTTTATTTAGTTTCCTTCGATGGTCCTAGTTTATCATTTGTGACTTCAAGCGACAGCTATGTAAACAGAACCCAGCATTGCATAAATATGTTAGCGGTCACGCCCTTCATACCTGGAGGCTTTTATTTAATTTTCATTTATTAATTTTTGCTTGAGTACCTACGTATAGTTTTTTATTGTATTTCTTGGTATATTGGCGTTGCTAGCTGACATATGGCAGATAATTGAATTTAGTGTCCTGTGTCTTGTAATGTTAATTGCTTTGCATACCTTGTATTGTATTCAGTCAAGTATTTTCTAACTGAACAGACAGCTGTGCTGCTGGGGAGTTTGTTGCGCCACTTCTTCTTCCCAGCGAAAGCACTAGGAAGTGGTGAAGGGCGGGCGTTTTGGGGGACTGTCTTTTGTAATTTTGACGTTCGAAAAGTGCTGATTCTCAGCCTAGTTTGAATAAATGACTTTTGATTTTGATTTTGATTTTGATTTTGATTTTGATTTCTTGCCTGACTCTCTCATAGCTAAACTTATAGATAACGCAAAAACAAACATATCTACTTATTAAGTAAGTACCAGTGGGATATCTATGGAAATAGTAGCTGACAACCACTGAGCCCTGTTTGTGGAGCAATTGTTACAATTATGATTTACATATTTACCGATCTTGTAATCTGATGTCTGAAGACTGATGTTGCTGTCACCTCTATGTATACATACTTAGTATGTAATATTTACCGAATTAGATAGGTAGTTGTTTTTATGTTGGATAATTAATTTGCTGAAATCAAGTAGGTAAAGGAAAGAAAATGCCTGCTAATATAAAATTTAGACACTTCTAACAAGGATTAAAATATTTAACGATAGTAATCAGAGACAGTAGAGAGTAGGGTGGCGTTTGCCCAAAAAAAAACAGACACAAATTAGTTTAAAGATATAGTGATGATAATAATGTCATTTATTAGGCTAAGTTAAATCATATCACTTCCAAACATACTAATGCATTTTTGGTCAATATTGTTCCCCAAATATGCGATAAACTTATGAAATCAGTGTGGGAATATAAACAGGATTATCAGTTCTCGGACAGCAAGAAATTAGTGTGTAAGTGACTAATAAACCTAATTCGTGCATTTGTTAACAGTTTGGTAACGCATACAAGAGTTTCCTATTATTTAAACGATACACTATGCCAACATCTTTGAATTAAGCTAAGTATAACTGTAGATACATTTAATAATTACTCACCATTTTTAAATCCATAAACTAAACGTTTTTCTTCTTAATGATTCCTTAGCGTGTTTTTATTTAACGGAAATCAACATCTAATTAAAAGCAGCCGATGGTATTCACTTACCCGTTACAATTAATAATAATAATAATAATAATATTCCACAACTTTCACACAACGCCATCTAGTCCCAAACTAAGCAGAGCTTGTGCTATGAGTACTAGACAACTGATAAACATACATATATACTTCTAAATACATACATATTATAGATAAATTACACCCAGACAAAGAACAAATGATCGTGCTCATCACACAAACATTTGTCCTAGGTGGGAATCGAACCCACGACCCTGGGCATAGCAGTCAGGGCCACTGACCACTAGACCAATAGGCCTGTCAAACCAACAATTACCAGCCTGTCAAACCAACAAAACCAACAATTACCTACCAGACGATGAAATAAAAAATAAAAAAAACATGGTAAAGAGGTGACCAAGTCTGAAGTGCGAGTGAAGTTGTTCTATCACTGAAAAAGTCATATCTCAGTATGTTCGAGTATATTTCAGTTATTTAATTATTTTTTTTTTGTTATAATAGTTTTATTGTGGTGTGGCATGTATTGTAATATTTAGTTACGAACACATATTTTAAGTATACTGTTATAAATATGGATCACTGTGTCTGAATTCAATAAATAATAATAATAATTTATATCTTCAACGATCACCATCAAAAACGTAGCAATAACGTTTCTGCCTTATAACTTAGCTTATAACCAGTCTTAAAACCTTCAATAACAGCTACTTTGATTCTACAAAATAGAAAATAAAGAAGATGATGGGACAAAAGTGATGTAAGATGACAGCTTTCATCTCAATATTCATGTCAGCTTTCACAGGAAAACCATTTTCCCCATCGGTACTAATAATTCTAACATACGCATTCTCGAGCGCAAAACCGCCCAGCAAAGCTCAACAAGTCCAGATCACACACAAATCGTTCCAAATAAATTGTAAAGTTCGGCGAACATATCCATTGTAATTGTGGTACGTGCTAGCCGTGATTGCAGCAAGAGTTAACACATAATACATTACAGTTTATGTCACAACACAATCAGGCTCCGCCGAGGACGAATCAGGCGGCGACGCGCGTAATCTGGGTTAACAGGGGTCAAACGACATCACAAATTCCAATACGATATTAGACGTATCTGTGGCGCGAATCAACGATTCTATGGACGGGCAAACTGTGCGTGCTATTGGCTAACACGCCCCTGCGCTTGTTCGCTTCATGCGGCACATTTTGCACTGTATGCACATTGATTGTGCACGTCAAATTGCTCGGAATTGGTAAGGGCTAATTTATTGTTGAGAGCAGTCAAGTGTACCTCTGCGACTACATCATTTCGTTCTTAAGTTTTTTAGGTTTTGCTATTGAATCAAAAATTATAAGATCATTTGTTATGGAGTTTCGGGAATGGTGTGATGATTCCTTAATTTCAATTTAATTAAAAGCTCTGTGCTCATTTTGTTTTTGTCCGGCGAGATTTTTTGTGTCAACTTTAACATTTTAACGTGATGAGATATGTCGTGTTTGCACATCATTAACCTTATTAAAACACTATCATTCGTTGTGAGTTTGCCGTTATGTGGTCAAACCGGCGAACAGTAACAATATTCAATTAATGGAATCAGTGCGGCTCATGAACGTTTTGTATCGACTGACGCAATGGCCAAGTGTCCAATTTGTATCTCGATTTGCCTTAAGTGGTTCGACTTTTCTTAGATTAGAATACATAAAGATGTGTATTTTATTTTTCATGTGAGTTCACTCGTAGTTTTATTACACTTGGTGTTGAAAATATGGTCATTGTAGGCATTACACTTTCAAATTGAATTACGCAGTCAAAGGTTATCTCCTAAAACGTGATATTCATTTTCTACATGGTGAAAATAACCGAAAATTGTAAATGATCAAATTGCGATAGCTAAACTATCTAGAGATAAATCTTTACATCACTCCTTGAATCCAAGGACCGGCCAATATAGACTGAACAACGGGAATTTCCAGATTAGATGCTTATCTAACTTGCAAACTCCGTCCAGTTGTTCTCGACCTGAAGCGAGATATGACGTACGCCTTCATTGACGTTCAGCAATTGGCAGTAAATTATAAAATTGTCACCTCTTGTAGTGACTCTTTTGTCTATGGTAAAAATAGCGACGGCGTCTATTTTCAGTATACTTGTGTCACACGTCACACGGGTGCTAATCAAACGAATATGACCGAATTTGTAATCGGATTTCCAACATGAGTTTGTAACGTGTAAAATGGTTATCTCTGTTGTTTTTCCTGTAGTGTTGGTCAAGATCGAAAAAAACACTTATTTATAGAAACACTAGCGACCCGCCCCGGCTTCGCACGGGTGCAATGGAGAAACTGATAATTTTAGAGCCATTATTTCTCGTAAAAAGTATAGGATAAAAAATGGTTATTGTGGGTTATCCCTAAGAGATAGACATATACCATCGCGGACTTTCTTGTAGACCTTTTTAAGGTGTACAATACTGTAGTACATTATTTTGATCTATCTCGACGGGTTCAGCCAGTGTTTACAAAGTAAGCGCAAAAAAATGTGTTTATTTACGACATCACATTAGAAACCTCTAAAATTATCAGTGTTTCTCTACTATATTATGCATGTGTTATACATAAAAACCTTCCTCTTGAATCACTCTATCTATTAAAAAAAACAGCATCAAAATCCATTGCGCAGTTTTAAAGATCTAAGCATATATAGGGACAGACAGACAGGGAAGCGACTTTGTTTTATACTATGTAGTGAAGATGACATGACGTCATGTCATCTTAATTGTGAACATTTTGGGTCCTTGCATGTTTCTGTCTATCCGGTTGGTGGTTCTTTGATCTGAAACAAGCAAAATAAGTTGTATTTTTAACATGTCTGCGCGTTTTACCGTTGGCTCCTTAAGTGACTGTTTTTGGTTAAAACAAAGACACCAAATACGTCAACACAGTCTTCATTAAAATCAGATCATGAATTTAATACGGTACAATTACATGAAAAAAGTACAGCTACATAATGCACAATATAATGTAAGGCAACGGTTCCCTTCGTTTGTCGATATGTTTCAAATGTCCCTCACGTCTGCCTATGACAGACACTGTGCGCATACGCAACCATATTGCACCAATGCATGCAAGTGTACCAGCGCAAATTGTAGAATTATTCATTATTATTCGACCTTAATGGAAGCTATGGGGTCTCGTCTAGACACGATACCATAAAAGCATGGATAAGCCCGTGTTCATGTATTGAAATCATCCACTCCGTTATATTAATTGGGCGAACGCAAATTAAATATTAATGCTTAGATTATGGTTTGAAACAATTAGCTGCGATTGGAAGTTTATGTATCCGTTTTATTACACTTGTTTAATTTACTTTGTTTTTGCAACTCATTATTATAAGCAATAAAATATAAATCTTCGTAGTTATTTTATTTATCAACATCAAAACAGATGTGAAAATGTGAAAAACGTGTTTTTACATGGATAATCACGGGATTAAAAATGAGACCTCGAGACTAAAATATAGATTAAATGGTTTAATCATTATCATAGTCTAAATCTTGTACTAAGAAGTTGTTATCTCAGTTAGATATAGATACAGTCTGTAAAAAAATATTTCTGATTACTGTAGATTAATTAGTGATTAGTTTAAGATATGTTTTGATTTTTAATTTAATTAGTATGAACAGAATTAATTGTATTTGTATTTAATTGATTCCATTTTTGATATGGAGGTGCGGAAATTTCCTATTTTGAAATATCAAAATTGAACTTAACTATCTCACTGAAATGTTTGCCAAAGGTATATTCAAGATCCGAGAAACACTACCATGCCTTTTAAAACCTATAGGTATTAATTTTTTTTTTCCATACAAAGTCTAACCCACACTTTTCTTTCGTAGAATCTGTCAGCGGAACTCAGGCGCAGCAAGACGCCGCCTCGCCGTTCGCCGGAGGAGCGCGCGGTGCCCCGCCCCCCCTCCGCCCCCATACACCACGAGCGCATCCAGCACACCCCTCACACCCCCCACACCCCGCACCTCTCACCCAAGAAGGAGGCCTTCAACAATCTGCTGAACAAAGGTATTACTGGTGAGTACACCATTTTCTGACTAGACTATGAATATTTCGTGGTGATTAGGTGCGACTATGAATATGGCCTCTCGAATGAAGCTGTGGGGAAAGTTTAGATGGATTCGTTAAATAAATGGTAGCTTCTGAACACCATTGACATAATTATTTTAAGTAAGCTTTACTTAAGCTTTTTAATCAATAAAGTATCTTCTTACCTCCTCTTTATCTTTGTATTATTACTATGCTTTATTCTTTGTATTATGCATGCCATAACTACAGGGTGAAATTGAAAACATGCGACAAATCGAAATGGGAGATTGTACTCATCATTATGAACAACTTTTACCATGGGACCAAACCTGAAATTGCGAAATAAAAATCAGCTGTTCCCTACATTTTGACGAGTTATGCGAACATAAATGTAGGGAACAGCTGATTTTATTTTTCGCGATTTCAGGTTTTATCTCATAGTAAAAGTTGTTCACAATGATGAGTACAATCTCTCATTTCGATTTGTCGCATGTTTTCAATTTCAACTTGTAGGTATAACGAATCTCATTTTTGTCTGTCGCGCTTCTTTATTATATTCTCTACTAGCGACCCGCCCCGGCTTCGCACGGGTGCAATGGAGAAACACTGATAATTTTAGAGCCATTATTTCTCGTAAAAAGTATAGGATAGAAAATGGTTATTGTGGGTTATCCCTAAGAGATAGACGTATACCATCGCAGACTTTTTTTTAGACCTTTTTAAGGTGTATAATACTGTAGTACATTATTTTGATCTATCTCGACGGGTTCAGCCAGCGTTTACAATGTAAGCGCAAAAAAATGTGTTATTTACGACATCACATTAGGAACCTCTAAAATTATCAGTGTTTCTCTACTATATTATGCATGTATTATACATATAAACCTTCCTTTTGAATCATTCTATCTATTAAAAAAAACCGCATCAAAATCCGTTGCGTAGTTTTAAAGATCTAAGCATATATAGGGACAGACAGACAGGGAAGCGACTTTGTTTTATACTATGTAGTGATAAATTGAGAGGTCTGGCTCTTGTGATACAGGAACTCCTAGTACAAGAGCCAGGACTATACCGATGTTTGTGTCTTGAAGTGAATAATAAATAAAAACGTAATTAAATTATCTAGTGCTACCATTTCTACTTACCAATCGGCGGTAAGAAGTCGGTCAGCCCAGATTTAAAGCAGATTGCACACCGTTAACCAAAGTTTAAACTGCGATTAACCAAGTCAAAAAAAAAAAACCGTTCACACACGATATTATCAAACACTTTTCTCTCAGTCATAGCCGAAACGTCCCTCAAACGTCTTTTAAAACAAGGAAGAGTGCATTATTCGTAGTCACGCACTGTTCTTCGGCCCCTTTGTATAACTACGGTTCATCTGTACAGTTCTAGTTAATCTGATGCCATTATTGATTCCCCGATATCTTTAGGTCGTTAAATCAAGCCTTCGCAGTATATGCGCCAGTGATTTCAATATTTTTATGCGTCAATAAAGTCTGTCAATGTTTATTGAATAGTTTCTATGGAGTCACCTCTCTGGTGTTAGTTATTCTGTGCCGTTTATGTTTTATTGTGATTGAAAGAAAGTTTTAGTTTGTTTATCAAGCTGGGCTTGACGAATAGATTTTGTTCTATCGAGCTTGGTTTGGGAGCAGTCAGTGATGGTCCCGACGTACGTAGTCGTGGGTTCGAACACAGGCAGGCACTTTAGGTACATTGTGTGATTTATTTCATCGCCTCTGCTCTTATAATGGTGAAGAAAAACGTCGTGAGGAAACCAACATGTCCTAAATAAAAAATTCGAAGACATGTAACGTCTACCAACCCACACATGCTGGATTTGGCCCATTCCCTCTCACAGAGAGGAGGCCTTTGTTCCAACAGTAGGAACGTATAGACTGATTATTGGTATCCTATCAGAAAACTTAATTTTGGCTTAAACTCATTCGCTTGAGTGTTTCTTTAAAATGTCCATTGATAAATCGCGATTATTTTATTTGTATTCATTTCCGTAGAAATTCGAGATAACAATCAAAAAAGTAAAATGCGATAAGGTGAGGAAGTATACCGAAAATGAATTAAATAACCGATAATATTGATCAGGTGCTACTGATAATTATAACCTATATTTTAACAGAACATCCTTTCGGTAAGATATAATTTGGAGAATCAATATACTGGATGATTTCTTTACAGGCGCCAAATTTTTACAGGTGTTCTACCCATGAATATGAACAACTTTCACTACGGGACCAACTCTGAAATCACGAAAAAAAAAGTCAGCTGTTTAATCCAAAAGTTTAATGCCTACCTACTTGACCAAAAAGTACGAAACAGCAGATTTTTTTTTCGTGATCTCTATGTTGGTCAAAGTTGTTCATATTCATGGGTAGGACACCCTGTAAACATTTGGAGATGGTAAAAAAAGCATGCAGTATAATACGTTGGGTATTATACTGCATGCTTATACAGCGTGTAACGGAAGGGGGGTATCAACCCTGAAGGAGGTGAATGTGCTCATGAAACTCAACAACTTTCCCCAAAGAACATAGGTCGAAATATGAAAAAAAAATTTGGCCCTCCCTTACAAAACTGACTACCAGCTGATTGATTTACTATGGGAGGGCCAAATTTTTTTTTCATATTTCGTCCTATGTTCTTTGGGGAAAGTTGTTGAGTTTCATGAGCACATTCACCTCCTTCAGGGTTGATACCCCCCTTCCGTTACACGCTGTATAGTCCCCCATAAATATAGTCCCCCAGTCCAGACCGTGATACGGCCATGGTGACCAATCTCAACGGAGACTAGCCTTCGGTGCGAGAGATATTGACGCTGCTTCCCATGTTCACAAACTAAACTAAATTTAAGTTCAGTGCAACTTTTTCTTTCTATTTCATTAAAAAAAAGGACAGATGATAAATATTAGTTTAGTCCTGTCAAATTAGTCAGCATCTGACGTAAGTTGACGTATTTCTAGTAGCCAATGTTTTAACCCTTAAATGCATGATTTATTTTATCGTATTGCAGCAAATGCTATTGTATAAGTATTTATCTATAGAATTTAGATAATAAATATATAATAATTATACAATAATATTAATATTCATAGAGTATATATATTGTTTTGACAAAAAGAGGTGCGTTCAGAAACTCACAGCTATCACAATCTTAAAAAAATTAAATGACGTACTTTGTTGCCATATGGCAACATTATGCATTTAAGGGTTAATCACGCCTAAACTTGTCTATGGAGTATCTTAATTTGACAGGACTAAGCTAATGTTTATCTTCTGTCCTTTTCTCAATGAAATAGAAAGAAAAAGATGCACTGAACATAATTTTAGTTTATTTTGTGAACGAGGGAATCGGCACCGTTATAGTGCAAAAGCGTGTGTGCAGACACGGGTGCATGCACTCTTTCTTCCCTCACTTTCATAGTCCGATGGGACGGCACGCAATCCGACACTAACGGCGAGAGATCAGATGCAGGACCAACGGCTAAACCACCAGGTAACTAAAAGAGAATATAACTATTTTTCATTGAAGGGGCACGAGATGGCTAATGAGAACGACCCCTAAATCCACGCAGCTAATTTCACGACCAGTTTGGCGCGCATTGCGCATGAAACCCGAACCGACGCGGCATCAACTTCCCATACAACGGACTAATACCCACCGTTCATACCCTACCTAATAATTTCACATTCATTCTCCTCTTTATAAATCATAATCTCTAAATCTACCGTCTTCTGTCCTTGTCTTTTTAATACAAATCCTTTTGTTCCGTCCCTTTCTAGTTCTTTTACCCCTTAAATCTAATCCGGAACATCCCGTCTGCCGTAAGGCGCGCTCAAAGCATAAGCCCAAGTGCACACGCAATGGGCACATATCACATATACAGTGTGTTCCATGTTTAAGAAATTTTTCTTTGTGCGTAGTTCGTAAGATAAATTAAACAAATAATAGGTAGATACTTACACAATAAGCATTAGAATTTTTGAATTACGTTGAAGATTTATTGTGAATAATTTTCAAATATTTGAAAATTATATTTATCCTTGAAGTTTTAGAAAACATCAATTTTGGTATTAGCTACCTACTTAGACATTATTTTGAATATTTTCGACTTTACATAACCTTATGGTTCCTGAAAGCATCATTATTTTTTTTATAGTATAAACATAAATGGTAGCTGAATTTGTTAAAGAATCTTTTATTCAGATTCTTTAAGCACACAACTCAAATAAAATTATATTGTGGGTTGCGCAAACAGAATGAAAAATATGAACAAGAAGACTATTATAAGTAGCGTTAATAGCGTTGAGCTTGTCCCGCCAATCGGCCGGTGAGTTAATGGCTAATGCCACTAATCGGGCGTTATAAATCATTATTAATTTCGAATCGGGCCGCACCGCCCGCGCCGCCGCCGCCGATCCGCGCCGATTAGCGATTGCACAATGCCCGACGGATTACGCCCGACGTTGAAGATATATCTTTTTGTCAAATCGTACCTGAGTACCGTCAGAAGATTAAATCTGGTTGGAGATAGTTTGATTTTTAACTATCGTTTTATTTGTAACTTAGAGCTAGAGTATGACTGATTATCACATGAAGTAGCTGTTTTGTAAAACAGATGGCAAATTGAAGGCTTTAGCGGTGTTTATGTTTCTGAAACCCCCATCTTTCATTTCTCTTTAGTAATGTCAATATTTATTTTCTAATACGGGAAAAGTGCGATGCAAAATATACCTCCCACGTTATGTCAGCTTATAAAAACGGCTTATTTAACTACAATCAAGATTACTATTCTTCCTTTTAATATGATACATGTATTTTACTTCATTGGTTTCCATGTACCATTGATACAGGAATTTTTATGCTAAACGTACTCTGAAAAAGACTTTATAAAATATAATTAATTATTTTAAACTTTCGTTGTCGACCTTACTTTAAACGAATAAGCCAGTTTTATATAGATAAGCCGATTTATATTTTTTACTATACCTTATTATAATCTTTTATTTTATATGTAAGACATAACGTATGTTCCTAAGAATGATTTTATGGTTGAAATGAACGGTATGCTTAAAAAATTTATATGCAAATATTCGTATTACGGCCACCTTTATCGCAGAATATCGACTATTTTAGTAATAATATTTTGGATGTCGTCGTTAGCTGTGTCTCTAACAGATGTTATCTTGCTTCTATATTTATTTTAATACTTTAAAGATAAAATCATTTTAATCGTAGATCAGATTAAGGAAAGATTTTATTGATCAGAAATACATTTGTGGAGATTTAAGTCAATATTGATTCTTGAAATCAAATGGGATATTGCAATGGATAAAATTGTCATTTTTTTATATGCTTGAACCTGGGATTTGACTACGTTGTGTGTGTATATTTTGTGTCTTTTTTATTCTAATGCGGGTTTTGTTTGTGTAGAATAAACAGTTTTTCTTTTTTTTTATCAAAAATAATGTATAGAAAAAAAAAGAATGAAAATACGTTTAACAGCTACGATAAAATAAAATGAATGAATGATGTAGAACACCATGTATGTACATTTCACGATCGTAACTACTTCTAGGTAAGTCAGTAGGTAGTGTTACAAATACTTTCTTGCCGAAATAGTACTAACCTAACTTCAAAACCTTTATTCCAATCCTTTATTTGAATCCTACTGTGAAGTCTAGGAATTCAATCCACTCGAATGTAAACTTAGCTAAATAAATTTATTCTTATTATGTCTGTTATCCTTATAAGCTCGTGAACTTTAAAATAACCTAATTAATTTCTTTCTTTATTTATCTTAAAACGGTGAAGGAAAAACTGGCATGTCCTATAACCAACAATTTGAAGACATGTAACATCCCGCATTGGGCCCGCGTAGTTGATTACAGTCCACTCCCTCTCGAAGACAGGAGGTCTGTGTCCCAACAGTGGGAACATTATAGGCTGATTTACTATAAGTACTTCATCACCTGCCTAGCCTTTTCCCAACTATGTTGAGGTCGGCTTCCAGTCTAACCGGATGCAGCTGAATACCAGTATTTTACATGGAGCGACTGCCTATCTGACCTCCACAACCCAGTTACTGGGTAATACGATACCGATAGGTAAGACTGGTTGTCAGACTTTCGGGCCTCTGACTACCCGTAACGACTGTCAAACATCTACGAATGACAGCCGGTACCAACGGCTTAACGTGCTTTCCGAGGCACGGAGGGGTCTCGGTATGTAAAGATGGTCATCCATCCACAGACCAACCGCAGCAAGTGTAGCTTAACCTGATCGATCGACCTGTGCGGCTGTTATTATTTAGCTTAATTGATAAAATAGTTCCTATTTTTCTACCACACACACTACACTACTGTACATCACAACTCGTTACACCACACCACACCACGCTACATCACACCACACCACACACCGCACCACATCACATCAGATCACATTAAATCCCACTGTATGTTACACGCACCCCACACACACCACACCAAACTTCTGCACACCACGCTTCTTACCACATGATACATACTCAAGATGTTAGAATATTGATGATAAGAATAACAAAATATTTAATTGTAACACTACATCTAAGATATGGAAGAGCGAAGTCTCCCAACATAGGCATTGTTTGCCTAAAAGGAGGCTCCAAACACAATTCATTATATTTATGAAGCTTTTCAGAACAAAAAAAAAATCAACACAATTCCGATAAAGTTGAAAACGTGGTTGAACCTAAAGAAAAACACGAATAGGTTCACAGATATGGGAAAACCACAAGCGGAAGCGGTTTCACACAGTACTTAGGTACCTATAGATACGAACCTAGCCTTGACGGTAGTCTTTATTGCAAAGCAATATAATTAATTTATATTTATTTTGCGAATTATAGTTTTATACCATGTTACCAAATTTTTTATAATTATTTATTATTTTATGCTGTCTCAATGCTGGGCAAAGGCTTTCCCCAAGTCCTTTTTAGTCATTACTTACTTACGGGCTATTTAATATTGTTAATAAAACATCTTATTTACTGCAAAGATGATATATAAAAAACAAAAAAAAAGAAAAAAAAAACAAACAAAATAAAATAATAAAAATACAAACACTATCTTTACATTAAACAGGTCTTTATTTGTGAGATACACACACCATTCTACTGAAAAATATGAAAATATCTTCTTTACGTATTAGGCACATGGTCTAGCCCTACATTACTTTTAAAGCGACGACAAGCTTTACACACAAAGTTTTAACAATGAAGTTTCAAAAGTCAAAATGTAGGGAGAAACACAAAAAAAAACACCATCGAATTCATAACTGTCATCGTATGGCGTAGCGTGGTGTGACACGTATTATGATTAGGGCCAGCACACACGCGGGCAGAGCTTTATCTCCGGGCGACACGAGGCTGATCGGAGCGGGATGATCCGGATCAACGGGATCCGTGAGAGTAATGTGTGTGTGTGTGTGTGTGTGTTATCGATTTAATGTTCGACTTACGTGCTGTTTTCTTGCCTGTGTGAGTGTTTTTGTAATCCTTGGTAGCGTATTTTGTGTATTTTGATAGCTAAAGTTAGGTGTTAGAGATTTTTAATTTGACTTGGACTAAAAGTTAAGGTATCATATTACTTGTTATAGATACAAATTTAAATGTATTTTGGGAATGTATTGCGTCAGAAATGTGATTTAAATGTGATTACATTTAATAAAATATTATTATTTTGATAAAATTATAATGAGCTTTCAAACTGCGACAGTAAGGTTCATTTTTTTATTTCCGTATTTAAAATTAAAAAAATGAGCTTTACTAACGCAGTTTGAAAGCTCATTATAATTTTATCTCTTCCAAATCTGAATGAGATTAGCTATGATGTTTCGAATCCTAAATATGAAACATTCACACCAATTAATGATTGACAAAAACTGACGTATTTTTCCAACATTAAGATAAAAGATAAGTATGATCTAAGATTAAATGTTAATTCGTACGAATTCCGCGAAATTACAGATTTAGCACAAAAATCCGGTATTATTATAACAACACTAGCATGTGCCCGCGACTCCGTCCGAGTGCACCCACCCCACCTGACCACCGCGTCACCCCAACCCACCGCATCGCATCGCATCGCCTGACTGCGCTTCTTCAATACTCAATACTTTTATTTGCATTACACAATGTGAACTTAGGTGGTAGGTACATTATAAAATATACATAAATATACATAATATTAGAGCATTGTGGACCCTGTCGGGCACAGCAACATAGGATAGAGGAAGAGGGCAATTATATGTATTATATTATTATTTGAAAAAGTAGAATATAAATTTTCTTCTACTACTAACTTCGTTTTCGCTATCAATTAAATACAATTCAATTCATTGATTTCAGCCGTGCGATTCTGTAACCATCTCACCGTGAAAGCTTGGGTGAAGTGAGCGTGGAATGAGCTGTCATTCGCTAGGGATTAACACTATTAAGTGCTCACTTCACTTACGATTTCACGGTGAGATTTTTACAGAATCGACCGGCTGATATTATAATTATCCATACCATACATGTTTTATTAAAAATAATATAAAGCCTAAAGCCTTCCTCAAGAATGAATTAATTATTATATTTATTATATTAATTATTGTAATTAATTATTATTTAATGAATGCAAAAAGAATTAATCAAATCCGATCGGTAGTTCCAAACATTAGCACGTTCAAAAAAACAAACAAACTCTTCAGCTTTATCATTAGTATATAATTATACAACAACGATCATTTTTAGTAAAAAAAAAAGTGTATTACATTGCCACATCTAGAAGTATGCGTAGTGTATCTGTGATGGACCCTACAACTTTCGATTTTCGCACCGCAAGGCACCCCTATCCAAGTGCGGCCCCTAAAAAATTCTTTGAACAATTTCAGATTAACCGATAAAATACACATTGAGTTATACCAAAGGTATCAATTATTTTTATAGAAATGCATTACTACCTATTTTTACATGAATTTTTGAACCATACTCATAGTAATTAGTGCACAGGGGTGCCGTGGCTAAATAGTAAAAGCCGCACAGCTCGATCGATCAGGTTAAGCTACCTTTGCCGCGGTTGGCCTGTGGATGGGTGACCGTCTTAGCATACCGAGACCACTCCGTGCCTCGGAAAGCACGTTAAGCCGTTGGTCCCGGCTGTCATTCGTGGATCTTTGACAGTCGATACGGGTAGTGAGAAGCCCGAAAGTCTGACCACCAGTCCTACCAAGGGGTATCGTATTACCCAGTAACTGGGTTGTGGAGGTCAGATAGGCAGTCGCTCCATGTAAAATACTGGTATTCAGCTGCATCCGGTTAGACTGGAAGCCGACCCCAACATAGTTGGGAAAAGGCTTGACAGATGATGAGTAGTTAGTGCACCGCCTTTGCAGCGCCCGTCGGGGGAGAAAGCACTCCCATTCATGGGTGACCCTTTGAAAAAGGTTTCCGACCTTGACCGACCGACATACAAAAAGTCACACATTGTTTTATATTACAAAGTCGCTTTATTGATCCTCTCTTTTATTTTTCTATACCTATTGCAAACGTATTCTATCCCTTTCCAACCGAGTTAAAGTGATCGTGAGTTTCGACTTTGCAAAATTTTGAGCGAAAATGTAAACAACTTTAGTAGACGCAACCTGCGTAGATCTATCGTGACTCTATCTAAGAATGAGACAAAAATAGTTTTGCACTCTGCGCGCACGTTTCGTTCTGCCAGTTCGTTGAAACCGGGATGAGGGATGGCTGCGTTTTTTAATCCCGGCGCCTCCGCGATCATGTGACTAGCAAATTATTTCTGAACCTCACGTATGTGAAGGTCTGACTGCTGAAGAAAAGCTTGCATGAGATTTTTTTTAGTATATTTTTCAGGACTTCTGAACACTTTCCAAGTGATTACTAAGTTTTTACTGATATATACGAGTTTTTTTACTCCCCTTTGCAAAGAGCTATACTTTCGGGTGTGCCTACGCACTTAGTTCTTTAATGTAAGTTCCTTACTGAAGTAAAAGATACTATCTATGGAAATAAATAAAATGGAAGTGCCTGTTTGTAACGTCAATATAACAGCTTTTTACTAAATGCATATGAAAGTATATACGGGACTTACAAAAAAAAAAAAATGTTTGTCTGTCCCGCTAATCTCCAAAACGGCTGGACCGACGGGACTTTCATTGGAAGATAGCTGATGCTATATGGAGTAACTGATGCTACTTTTATTTTAGTACAAAAAAATAATTAGGGTTCCGTGCAAAACAGTTAAAGTCCATGCACGCGAACGAAGTCGCGGGCATAGCTAGTATAGACATATATAAAGCTTATAAAGCAAAAATTGCAAAAAAATATATGTTTTGTTATGAATTCATAACGTAGAATCATTACAATAAATATAATATTTTATGAGTTACAAACGTTACGTGAGCTGCGTCACGCACAGGTGTCATAACCATTCTCTACGGACAATTATGATAATTTTATTAATTCAAATAAATCAATATTTACAAAAAAGCTTCATTTTTATGTGTGTATTGATTTATGCATCGTTTATCTAGTTTTCTTTTCCTTTGCCGCATTAAAAAGTGGGTTTTCTCAGTTATAAATCTGGATGTGGTATTCATTATGTTAAAATATTAATAAATATCTTGTAATCGTGTGAAAGTATGCTTGAATCAAATGATAAGTGTTTTTATAAGCTGTTTTTCCAATCGCAGCTAAAGGGATTGTATTGGCAGTCACATTTTTTTTTCACTTTTGTTGGTTCACTTACATAACTTTTATAATATTTAACAAAAACATCTGTTTACACTAGCTACTTAAATGACTAACTACTATACAAATAACTTACCTCCATAATATATTATACTGATCTAAAGTTCTGAGAGTGCTTATAAGTTCGTCTTTTATGTGCTAACAACCGCTGCTAAATATCATTCGAACTTCGATAAAGCTTAACTCCTTGTATGTCATTCTGCAATTAAGTCAGCATCATCTGCCAAGCCTTTTCCCAAATATATTGGGGTCGGCTTCCAGTCTAACCAGATGCGGAGCTGAATACCAGTTTTTTACATGGAGCGATTGCCTATCTGACCTCCACAATCCAGTTACTGGGTAATACAATACCTATTGGTAAGACTGGTTGTCTGAGTTTCGGGCTCCTGATGACTACCCGTAAAGACCGTCAGGGATAGAACAGAACAGAGACATAGGCATGTTAGAGTTGAGAGCAGGGCAAGACCCAGTCCCGTGCTAGGAATTTACCTGTATTACAGGAACTAGGCAATGGTCCGTGCCCTCATCAAATATCAAATAAAAGAGCTACGAATGACAGCCGGGACCAACGACTTAACGTGCTTTTCGAGGCAAGGAAGAGTCCCGGTATTTAAAGACGGTCACTCATCCACAGACCGCAGCAGATTAGCTTAACCTGATCGATCGACGAATTCGTCATTCGTACAGTCCTGAAAAATTCTACACAAAAAGGTCAAACAATTCTCTCTGAACTTTCGAAGTCCACCGGCGCAAAGATTAGCCCCTAATACAGTTCAATCTGTCCCCACTAGAGCGACCACAAAACGATAAATTCAAAAGATTCCCAACGTACATTTTCCATATTCAAAATCCATAATATTGTCGACCTCGAGGTACCGTAGTCCCGTACATCCAGATCTGGCGGTCGCGTAATCCGGCTTAGGACTGATCCGAGTATGCGTGTGTAGACACCCTACCCTATATTGTTTGGTACAGACGCCAGCACATCAAGCTACCCGAAACTGTCAAATTTTCCCACTCAACTTTGAACCTAATGCTTTAGCGATAAAGTTGAAAATCAATTAAATAAATTTGACAGATTGTAGTAGCTTGATGTGCTGGCGTCTGTACGTAGTGAGGACACGTTAAGTGTTGCGGTGGTCTTTTGAATCCACTTTTTGTAGTTTTGTTGCAGTGCTTTTTAAATATCCAAAGATGTAACTATGCTTTCAAATACAGGAATTTTCAAAGTGAAGTAAAAACCACTCTAGACTGGATTCCTTTAATCTACGGACCGTTATTGGTTATAATTATGAAGCAAAGACCGTATAGCTTTGCCTAGTAGACCCTCTCATTTGGAAGTAGCCATCACTAGTAAAATTAGCTTACGAAACTATTTATATGCCCAGTTTGGCAAAAAAAAAAAAAAAAATATTTGCTACCAATGCTAAGCTAAATAACTCGTTTTTGTTTATAGGAACCGAGCATTAGTATCTTAAATGAACACATGATTTAAATCAAACAATCCTTTTACCTTATTTAACCACAAAAAGCTCATCGGGTTACGTGTTCGAGGCAGTAAAAACTGAAAGTGTAAACGTTCTGCAATGGACACACTCCTTGAACATGGTGTTTATAAGATTAAGCTTGTTAGCTGGCAATATCAATTAGGGAGCAGTAAATACAGCTAGAAGGAAGGTCATTGAAAGATGGTGCATCTGAAACTAGACGTTTACCGTGGTTTTAGACCAATATGAACAAATTCTGGGTTACTAGGACAAAAAACAGAGTTAGAGCGCTTATTTTATGTACGAATTGGCACTGCGACCCTGTAGACATAAGACTTAAAATCAGATGCTTCATACAATCTACTTATGGAGCAATGGTGGCCCAGTGGTAATGGCCCTGGCTTATGAATATAGGTCGTGGGTTCGAACCCAGACAGGTGCATTACTTTGTGTAAGTTATTTCATCGCCACGGCTCTCAAAACGGCGAAGGAAAACATCATGAGGAAACCGGCAGGTCCCAGAACCAAAAATTCGAAGACATGTGACATCTACTAACCCGCACTGGGCCCGAGTGGTAGATTACAGCCCACTCCCTTTCGAAGAGAGGTCTATGTGTCCTACCAGTGAGGACAGACGGCAGCACATCAAGCTACCCGAAATTGTCAAATTTTCCCAATCAACTTTGAACCTAATGCTTTAGCGATAAAGTTGAAAATCTATTAAAGAAATTTGACAGATTGTAGTAGCTTGATGTGCTGGCGTCTGTACATTATATGTTTATTATTCTATGCTTATGCTACACAATATAAAACAACTTTTTTCAAGGATCAAAATAATCTTCACGAGTAGGACAGTGGGTATTCCATTTCGCCTAGCCATTGAAGAAACCTAAAACTGAAACGTCCAAGTGTAACTTTAAGGCCCTTTGTATCCACACATTTTCTTGCCGTGAAAAAGTACGCTCTATTCGCCGTGTGTAGACACGGTCGACAGTGTTGTATGACGACACGGTGGCACCGCGGCACGGCACCGACGCCATATATCATAGAACCGTGTCATATACAAAGCCACATGACTTGGCGGTTAACACGCTGTATACACGGCGACACATCAATCTATACACTTCCAGTTTTAGCTGACCTCGCATTGTATAAGTTTTTCGTACAATCAGAAGTCATCTTATACTGTTAATGTATAGCTTGATCTTTAGTCGTGCGTACCTTACAAAGAAACCGTACCGTGTAAAAAGGGCTACGGCCACGAAGTCAGCGGGCGCGGGGCGGCGGCAGCGGCGGCGCGGGGAGCGGCGTGTTCCAATGCATAGATTTATATGGAACTGGCCTCGAAGCCACCGGCGCGGGGAGCGGCGTACGAGCGATGCGCACCAGTATAGCGGTGCCCGCGCGTCTGCATTGACGTAGTGTTGTGCATTTTATTTTTTGCTTTTTAATGACCGACGGCGACGTTTCAAAATGTTGTATCAAAAAGATGTTACCGTCGCTGTTTAGATACACAACAAAGACACTAATTTGACACTAGTTCAAAGTAAACACACTCATTTCTCATAACACAACATTACGCCGCTCTAGCGCCGCGCGATCTCTCCGCTGTCTTCGAGACCGGGTTGATGCGTTTCCGCGCCGCTGATCGCGCCGCCGCTGCCGCCGCCGCCCCGCGCCCGCTGAGTTCGTGTCCGTAGCCTTACAGTTCTTACTTTCCAACAAACGGTCAATCGTAAAGGGATTTAAATCTACAGCAGTTGTAAACACCAGCGGCCATACAATTATGTAAACGATCGATATTATAGCGAGTGTCGGTAATCTTCCGGTGGTCATCACCTTGGAATTTATGGTCTCTTAGCCTATAAACCATTATTTACATTTCGTGGCAATAATAAACGTAATAATCTCAAATATTTATGTTGTATCCAGTTTATTGATTATTTATTTTATTTCTATAGTTGGAATATTTTTAGAATTACCATGATAAGTAGATTATTTACAAATACTTATAAAAGAAAAATACATAAAAATAGAATAGCTCAAAGTCCAGTTCCGGCAGATCTGCGACAAGAGAGAGTGAGAGAGATTTAGATTCATTGATAAACCACACAAGTCAAATAAAAACAGACGAAGAAAATGCTTATTCTTTTTCAGTTTTCATAAGCGCAAACGCTTATTAAACCGCTGATGACCACCACATATGAAAACTCCATTATACTACATATATAATTTACGTCACAAATCCCTGGCAAGTTATTCAACGAAATCCGGATTTCAGTAATCCGGTAGGAGATGTATCCCGGACCGTGGCCGGCCGCTGCCACCTAATCTCCCTGATCCGGATCACGAGTACTTAGCTCTATATGTATGTTCTACTTAGCTAGCTTTCTACGTGTCGGAGCTCCTCAGGTCTTTGTTAGAAACTAGGATTTTCCAGTGAATACTAGTTCGGACCGGTTCAAACCCGATTTTACTTGTTAAATCCGTTTATTTTTATTACTCAAAATGGACGGACAAAAAGTCGGATCTGCGCTGTGTTTGTTAGAATTTGGCGCGTGTTTCTTGTTGGCTATCAATTAAAATAACGGTTTTCAGTGAAAAAAATTGTGCTGTTTCGAAATATGACTGAATTTTTAAACTTCTTGGGCTGCATCAAATTGTTGCCTCCCTATTGTATTTACAAATCTGTCACGTCCAAAACAAATCTGAATCTTCTTAATAACTCTGTAACGATTAACTTTTACCTAATTACACGGAGGATTACATTACCCAATCATATCAATGCAATGGACTGGTTATCACGTGCGTCAGGGGCGCGGGACAGCGGGGGGAGGCGAGGGGGGGCACCATCAATCATCTTGAGATAATCTCCTGTACTTCAGCCCAATTTGAGGCATGCACTCGGCTTAACGCACACAAACAGACATTTAGGGACCGGTTTCACGATGAGCTAGCTACTATACGAGACGATGGAAGTCCGCAAATGATAATCGTAAAAAGATTCAGATTGTACTTTTATTTGGTGTGCCGTAACATTTTTTTGGAATTTTTTTTTTATTGGCTCATTGGTCAAGCCTTTGAATTTCTACTTTATTTTTTATGGGGAAGGAACATTGATATAAAGTCCAGTCACTTTAGTATCCCATTCTTGGATACTAAAGTGACTGGTCTACAGAATATTTTTTAATAGACTAAATTCAGAAGTATTTCAGAAAACTAGTTCGTAGTTTACCAAGTTAACTGTCGATTGAAGTTCACCAAGCTCATTTCCCCAAGGCATAAAGTTGAAATTCGTTTGTCAGATTAAATTCGAAAACGAACGATAAACGGCTTCTGATTGCATTACACATAACATTTCAATGTGTGCGTATCATAATGCAAATCCTTTACGATTATTCTTTTGTGTCTGACTTTAATTTGGTTTTAAAGCTACGACTACATGCCTACGTCCGCGTATATAGCCGTAAATACGCGGGAACGTTTCCGTGTGTGTTTTAATCCGGCGGCAACAACAGAGAGAGGCAATCAGTTGAGCCTCTGATCAATTGATAAAAAATCGTGGCGGTGGAGTTGTGTGGACAAATAAGCGTGGCCTGTAGGCTCTGGTAACGGATGATCCAGACCATTTGTCAAGATTAGGCTTACGGGCCGTGGCGCGGATTGTCACTCCGGTGTGCAGCCCGCCGCGCTTCGGGAACGGTCAAGCGGGAACTTTTTGTCGTATTACGTCATGACACCAGTGTAGAATGAACTTTAACCTTGTTTGTCTGTGTTTGCTTCCTCTAAAACACGTTCAAATTTCGATTGTAAAACCCAGACATTATAAATTATGAAACAATCGTGTACCGCATAATCCTTAGCATAATAATTTCATTAGCAGCTCTAAATCTAAATACGTTTTTGAGACAATTCCTCTCATTGTTTAGGGCATCGTAAAAACCATAGAAGTGAGCGGCAAAGGCCTCGTTCACCCTAATCGCGGGACCCCGTCTGGCAGGGCTTAGGGACGGCGCCCTTAACAAAATCTTAATCCCTACAAAGGGTTAGTAATATTATCTTATTACAGTCGCAAGAAATAAACCTTTAATTCTCATGCTTCCTTTAAAATATGGACGCTATTAAATTTATGTACTGGGGAATAAATACATTACTTACCTAGACAATATTGACAGCAGTAAAAGCTTTTTTATGAAAGAAAAAATACCAATAACTTTTAAAATTTAAGCTGGCGGTAAAATTAACTCAGAAGACATGCCGTTTACGCACTCTAATGTACGTACTAGAAGGAGCACTAATACAGGATATCTATATTAGAAAATCCCCGTCCAGCCATTACTTGGATCATTTGGAGACAGATCAAAGCAGCTGCTCATATCTTCATTCTGGTGTCGCGGTAATCTGGTGACGGGTTGCAGATACATAAATTTGGCTTCAATCGCACATTCAAAGCCCATTAATCGCGGATTCAGTGTGGACGCACCTTTAATGCATGCGCTGGGTTCAGGGATGTGCTGATATTTATAGGTATGTTATTTACCAATACGTACGCTCAGATTTCTGTTGGAGTCAAGAAAAAAAGTTCTTGATGTAGCATCAGCTATTTGCGTACTACATCGTAAGTAAGATCAAAGTCATAGTAAATGGAAGTACGGAAAGTAGGTATCGGAACTAATAAACTCCTACGAATTTTGCAGTAATGTAATAAAAAAATACGGATACAGAACAGGAACTTATCAAACTTACTCATATATTTTTATCCATTAAACCTATTTATACTGAAGGACCCATATTCAAAAACAAACTATGGAACATTAAATCTGATAGATTTAAAGCTTTTCTTAAGAAGATTAAGCTCCCAAATCATAGTTTCTTCGACAACCCTAGGGGATAAACCAACTACACACACATGACTACCACTACCGGTGTATCTCAGGAGATCTGATAAGATTCAAATAAGGGATTAGAGAAGGACGCGGCGAGGATTTGCGCGGGACACCTGCGGGTGCGAGCGAGACGGAAGACGGGATTATCCTCGTTGGACCGCTCCAAGTGGTGCCCGTACGTAATATGTGACGCAGTTGCGCTAAGTATGAAGATTTAGCTTTGGATTTGAAAGAATGCGAAATTAAGGTATTAAGTGTGCAAGGCTGGCTACGACGAGCCGGTGTAATCGCTTGCAAGTTCCATTTTGCGTTGTGTTTTTATAAAACAAAAAAAAAAATACAAAGTCGCAAGTATAGGAAGGACAAGGTTTTGATTCATGCATACATGAAATTATTTTACGTTTACCGATAGTGACAGTTTTTCTCACAGGTTATATGGTACTTAATCTCTCGATGATACCTACTATTCTTTATGCCAAAATTGAAATGTTACCAGCAAATATTGGTATTACTCCACAATACCGCAGGTGGCCTTTATTAGCCCACAAATAATACATCACAACTCTTTATTTGTGAACGGCACGTGTACAAAGACAAATAAATCAACGCATATTTGTATGTTTTCCCGGAGCGCGGGATTAAGGTAAGGCGGGATAGGCGGAATCCCAGTATCCGGGATTGCCACGTGCCTTTTTCAGGATTTTCTCGCCCCAGTCCCTTTTACAATCACTTTTTATTTACAATACAGCCTACACGAGTCAGGTGTCAGTTGTTTGTGTGTGTACAAGGACCAAGGTCGTGCGTGTTTGTGCCTTATCATATTATTTTTTTAATCGGAAAATCTTTATGTCAACTAACTTGTTCATGGGGACTGCGGACATATTTTTGCGTTTTCAGTCACGTCTTTTTGGTCATGAAGTACGCAAATAGTCACACAGAATTTAAAATCTTATATTTATATCAAAACGCCCAATAATTCTATACAAAGGAGCTGAATCCGTTTTAATCTATTATCATGTATTCTTTATTCATGTTTATCTAGGGATATATGCGGCAGGGTTGTCAAACCCCATACATTAAAAAGAATTGAACTCAATCATGGCTGAAGTTTATGCTTTTTTATTCTTTTTTTCCGTTCTGCTGAACTAATCCGTTGGCTTATCTTGAGCTTGCAGTAGAAAGTTACCAGATTCTGGTCGTTATTGCAAATTGTGTTCTAAATGTGTGCAGTTAGAGTTTGATATTGTGTGAGGAGATTTTATTAGGGGGTTCTTCGCTAGTCAATGAACCTCGTAGGACGAAACCGCGACCTACCGTAGGGGTTGTAGAGTTGTCGAATATTTCTACAATCAATGTTTCACTTGTTATGGAATTTTTTATTTCTGTAAGACTTTAGTGGGTTACGTAAAAGTTAGTGATATACAAGGTGTAACTTAAATAACGCACAACCTCTTAAGGGGTCATTGTACTCATCATTATGAACAACTTTTACTATGGGACCAAACCTGAAATCGCGAAAAAAAAATCAGCTGTTCCCTACATTTATGTTCGCACAACTCGTCAAAATGTAGGGAACAGCTGATTTTTTTTCGCGATTTCAGGTTTGGTCTCATAGTAAAAGTTGTTCATAATGATGAGTACAATGACCCCTTAAGAGGTTGTGCGTTATTTAAGTTACACCTTGTATATATACTTAGCGTATTTATAGAGCTTTTTGCTTTGGGTTTTGTTCTTTAAATGAATTTTCTGTTGTAACTGATTTGTTTAGTGTAACCCAACATTTCAATAATTATATAGTACTAACAGCCTTTTTATTAGTGAGAAAACGAAAAACAATTAAAGCTGATTTCGCATTAGATATCCTATTGGATCCCATCCCTTTGGAAATTCGGTGCCGTTTTTTTTTTAATTCAACAGGATTATCTCAATTAATATGCAAGTCCGTGTCTTCACGGGCGTGTGGGTAACAATCGATTAATTTTAAATCTTTTAAGTGGGGTATTCTTTGAAAACTGGATTATTCGTCCGGCTTAGCGATCGCAATGGGAAAATAATATTTATTCGCGAAATGCATTAAAAAAAATGTACTGTGTATTTATTTTATATATTTAAAAAAAAGAAAAATGTTGCCCCACACTAGGAATTTCTCATGTATTTTGGGTGCGTTTACAAACATGTAAACTCACATACATAAACAGCCAGACCCGGAACAACTACTTGTAGGTCATACAAATATTTGTTCCGTGCGCGAATCGAACCCGCGACACGCAGCGCAGCAGTCAATAGCTTAACAACTGCGCCAACCGTGCCGTCTAGTTACAGATACATTTTTAAGAACTTATGTATGGTTTATGAATCAGGGATGCTTGTGAATCTCTAGTTTTTTGAAGTGAGAGAGAATAACGTTTTTTCCTTACGTGACGATTTCTACCTGACTGGTAGAAATCGTCACGTAAGGAAAAAACGTTATTCTCTCTCTCTGTCTCTTTCTATTATACGAGTGTGTGTGCGTGCGTGAATCGCGTGCGGAAGTTCATTTCTTTCGGCGGTCCCCCGACTACACGTTTTTTTTTTTGGGCCTAAATTTTTATTAGGTTCTTCGGACATAATAACTTTTCTAACAAAATACTTTCATCACTAACATTATCAAGACTTATCGCGACCATCCGTCACCACTATGATAAAAATGTTACTTTCCAATAACTTTTAGAATTTAAGTAACATTTTTTTTTATTTCATAGCTCACGTTGCATAATCAGGCTATAATGTTCTGCTGTTGTGTGTTAATGTGCTGGGACACAGGCCTCCTCTCGGTGAGATGGAGTGGGCCGTAATCCACCACGCGGGCCCAGTACGGGTTGGCAGATGTCATATGTCGTTGATTTTTTTGGTTCTAGGACATGCCGGATTTCCTCACGATGTTTTCCTTCACGTTTTTTGAGAGCAGTGGTTACGAAATAATGTACACAAAGTAAAGCGCCTGTCTGGGTTCTGCCCTACGATGGATGAGATGAAATTCAGTAAAAATATTAATTTAAACCAAATAAATCCGGAACATTATTTTTCCTTTCACACACGTAAAACAAAGGTCACGATTATGTTTTTAATATTATCAGAAAGCAGCCATGTTGAGCCCATGTTTGTCCGTGAGCTCGTTATGTTGGATATAAATATTTTATTCCGGGATAAAGCCGGACCCGGAATAATCCCGAGTGGACGAGTACAAAAAGAGATAAGCCACTAGTACGATTAAGTGTAGAGTTTTTGTAGCATTTCCTTTTTATTATTACCTACATCCCCTTATTATCTGTAGCCAGATGGTATTGAGCGGATAAAGTGTAAAGGTTACCGGATAAAATACGGGTCACAGTTTTTTAGTAAAACGGGTCAACTTTTTGAGAAATGAACACGTTTATGTACATGTTATTAAGAGATAACAAGTTCAAAATTATGTCACATCACATTAAGTAACTTTTCTATAAAAATACTGAAGCCTCTTTAAAATAAAAATGTTTTAATGTGTTAAATTTGGTTTAAAAAGCGATTCAAACGAATGGGTAAGATAAAAATGTAGATCTCGTTATTGTGATCACGGCTGTATATTTAACTCATTTTTGACAAAAATACGACTTACTGTAACTATGCTATTGAGGGCAGCTTTGTTTTAACGCACTCATCTCTGGAACTGCCAGTCGTCCATATTAAAATCACGCCACGACTCTTAGGAGCCATGCAAAAAGAAAATAGTCAAAAACAGTGCTATGCGAAAGAAAAGTAATAAAGCGGGCGGGCGATGCGACGCGATGTGGTGGGTCAGCGGAGGTACAGTAAATTTCACGCGTACGAAGTCTGATATATAGTTTCCGTGCTTGCTATAACACAAAAATAAAATAAAATAATTGATAATAATATAATAATAATAATTTATTTTGAAAAACATACATTACAATCATTGTGAAGCCCTGACTCCAGAGATATGTAATACCTGTATTTCAGGTATACGTGCTTCTTATTGTATGCAATAATTTAATAGAAACACCTAGACACACTTTTACAACATAAATATTAATATTGAGATTTATAGTTTTATATAAGTATATATTATATGTATATTCAAATAAAATTATATTTTTATAAAAGTTACATACATATGAATACGTATCGTTCTAATATTGAAAACGTTACAATTTCATAGGGCTGGTGCACACCAAACGCGAAGCGGCACACATTCTCGTTGCGGCTTAACTTACCGTCAAACTAGTTCAAGAATGTCGGACAAGACTTTAACACATCGCATAGTATTTGCCACACTACCCTAGTTATTTACCATTCAAAACATTTCCTTACCACATATAATCAATCTGACAAACCTTTTCCCAACTATGTTGGCGTCGGCTTCCAGTCAAACCGGATGCAGCTGAATACCAGTATTTTACATGGAACGACTGCCTATCTGACCACTAAAACCCAGTAACTGATTAACACGATACGCCTTGGTAAGACTGGTTGTCCGACTTTTGGGCTTCTGATTACCCGCAACGATTCTCGAAGATCTATGAATGACAGCCAAGACCAACAGCTTATTATTATTTATCTATGGATCTTTGTTACCTGAAAATAAATGGTTTTATTATTATTTATTATTATTATTAACGTGCTTTCCGATGCTGGGAGAGGTCTCTATATGTAATGGATGGTCACCGATCCATAATCTACCGCGACAAGCGTACTTAACCTTCGATTGAATCGTGCGACTGTTACTATTCAGCCACGAGCCCCTTCCTTACCTATCTCATCAAAGAAAATAACATGAAATATCACAGTAATTACGAACAATATTTTCATCCGGTAAATGTACGGGTTTTGTTTACCGTCCCGTTTGATGTTGACGTCTTACCTAATAACGTTAATGCTGCTGCGTATATGGTACCACAAGTTTCCTTTAGCACGTCGAGAATATCAATTGATTAGCGTAATGTAATACACACACAAATACGGTGATTCATCATAACGTTTTCAAATAGGTTCCTGTCGGTTTGTCTGATAGCTTTTATGACTTCTGTATTAAGGCTACGATTATCATAATGGTCTTTGAAACCAGGTAACAAAGGCCTGACGTCATGAATTAGACCAGGATTATGTGTTCCATACATGAATTAGTTTTATAACAGCGTTACTTGGAAACGGCACCGTCGGTCGCGGCTTGCGGTCTAAGCTATGGGTAGAAAAAAAATAAAACTTCCTGTACGTGACGTTAGAGTGACTAAGGACGATTCTATGACGTTTGTTTAGAGGTTATCATAATATTATCTTCTTTATGGGCAAGAAGGTCACGTAATATTATCTTCTTTATGGGCAAGAAGATTATCTAATTGCGTAACACACTATCCATCACAATGTAACTCACGACGGCACGATTGGCGCAGTGGTTAAGCGATTGACTGCTGCACTGCGTGTCGCGGGTTCGATTACCGCACGGAACAAATATTTGTATGACCTACAAGTAGTTGTTCCGGGTCTGGCTGTTTGTGTATATGAGTTTAAATGTTTGTAAACGCACCCACAATACAGGAGAAATTCCAAAAAAAACGCAATTTGAAGGATATTTTTAGTCCATTGTTTCATATGTTCGAAAAATTTATGTGCAAATAAAGTTGTTGAACTATCAAAATCAAAGCCATTGCGAGTGTTATTGTGTTACGCAACCACCCTGCTGGTCTAGTCTCGGCACTAATTCGAATATTGTCAATTATATTGTCTAATTACTATAAAGAACAATAGTTAGCTGCTAGTGCTTTGATTCACAAAAACAACATTAAATCAAAGTAAATATTAAACTTACTTAAAATAGATGAATTCCGCATCACTCATTTGAACGCTATCACTGTATGAATGGACCCGGCTCGCCCCGCGGTCCGCGATCCGATCCGCCTGTGCCCGCTTAAGCCAGATTTCAATAGAGTATAATCTCACCCTAATGAATCTCCAATCCGGATTACCGAGGGGCCCCTATAATAGACGCGCGACGTCCATTGCAAACGAGTGGGATTTAGTTTAGAAAAAAAACTCTGATTAGTCTAGTGCGCGGCCGTTTGAATACCGAGAGGTGATTAATATTTCAACGTCACATATCATACTGTTTCACATCTGTTTACATCTTTTGTGCCAAACAATAATAGACATAATTCCCGCCGGCGTGTTCTATCTCATCGAGACACATCAAGAACTATGTCTTAATTCAGATGTCTGATTCCGTCCAATAAATTGTAAAGGCCGTACGACAGTCGGCTAATCCCATTGGCGGGCATTAGAACGGCTTTGTGCGGACAGATCGCGCTCGCACGCCGAAATTACCTAGCAATTGGTAGCCGCGCCGAATTGCCAGCGGGCTCAGTCTAAATCGGCTGCAGACACTTTTATTGCCCGGCGAAATCCCGCTGACCCGAGCTCCAGCCGATCCCGGCTTCCGTTTTATCCCGGCCCCGCTTAATCCCGGATTTGACGTCGCTTAATCCGAACCCGTGTTGGATATCGCGTCGACACAGGCCTCGCCCGCACTCTTGTTTCTATACTCTCCTATATTGATTTCGGATTTCACGGCGCACCTTCATTGAACTCACATAAAAGCACGCGTAAACAAAGCGAGAGCGGACCTTTTGAGGATTACCGCGACGCGTACGCCGCTATAATAACAAATTAATAATATTTATATTATGATGAAATAATTCAATCGAGACAAAAGTGTTTTAACTATCTCGCTGACACGGGATTATGGAGCGCGAAATGCATCGCATTCAGATATATGGACTCAATGATTTAAAATTGTATGCAAAAAATGAGTAGATTAATTTGTGTTTTCATTGGGTGGTGCGTTATGCGAAAAATTGAGCGGTCGGGAAGCAAATGAAAATGATCGCCTCATATTATTTTGTTTTCGTGGATTTTCGTTCGCAAAGTGCACTACTTACCAACTCGTACTGAAAACCGTTATTGAATTATTGATGCAATTTCGCTTTGTTTACGTGAATAGAATTTAAGTTACGTTAGGCCGTTACCGATTCTAATGTACTTTGACGATATTTGCATAAATCATTGTACAAATGTACCGTTGAAAAGATGATAATATTAAAGTACATTTGCGTCAACACACACGGCGCACAACGGATTTGGCAAAATTCATAATTATGTTTCGCGTTTAGGAGCCAAAATTATATTTGATGGCAAAATGAATAGTCGACTATTTCCCATTTTAATGAGGATTATAGTTTCTAGTGCATTTAGTGCACTTCGCGCGGTAAAATTAATTACTAAATCGTTTCTGTCTGCGTGCTCTAATAGTACGATTCGTTTCAAAGCCTACTGTGCGTACAATTTCAGTAATCCCACCTTTTGACTGACGTTTTAAGCTGTCTAACTTTAATAACATGTTTCTATTGGTGCTTAGGGAAGTAAGAAGTAATTACTCAGGTGTACGCCGAGTTTATTTAATTTTGTAACAAGTACCTATGTCGGTTCATCTGAACTTTTTGTTCGTTCATTCACGTTTCTTATTTATAGATAGATCGAAGTTTTAGAGATTGCCTACGAATATTTATTTTTATTATTGAGGAAAATATTACTAACCATAGATAAAAATAAGTTGTGTTTTCGTCATTGGCAATTTTTTTTTATTTTTTTAAAGAAATTCGCTTGAATAAACTTTCATAATATATCAGTTTATTAGGCTTTACAATATAAACTTATACCACAAACAAAATATAACCGATTTGCGTCTCAAATCATAATGATCGTCCATGCCCACAACGGAACATTAGTACAATTTAGGCGATAATGCCGCTAAGTCCTCGTTCACACTGGTGGTATTACTGGACGACGTTAATTAGTCTGTGGCGTGGCCACGGCCTAAACAGGCTTTTAACTTTTCAAATGCTTTCATTAACTGCATTGCGATTATTTGGTCAGTATTTCCACCGCCATTGATTGAGAATGGAGGCATTAGCGACTCAGTTAATACAGTTTTAGACGATTAATTTATTGAAAGGCTGATACTGTGCTAGTATTGTTTAGTGGAATACGTTAGCGTTTTGTGTTATTTTGAATGGGTTATTTCCGATATTATTTTGTCGTATGTTGTATTGTGTCGATGGATGGACTCTGTGAAAATGAATGATATGACTGGAACCCCGATGAGTACCGAGATTAAGCCTAATAGGGAAGTCATCATCTGCCTAGCCTTTTCCCAACTGTGTTGGGGTCAGCTTCCAGTCTAACCGAATGCAGCTGAATACCAGTATTTTATATAGAGCGACTGCCTATCTGACCTCCACAACCCAGTTACTGGGTAATACGATACCCCTTGGTAAGACTGGTTGTCAGACTTTCGGGCTCCTGCCTACCCGTAACGACTGTCAAAGATTCACGAATGACAGCCGGGACCAACGGCTTAACGTGCTTTCCGAGGCACGGAGGAGTCCCGGTATGTAAAGATGGTCACCCATCCACAGACCAACCGCGGCAAGCGTAGCTTAACCTGATCGATTGACCTGTGCGGCTGTTATTATTTAGCCACAGGCCCCTCGACGACTAATAGAGAAGTATACAAGAAAAAAACATGTCGCGCCGACCCCAAATAAATTGGTAAAAGGGAAGAAGAATGACGATGATGATTTTGTCATGTTCCTTGTTTATTTTGATGAGGGTTTTGGTTGAACCTTTGTAATTGTTAAGTAGCTTTTAGAAAGAAAATATACACACATCAAAAGTGTCTAGGGATCAAACAAAGTATGTAAATAGGTTCGGGCCTGGATAACCAACACCCTAATTGCGTAACACACTAACTATTACTCTCAATTTGAATCCTTTTGAAGCATGTTGCTAATCCATTGCTCCATAAGTTCAAAAAATGTGTCTGCGCAACAGCGTAAATAACGCAATGAATGTTGTTGAACTGTCAAAATGAAACCCATCGCTACGAGTACTGATAGTGTGTTACGCAATTACCCCGCAGGCCCGAACCTATCTAAATTAAATAATAAATTTACTACTACTACTAATAAATTTAGACAACAAAAGGCAAAAAATATAATATGATACTCATTTGCAATTTTACAAAATAGTAGGAGTTATTTAAAGGTAAAATCACAACATGAATATTAAGAAAAAAAAAAAATCTTTTCTAACAAATTCATGAATCTCTTCACCACGCTTGATTGACTGGTAGAGAATGCCTAAGGCATTAAGTCCGCCTTTGTACCTTTTGTGCGAAAAGTTTAAATAAATAAATAAATAATAAAATACCAAATAAGCAGTAGGTACGGTCAGCAACAAAAGTGATTTCGCACTTCAGCTTATGGTATCTTAATTATTTAGCTAAATATTCGTTAACATTCTTAACTGATATAAAGTTAACAATGCAACTATTAAAAAGCAATGTATATATATATCTTTTTCAAATTAGTTTTTTTTATCAACATACCTATTCTTACTAGCCTTAACAAGTTCGTTGCTAACTTTATCAAACAAGAATAAAATACTAACTAAGCAGTTTGTACGGTTAGAGAAATTCGATTAATACCTTAAAATATTTTTTTACATCTTAACTAAAAAAGCAAAATTCACACAAAATAAACTACACTGATATCAAATTTTAAGAGTATTTACTCAAATGTTGCAAAGCAATTTTTATAATAATTTTGTATCAATTGAGTTTATTTGTAAACTAGCGACCCGCCCCGGCTTCGCACGGGTGCAATGCTGATCACTATCACTACATAGTATAAAACAAAGTCGCTTCCCGCTGTCTGTCTGTCTCTATGTATGCTTAGAACTTTAAAAATAAGCAACGGATTTTGATGCGGTTTTTTTTTAATAGATAGAGTGATTCAAGAGGAAGGTTTATATGCATATAATACATGCATAATATAGTAGAGAAACACTGATAATTTTAGAGCCATTATTTCTCTTAAAAAGTATAGGATAAAAAATGGTTATTGTGGGTTATCCCTAAGAGATAGACATATGCCATCACGGACTTTTTTGTAGAACTTTTTAAGGTGTACAATACTGTAGTACATTATTTTGATCTATCTCGTAGTGTTAAGCCAGCGTTTGCAATGTAAGCGCAAAAAAATGTTTATTTACGACATCACATTAGAAACCCCTAAAATGATCAGTGTTTCTCTACTATATTATGCATGTATTATACATATAAACCTTCCTCTTAAATTACTCTATCTATTAAAAAAAACCGCATCAAAATCCGTTGCGTAGTTTTAAAGATTTAAGCATACATAGGGACAGACAACGGGAAGCGACTTTGTTTTATACTATGTAGTGAAGTCACATTCTTGATTGACTTTTTTTTCAACTCCTTTTAATTCATATTTTCAAACAAGATAATCTTTACATAGTATAAAACAAAGTGGATAATTCTTTTTTTGTTGTGTTCGATATTGCCAGGACAAGGTTTGTATGAAAGATAATTTCGGAAATTCGAAAAAAAAACATTGCACCGGTGCGAAGCTGGGGCGGGCCGCTAGTATAATAAAAAAATATAATATGTACATGTGTAAAAAAAAAAAAACTTTGTTAACTAACTAGGTACCGGTAACATGCAAATGCATCTAACAAAGGAAGGCTAGACAGAATACGGTTCATAATCGAATATCCCCAGCGCAAAGTTTTAGACAAGTGAGTTTGAAACAGGCTCGATTAGTTTTAACCTAACTTTTTGCTCGCCAATGAAATAAAATTAAGCTTAAAACTTGTGCGTTGTGTTTGTGATGGGGTTTCAGTATCGTTTAATGAACTGGAAGAATTTAGTATCATTTTTTATGACGAATTATATCATATACCTAGTTGCTAGTATTTTTTTCTACAAGAAAAAAACAGTATACAATTCTCTTCCGTGTCTTGTGTTAAGGACAGATATTTGATGTTTTCCTGAAAGTTGTATTTACTATGTTGAGACTACTTACTAGGCCTTATTATTTGCATTTCTTATAGGTATTGTATTCTTAAAATAAATACTTATTATTCTTAAGAAAAAACTGCAAACATGAATTTCGATATTCAAAATAACCGATTTCATACTAATTTCAACTCAAATCTAATCGTAACTCGAGAGTTCTACTTCTGGATCATAAAACCTAGATTTTTTTACAAACAATTCCGTCTCACTATCAAAGCAGACACTTCGTAAACAATCGAAGTAAAATGATAAGGTGAACTTGTATAGGTCGGTGTCTTACTGTCTTACGTGTAAAGCGGGCCTAATCCGCGCCCATCCGTAGAGCCGCAAGACGCCGCTTGTTGCTCGCTAGTGGGGCTTCCCTAGTCCGGGCAAACTTATACGTATACACGATTAATATAGGTACTGGGGGACTCATAAAAAATTACTAAAAATAAATAGATTGTTAGGGATATTAGCTGATTTGAATAAAAATCTTGTGTCGTCAACTGCCAGGATGTTCCTAACTATTTGGGGTCGGCTTTCAGTCTAACTAGGTGCAGTGGAATACCAGCATTTTACATGGGGCGACTGCCTGTCTTCGACCTTGTGTGAAATAGAAAATGTTTTAAAGTAAAGTCATAAAAGATACTTGATTAAAGACTATAATAGTAACATAATATACAAGGCAACCGACTTAAAATAAATAAAGTTTACATGTATACAAAAAAAGAGTGAAAAGAATCATAGGGTATCAAAAAATTCGTCCGCATCGCTGTCAACAGGAAAAGTGCCGAAAAGGCTGGCAGCGTTGCCACATTGTATGGTCATAAAAGGAATTGAGAAAAAAAATACAATAATGTATACTAAAACCTTGTTAGAAAAAATAATGCATAAATTTAAAAACAAAACACTTTTGTTTCTCCATATAAACAGATAGATATAGCGTTTTGTAATGTGGCAAGCAGGATTTGTAGTATCTTCATAGACCGTTGCAGAGACTGTATGACTTGATTAGTACCGTCAGTAGACTGTAGGCTACTGTTTTATATACACCCAAACATAATATTATAGGGATTAAAACGAACATCTAGCCCATCTGACAATAGGATTGAACAAGAAACAGTGTTCAGTTCTTGAGGTATCCCCGACGGCCAGTTTCCTAAACCGCCACAGGATTTAGTAAACCGTCCGACGCACATCGCTGCAGATTAATTATTTATGGACGGCCCCCCACTGCCCGAGGGTAGGTTTAGCTCCCAGACGCTCTCCGATTCCTCTCTCATGCAAACTATTCGTCTTAACGCAAAATTGACGCGCAAACTTAAATATTTACAAATGGTATTTACGCTTCAAGCATTAAGGTCGCTTTTACTCTGACTGAATAATTTAAAGGTCCTTTGTCTTCATTGTCCGGCGTAAAGATCTGGGGGCTTGCGCTGACCACCTTGTCATGGCAAGCTTTGCTGTAAATCTACATTGCATCTTTGCCGTGGCGTAATCGCTTAAGCCCGCTTGGGCTAGTCCCCGCTAAATGAATACCTATAAATTCGTAGTCGAGTTCATCGTTTCAAAGCAGTTACATTATTATGATACAGGCGATGGAAAATCAATAAAGCGAGGGTACGTCTTCCCTAACAATACGTATCGAGCTATGCGTACACGTCGTTTTAATCCTTAAGGCGTAGCAAAGCACGTAATATGTAGAAACCTTCTTAACCTAACAGGATTATCGTCGGAGGCAAGCATTTCACGGCCGGATCACGCCTTGCCATCGGCTCGGCTAAGGCACAGATTTTATTACACAAATGAGATTAATACTCAAACGCACATTGTTACGTAAAGCCGTAGACGTTGTTAACTGCTACGTATTTCGTAGCGCGTAGGGAAAATAAATCTGTCGAGTGGCGTAGCGGATCTACGAATCTTCTGTTTTTAAGAGGTACACATTTAATTGCGACGTTGAGATTATTTCAAGTAGTATTTATGAAAATTGCGAAGCGATGTATACGTAAGTGTTATACGAATGAATATTATTTGAACTCAGTACAGAACAAAGACAAATGAAAGTCGAACGCCGCGCCGGCGCGTCTTCACACACGCGACGTCGCGATACGAGAACTTCTCAGAGCTAAGATATTTTCGCGATGTCAATTAAAACGGTAACAAACGTCGCCCTCAAAAAGGCCATTTGTAACGTAGAGACAATCATAGCTCCCGGCGTAAACTGACAAACGACGCCGCGATAGCAAACGTCTAAACCGAGCTTTTGAACTTATTTGACGCGCAGTCGATAAGCGCGCGGCAGCGACAGGTTATTGTGTCTGTAGCGTTCTTAACAATGGTGTTCGTTTTGCAAGTTTTCACCCAGTCGTAAGTGGGTAAATGTGTTACCGATTGACGAGGGGAGGGACAAAGGCTTGAGAGACACACGACACTCATTCACAGCGAGGCGGCGCGTTGCCGTAACAGCGGCTAAGATAATGATGACGTTTCCTTCAGCGACGCCCTTTATACACGCGATTGAATTAATTACCCTGTTGGGGTTCGTTAAATCGTATCGGTCTTATAGAATTCCTGCGTTTTGTTTGCCAAGCAATGTGTGTTTGTAACTTTGCATGTGTTTCAGTATACATACCTACATCTGTATGATTATATGTATCTATTAAACATAGATACTCGTACATCAAGATAATTAAAAATGAATAATTTCACAATAATTTGCAAAATCATTAAGATGCTTATTATCTCATTAAGGACTTATGGATATGAAAATCCTTCTCCAAGACCCTACCGATCACAGTTCCTTTCACCAAAAAGCATCAATAAAAATTATTAATATTAAAAAGAGAGAAGATTTGATTTTTTGTATGACTGTTTGTTACGCTTTCACGCTAAAACGGCTTAAGGGATTTTAATAAAATTTGACACAAGTAGACCATGACCTGGACTAGTACATTTGATACTTTTTATCTCGATATTACGACCAGATCGAGACTTATGCGGCCAAAACCACGGAGCGCGGCTATAGTGAATTAATAAAATGGTGCCAAACATATAGGGTCGATCCGAGGGATGAATTAGGGGATACGTTTTTAATTAAACAAATGAATATGACAGGTGTGGCGCCTCCATCAGTTGTGAGCGTTATCTTCACCATTGTCGACATGTACGCGCTACGTCTTGAATTACAAAACAACTTGATTAACTGGGTTGAATTCTGATGTTGATCGTGAATAAGTTTACTATGGGAAAGTAGGGAATAACAGTTATGTTGTGTATTGTATTTATGTATTCATGTCCTACGGGTTTAAGAGAAATATGTATTATACTTTATATTTTAGATGGTTTGATTTATTATAATGTTCAAAAAGCAGACTTATTATAATATTCTTAGTATGCAATTTGAAAAGTATTTCTAATAATTATTACTTAGTAGATAAGTTTTATGTTTATGGTTTTATTGGTATTATGTGGTGGTATTATGGTTCCTAGTAGCTCTACCACCATTTGGCAGCTACTCCAGAAATATTTATCAACTCCGCCCTTTGGGAGGGACATCCAAAGATTTTCTCTCTAAAAAAAAAAAAACTCCTTAATAATATTATTTGAAGTAGTCTTATTACCCGACTTAGCCGTTTTATTCTATTTTAAGAAAATCTTCGTACAGACGCCATCACATGAAGCTACCAGAAACTGTCAAATTTTCCCAATCAACTTTGAACCTTTTACTCTAGAGATAAAGTTGAAAATCTATTAAAGAAATTTGACTGTAGTAGCACTTGTACTTTTTGATTGTAGTAGCTTGATGTGCTGGCGTCTGTACCTACTTTAAAAAATACCTTCTAAACTAGACCAACCTAACACCTACACGTTTACCGGAACTTGTAGTAAACTTAAATCTGAGTATTAAAGTAGAGTATAATAAAGGTTGCAGGGCTTATACCTAAGCCCTGCGGCGTCTGAGACATAGGTCATGTTACCTACGAGACAGGACGGTCAGTTGATACCCATGCTAGGCTTAACTTACTTAAGAACTGATGCAAGTGCACCTAATACCTAAGTACAAGCACGGATATAAGGGTCTGTGTTGTCGTTAAGGTTTTAGCCGATTTGGTGCTGAATTATGTCTTATTAGGATTATAATAGGTCCTCGAATGGATTTGTTGTGGTTTTTATTTGATGCCACTTTTTTTTTTCAATTTTGGAACAAAATCCTTTTTGAAGCTTGAAAGGAAATGTGCTTTCAATTTATTAAAAGAATAGTTTTTTCCATCAACTCTTCTGATCCGGTTCAACCTCATCCAAAACGTTGTAGGTAAACAAAAAAGCGAAATTCAAAAACATTTTTCTTCAAATACATTTAAATAGGGTAGGACTTTAGCGTGGGACGCAGCGTGTGTCGAAAGGTACTCTTGCACCATCCCATCTTCCTGACTCAGCGTGCTGGTGCAGCGGCTGCGGAAAACCTCAAGCGGCGAAAGTACGAGTATAATAACCTTTTCGGTAATTATATTTTCAAACCGTTTGGGATTGAAACCCTCGAGTTGTGGGGTCCGATTGCTCATGGTTTGTTCAACGAAATCTCCAAACGACTGGTTGACACTTCCCGTTATCCAATAGCTGGCTATTACCGTGGCCAGAAGCTCAGCTTTGCCATACAACGTGGCAATGCCACCAGTCTCTGGGGCACAGACGCCAGCACATCAAGCTACCCGAAACTGTCAGATTTTCCCAATCAACTTTGAACCTTATGCTTTAGCGATAAAGTTGAAAATCTATTAAAGAAATCTGACAGATTGTAGTAGCTTGATGTGCTGGCGTCTGTACATCGCCAGTCGATAGCGATGCGGAGGAATTTTTTGATGCCATAATTTAGTTTGTTAATAGTTTTAGTTAGGTTAGGTTATTATATTTTTATTTTAATAGTCTATTATTTAATTTAGTATAAGACGTTAATCCAGTGTATATATTTTTATCCTCTTTATCTACACTAATATTATAAAGAGGAAAGATTTGATTGTTTGTTTGTATTGAATAGGCTCCGAAACTACTGGAGTGATTTGAAAAATAGTTTTACCATTAGAAGCCGACATTATCCTTGATGAACATAGGCTACTTTTTACCGCGGTAAAATGCTTCATTCCTACGAGAAAACGGGTCATAGGATTTAAACGGAGAGAATGCCGAATTCTACGCAAATGAAGTTGCGGGCGGATGCTAGTTAATAAATAAATACTCTTTATCTTTTAAGTATATCCAAAATTGGTACCTACCACACATATGTTACACATATGCAAGTCATATGTTCTCTGTCCAGGTAAATGTATGTATATTTTTCCAAGTCTGTTCTACTCAGGTAGATATATTTGCATTGTTTAGTCTAGCATTAGACCGTCTGTCCCTGGTCAGGTGAAAGTTTAGGGGGCACTGTAAAGGGATTAACAGACGACCGTAGGTGTTAGTCTACATCCTGTCCACCTCTAAATTAAACTGCTAAACTTCATTTTTGAGTTACTGTTGGTGTTGAATTCAATTTAGATGTGAGGGTAGATTTTGGGTGAAATTAAGTTACTGATTTGTGTTATGTAAGTAAACGAAGGTAGATACGATAAGAGAGATAGAAGGTTACTATTTTATTTGAAGACTGTAGACGGCGAGGAATTTTTGAAAAAAAAAAAGTGATTCAAAATTTCTGTAACGATGTAGGTACATTGGTGATAGACTTTTGTATAAGAAAATGTATGTATGAATGGAATTTGTAAGAACTGGAGAAAAAATAGCTATGCGATTTCCAGTTTTGTTTTAATGAAACTGTGGTTATATCTTTTTACACACTCACAAAGAGCGCTATAAGTATTACTAGTAACATTGAAGCAAAATGAATAAGTATGCAAGGATCATATTGTTCGGTAGTTTCTACCTACCCTTATGGAAATCAATCGTGAATTTATTTATGTATGTATTAACAATCAAAGTCTTTTCAATAATACCTATTATAATAATAAAACATCCGTGCTTTCCCCCATAACAGAACACATAATTACGTTGTAAATATCACAGACAAAGGTACTCAATGATGGCATGACACAGTATTTGCTAGGTTTCAGCATCCGGCACGCAGGACTTATCCAATCTAAATAGATCATCGCTCACGAACGGGCCTTCAATCAACACGCAAATCCAATAGTAGTCCCTATAATTAACTGTTAGATATGTTATTTTACTGTGGATGATATATGTGTGATACAATATTTCCTAAAGTCTATTCTTTACGTTTCCAATTCTATTGATGTTATTACAAGTTAAACAAATATCAACTATATTTCAGTGGTAATTAAGTTGATTTTAGATTGACTAGCATTATTTAAAAATTCTTAAAAATGTTTCAAGCTGTAGCGTTAAATGAACTTTATTGTGTAGGAATCAAAGTTATATTTCTAATAACTCATATTTGGCAAGTAAATCGTGAACACAGATTAGATATGTTTCTGTCGGTGACCTACCACCGTAACTTGCGAATTTCGGAAAAATTAAAAGTAAGAGTTAAATGCGCAAAACCTGAAAATAGTTTGATCAGAATAACGAGCAGAATTAATTGAACCCTTTTTGATATAGGTCACATTTTTCAAAAAATCTTCATTAAAAACGTTGCCGTGTCTATTTATTAATAGGTCAAGCAAGCCAATGTCAGCGCGGCGCAGCGGCCCGGTGACGACCCCTCCCTCGGTAAAGCGTCTTCGCAGACGCAAGAAACGATCAGAATGGCCAGTAACACTAAAACAGCACATAAAACCTTTACAATCTTTTTAATTACTTATTTTCTCTCTGAAATAGGTCAATTGAATTAAAAATCAGTTGGGGTGTCCGAGGTTTTGCGCATTTAACGTTACACGTTGTATAATAATAATACCCGCTTGTTATTGTCTCAGTGCAGGGCAAAAGCCTCTTCTCAAACACAGAAGACACGAGCATTGATCACTACGGTTGCTCAAGACGGGTTGGCGATTTCAGACTTATATTAACTATAAGCCCAGGTTTTCTCTAGATGATTTTCCTATCTAAGGTTAAAATAAAAATAAATAAATACTTTGGTGATCGCATTTTGAGGCCTGAACTTTATTTGTATAAAATTTAAAATATGAAGAAGTAAAATACCTGCAGGTCTATTCTGTAAAAATCTCGCCGTGAAAACTTAGGTGATGTGCCTGATGCTAAGGATTGACTCTATTGACAGCTCACTTCACGTTTCAAGTTTTTACGGTGAGATTTTTTACAGAATAGCACCACTGCAATAAAACAAGAATCTAGGTATCAGAAAATACTTAAAAGGCCGTGAAAAAACTTTACAGGAACAACATACCTACATAAAGCCTCCTACACAGTTTAAAGGAGAGTCAATTAAGCCCCTGCTCTTCGGCGGGTCTGGATAAGACTTTTAGCGAAATACTTATGCTAACTCCGTAAGTAAGTACACACTTCGTTCACGGTTCATTGTTAATGCTTTGTGACTCTTGTAATATTACTAGAAGAGGCATGTCCCTGAAAAACGTTATATAAGTTTTTCGGAAGTTCATTTCCGTTTATTGAAAGTCATGAGAAATTATTTTTGAAAATCAAGGAAAATTGCTTCTGTTGTTGTTGTTGTTTAAAGCACTCGTAATTTTATAAGCCTACTAAACTAAATAGTTTTTAATTCATGAGATAAAAAAATATTGAAATTTTATGTGACGAGAATGATGCGTTATTAACTTCCTGATTAAGGAAGTTATAGTAATCACCCCGATTTTCGAAATCGATTTTTTTTTAGGTTTTCTATTAAATCTGGGGAACTATTTGATCGGAATTTTTGAGTTCGAGGAATATATTTTGGCATGAGATTAAAAATACGGTGCTAGTAGTAATTAATAGTGAAATAAAATAAATCAGAAGTAAATTGGTTCTTAAGCTTGCCTCTCTTTTAGGGTTACCTCCTATACACGTAAAGTAGGGATGTTTTTTTTTCTCGTCTACCCATGGTTTGGGGTATCGTTGGATCGGTCTTTCAAAAATATTGCGGGTTTTTGAAAACTATTTATGGATTCAGGGATCCATTTGTGAAATATTACGTTTTAAAGTGCTAATTTTTGTTAGAGTCAAGTGATCCCAGCTAAATGGTTGCTTTTGGATATGTGGGCCCTTCATTGTGCGTAGTCCGACACGCACTTGGCCGGTTGTTTGATTTGAAATAGGTACGACTTAAGAAACATTTTATCAGAAAAATGAATAAATCTTAATTACTTATGTCGGTAAACTATTATCTTAAATGTAATAAAATATGACCATTTAATTGCCTGTGGTGAATCCAGTATTATAATAATATTTTATCTTATCACTCAAAGCGAATGACTCTAAAACTGTGCTCAAAACTCTCCATACAGCACGCTCACGTAATCCAGTAACTCTGTATCTGTGTCTTTAAGTTAAGGGTGCACGTTCCCAAAAGGCGTTGAATTTGATTCAGAACATATCTGTTAAGCCCTTACATCCATTCAGACAGGTGCGTACAGTTACATGTTAGTGACGTCATGCACCATTAGACGGATTTTGGAAAACGGATTTCCTGAGTGTGTGATTTTTGGGGTACAGAAATATATCGTGTCTGTTTCCAGTAGGTTTTATCGATTATCTATCTAAGTGTGATTTGTGCTGTGACAATGCGAACATAGGTATTGTTTTCAAATAATTTCACGAGATCGAACACTTAGAACTGCCGGTCGATTCTGTAAAAATCCCACCGTGAAATCATAAGTGAAGTGAGCTGGAAGTTAGCAGTGTCAATAGTGTTAATACTACCTAATGACAGCTCACTTCCCGCTCACTTCACCTACGTTCTCACGTTGAGATTTTTACAGAATAGCACTGCTGCATCCTAATTGCGTAACACAGTATCGATCTCAATCTGAATCATTTTGAAGGATATTGCTAATCCATTGCTTCATAGGTTCGAAAAATTTGTCTCCTCAACAACGTAAATAAAGCAATGAATATTGTTCAAAATCAAAATAAAAACTCATGCAGTCAAATGAGGCTGAGAATCAGCACTTTTCGAACAACAAAATTACATATGACAATCCCCCAAAACGACCGCCCTTCACCACTTCATAGTGCTTTCGTTGGAAAGAAGTGACGCAACAAACTCCCAGCAGCTCAGTTGAATCGTCAAAATCAACGCCACTACTATTTTTAGTGTGTTACGCAATTACCCCGCTGCTCTTTTTAAATATCTCCACAATAAACACTTTTATCTACCAACAATAAAAACAAAACAAGATCGCGCAATTCACATGTTTTCCCAATAATTCCTCTGTAGTCTTATTAAGGCTACACTACAGAGCATGAGCTAATTCCTGTTAGTACGAAGTTTTAATTCAGTACTTACACAAGCCGACTGCCCGGTCTTGTGTACAGAACTCTTTTCAAGTGGTCTTGGCTCGGCTTAGCTTTACAGCGCGTATTATATAGTGAGCTTCAACAATCAAGTAGTATTGTTAGGAGGAAGATTTTAAACTTCAAAGTATATTTCAGCAGAATATATAAAGAAAAATAAAAGAAAAAAGAAAAATATTTTATTTGGGACACACACACATAGGAAATAAAAATACAATAGTTAAAAAATTAGCATTTAAAACTAACAAATACACATGTTTCATTAAAAACAACCAAAAAAAAAAACAAAAAAGAGCTGTGCGAGGCCAATAAGACTCTTATCTCAGCATAATGCTGAAAATTGAAATTATACGTGCACCTTTGCTCTCAAAACACTAAAGAAAAACATCGTGAGAAAACCGGCATGTCCTAGAAACAGAAATTCGTAAACATTTGACATCTACCAACCCGCACTGGGCCCACGTGTGGCGTTACGTCCCACTCTCTCACACGAGAGGAGGCCTGTGTATGTGTCCCAGCAGTCACATCATGGGCTGTTTATGTAATATATGTTATGGTAGCTATTGGGACTACAGGTAGGTACTTACAAAGTCAATTAACATTTTGGTCTAAGTTAGACAACACAAGTAATTTTCCATTGGAAAATATTTGAAAACAATACCTACATATGTTCGCATTAGAATAAGCTGATTCCTTAAAGCATGATATTCCAATTAGCACATTGTATCCTACTGAAAAACTACTAAGTAAATCGGATTACTTATGCGCAATTCCTATATTATACCGACCGGTATTCGGTGAAGCTAACACTCTCGTTTCTTTGCTAGATGTGTAAATAAGGGTCCCGCAGAACGAAGCAACACAGACGAGACAGACGTGATAGCGCGACACGACTCTAGTAGAATCATTTTTATAAAAACTTCATGGTTTAAATGAGTTCATATCGCTCATTTGCCGACAAAAACATTTTCATAATGAAAAACGGACTTTGACATCAGAACCAAGAAAATGGCTCGATGAAAAAAATAAAACAATTGAGCGTCTATTCTGTTAATCATTAGCGATCGGTTCCTAGTCTCGAACTCGCGCCAAAGTCGAGTATTTCTTAGCTAGTCCTAAGAGCTCTCTGTTCGTCTGTATGTCTAATTGCTATTTTATGTAGCGAGATAATGAACGTTGTATCTCTTAACTTGCACTGATTTGTACTTCTTGTTCGAAGATTCATATAAAATTGGATAAGGAAGTAGGACGATTTGGCTGAAATTTTGAAATAGACAAGACAATTCTATCTCTTTTTCATGTTTCGTAACAACTTGTATATTTAGTTTTCTCTGTCAGGAAACTTTAATTTTTTTTTTTAACAAATATATTTATTAAGTACATACTACACGCTTCTACACGCTTATTTTCATAGCAAGAATTTCCATTTTCGCGGAGTTTTACGGCTTTACCCGCCAAATTGCCTACTTTTATAATATTCCTATAAAACTTCATTAAACATTTTCCCCGTAACTTCAAAAGAGACAGTCCAATTATGAATTACCCAATCACGTCAACCGAAATGAAAGAGTATTACTTTTTTGCGGCATTGCGAAGCCGGCTCGCGGACTCGAAGCTAATTCGATTTAATTTTATGCCGGATTCGAGATAACACGTGTGCGAGGATTTGCGGCTCACGCGTTATGACGTCACAAGTCATTAGTGTTTGGTGACAGGTGACAAACCTATCTTTTTTTGTTTGTTTTATAAGTGAACGTGATTTTTAAAGTCCAAACATGTACAAGATAACGTTCACCTTGATCATACAATTCTTTCCAGGAAAGCTTTATTGTTGTTATATTCTTACATATAAAAGTATTAAATAGCATTCTTTATTTTATTTAGTCTATCAAAAGATCAGTCTTAGAAATTATAATCACTATTTACGTAACTTTGTGGATATAACAATACCTTGCTTCAACACAACTATTCAAAATTACTTGCATGTAACCCCATAAACAAGTTAGTCAGTTTACCCAAAATATGGTCCCGGTCCCACCTATCGCATTTAATTAATATTCAATTCCCCGTGTATAGTTTCATAAAGCAAGGGTTTAAACTGACCAGAGGACCGTCTCGGGTGGCGGGCGGGCCACAACTAAACCTCACTAATCCAAGCTGGGTATTAAATCGTTGCCTAGGTGCTAACCTACAACTACCTTCCGAACTTTGTAGGGTTGTCTGAACAATGTTACTGGAAATTGTGTAGGAAAATTCTTCGTGAAAATGGAAATTGTTGGAAAGGAAAAGAAAAGTTGGAAGAAAGTTCCTAGGTCTATGTTGACTGGTTCTGTTTCCTAGTTATTTACACATAGGTGCATCTTATTTTTTTTAAATCCAATCATAAATTGCTGTCAGGTATAATAATAATACGACTTGACGCTTGAGTACGAGTCTTTTGACTACGTTGTATATTTTATGTCTTCTTTTTATATTTTTATTTGTAACGTGCGTTTTGTTTGTGCAGAATAAACATTTTTTCTTTCTTTTTTCTTCTAATAATGATTTTTATTTCGGACCAAAGAATCCATAGAGTGTTAGTAACATAATATTAAAACAACTTATTATATAGTGTTAGTACCAATCACCCTCCGCACAAACTGATTTAAAACTGGAGAGCCGAAATTCTCCGCTACAGTTCTCAGGATGCTGTTGCGACTGTCTCTCATTCTCATCAGTAGTGGCGCTGTTTTTTCACCGCCTTTAAGATATTTTTTTTTTATATACAAGTTTATTAGTAGTATTAAAAACAAAAAGTTCAAAGGGATCAAAATAACCAAACGCATAACCCTTCCTAACGTATCACCCAAAGAACTCACCAACGAAAACTATCAAAACTTACTTTCAGCGATTACGGAAACTGAAACTCCTATTCAAAAGTACATACACCCAAATGCTAACACAGCTTAACGCACCTCCACCCTGTTATTAAAAGATTATTGTGGCACAAAATTTATAATTTCAATGTAACTACCCACCACTATGTTTTGCGGACTGAATCCGGGAACAGTATTATGTAGATTCAATAACAGCGCGCTCAAAGACGTCCATTGTTTTCGACTGATACTCTAAATCAGTGTTCACCGTTATAATATTGAATATGGGTAATATTTTCAGATCGTTTACGTGTGTGTTTCGAACAGATTCCTAGTGCTACTATAATATTTTTAATGTGAACATTTGTGTTTGTGGAGGTTACTCAATCACGCAAAAACGGCTGCTAGTAATAAAATAATTGTAAGCGCGCTATTAGCTAAAACTCAAAGAAGTTTCTTCGACACTGACGAAAAATTTCCTCGTAAAAGAAAAGCGCGACAGATTTCCATTAAACGCTCCGAGCTATTAAACGGCTATAAAAAAGCGCATCGAAGCAGCAAAAACTATTTAATAACGCAACAAAGCAACGCTACAAAGCGTCGGGCGCCCATCGCCGTCGGCCGTTCCTTCCACCAGGATTAATTATTATTTTAACATTTCAGTAGGTTTTTTGCCGCGTCCGCGAGCAAGTCAAAAGCATTGCTTTCTCTCTTCAAAAGTTGCTAAATAATTAAGACGCCTTCTTAACGACAGCGTTTCGACGTCCAAGAGACTAAGTAGGTGATTTTTCAGAGGAACCACCTCTTGGAAAAGATTTTTCCATTTAGTACGTTTTTTTTTTTGTGGCAGTTGGGTAGACGTTCAGGAAGATTATGTTTTTATGATAGGCGTAGAAAGCTGCAGCTTGTACAATATTACTAACTTACAATAATATTATTGATGTGAGCTAAATGTTATTTATTTTAACCATCCAAACCACATGCAGGTGGAAAGTGTGACGACTGAAAATATAGAAAAACCGGCCAAGTGCGCGTCGGATTCGCGCACGAAGGGTTCCGTGTCATTATCTATAAAACGGCAAAAATATCATGTCTGTTGTTTGGGAGCCCCTTTAAATTTTTATTTTATTCAGTTTTTTTAGTATTTGTTGTTATAGCGGCAACAGAAATACATCATCTGTGAAAATTTCAACTGTCTAACTATCACGGTTCATGAGATAAAGCCTGGTGACAAACGGACGGACGGACAGCGGAGTCTTAGTGATAGGGTCCCGTTTTACCCTTTGGGTACGGAACCCTAAAAACTAACATGCTACCACTGCTCTCAAAACGGTGAAGACAAGCATCGTGAGGAAACCGGCATGTCCTAGAACCAAAAATTTGAAGACATGTGACATCTACTAACCTGCACTGGGCCCGCGTGGTGAGAGGAGGTGCTAGTTACTGTGTCCCAGCAGGGGGAAAATTATAGGTTTATTATGTAACTTGGTACCGACAAACTCTAACAAATTCTCTCTTTATTATCCTAGGTAAAACACTGCCAGTCCATTGTGTGGTGGAGGCAGTAGCCTCTCTTGAAGAAGGCGCATGGAGACGACGAGCCGTGGTGGAGACTGACAGCTACGTCATCATCCCTGCTGCTACTGCCTTCCACGAGCTGGTGCCCGCCGCCATGATGCGGCTTGGATACCCTCACGAGTTGGCTGCTTCTGCTAAAGGTACGTTAGTTTATTTTGCTGGTTTATATGAAAGTCCTAAGGGTGAATGTCGCTTGCACGTCTTAAAAAAACAAGTTTTTTTGTCTATGAGACAGTTATATAGGGTGGCTGGTAATTAGTGACCGATACTTAAACACATGATTCTACTCATCATCACAAACAACTTTTACTATCGGACCAAATCCGAAATCGCGAAAAAAAAAAATGAGCTGTTCCCTACATTTATATTCGTACGAGTCGTCAAAATGTAGGGAACAGCTGATTTTTTCTTCGTCATTTCACTTTTTGTCCCATTATAAAACTTGTTTGTTGTCATGAGTAGAATCATGTGTTTAAGTATCGGTCACTAATTACCAGTCACCCTATATAACTGTAAAAAAAAAGGATGATTCTTGTGTTTCTTGCCCAAATAAAACACCAATATTTCACACCTTCAATTTCCATGTCACCAGGTTCCGTAGTAATAAACAACTGGAAGCCGCTGCCATTCGAGAGGATCTCTGATGGTCCTCTGGCCACCGTTGGCGAGGTTCTTGGGGAGCTGACAACTGTCGCCACCCTCAGGATCCAACTGCTGAGACCCAGACCGACCCCACTGCAGGACATTAAAGACAAACTTCTGCGACTGTTGTTACTGCAGAGTAGACCTTTGCTCATGTCTACTGGATGCCCTTTGGATGAGGTAAGTCCTTGATATAACGTAGAAGACTTGTCGTTGTTTGTAAGTCAGTCTAACCAGCTGTGATACAAATTAATAAAAAAAAAACTAACCAGCTAAGATACAATTTTATATAAAAAAAAAAAAACGAGCTTTATAGTAGTCGCATATGATGTGTAACATCTGACATCTCACCTTGGTATTAAGCAACATTAACACTATATTCGGAGGACAGGGTGTTGTGGCGCAGTCTGGGAGAGGCCTATGTCCAGCAGTGGACTGCGATAGGCTGAGTTGATTGAACACTATATCCTGAAAAAAATGTTTCAGATATTATTTGAAATGATTTTTCGTAACGACGAATAATTATTTTTAATAAAAATTGTGTTTTATTTAATTAACACTAGGAAATTTAAAATTTTATATCACGGGCGCTTATTGGTCAAATAAAATAGCGCGCGCATCTCCAGTTTCCTGTTACACACCTCCGTTTCATTTCACGAAATTACTCCCACAGATTGCAGGAAAGCGAGAGGAAAGATGTTACACATAAAAAAAAAAACTAACCAGCTAAGGTACAGACGCCAGCACATCAAGCTACTACAATCTGTCAGATTTCTTTAATACATTTTCTACTTTATCGCTAAAGCATAAGGTTCAAAGTTGATTGGGAAAATCTGACAGTTTCGGGTAGCTTGATGTGCGGCTGTACAAATGAATAAAAAATAATAAAACTAGAGACCTAATTCCAAATAAAGTAGTTTTTCAGAAAATGTTGAAAGAGATCCCCTAATATATTTATTTATTTGTGCACAATTTACTGCCTTAAGTATACTGATGACATTACAATACATTATAAGGACCAGTAACGTTAATATTTGTTTTTGGCAGAAAACGTTTTTAAGAACTTCTCCAAAAAGAAGAAGTTTGTAAAGTATATCAAAAACGAAGAATTGACTCCCGGTTTTTTGCAAACACAACCCCAGTTATAAAAGAATTAAGCCACAAACACAGTCGTCATAATCTTCCAACCAAACGTACATTCAGCAAAGCTTCCGAAAACATCTGTCAAATCAAATTACATCAACCGATTGGGGCGTTGAAATCATCCTGATGGGTGACAATGAGTATACGGTACAACGGACTAAACCAACATTCACAACGGAACGCCATGTCCTCGGTTTACCCCGCGAACAATACCCCGAACTAAACCTTTACCCTTACCTCCTGTTACCCCCTATTAACGTGGAAACTCATTGTTTTCCATATTTTAAGCCCGCTTTGTAAGGTACGCTTTCAATCGAAAAGATTTATCCTAGTACGTATTGTTTGTTTTAACGATTTAATTAATGATTGAGTGCTTATTTGCTTAAGATTCGTGATTTTTGTTATTGTATCGGTTTTGTGGCTTTTTTTCGAGCTTTTTTGCGGTTTTATTAAGGTTTTATTAGGAAAAACGGAACCCTTATAAGATGACTTCATTGTCCATCTGTCTGTCTGTCAAGAACCTTTTTCTCAGAAAGTGTGAAGTTATCAAATTGAAATTAATATCAAATATTCAGGGCTGCAATGCCTTGAAGCAATGAAAAAACAAACTTCTAAGTTAACGCTATCAAAAGATAGGGCGTTTATGTTCCGTTTATGCCGCATATTTAGACATTCACGACGGAATCAAAACCTATAGGGTACTTCCCGTTGACCTAGAATCATGAAAATTGGCAAGAAGCAATGTCATGTAGTAAATTGAAAAAAATTAAACGTAAATTTGTAGTTACATTACAAAAGAATATGTTTTTGGTGATTACAAACTGATTTGCAGTTGGTAAACTAACCGCGACCTATGTCAATATATGGGGACTATAGTTTACTCACGGCAAAGTTAAGTTTGTGCCTCAATCCAGTTTATCTTTTCGTTAGAGCTATATTCAGTTCTTTCATAGTTTATAAATTTCAGTAATGTTACCTAATTACTTGTCGAGTTTATTTATTTCTGTAAATTAAAATAATAACTAAGCGAATAACAACTAATATCTCATGAATTAATAAAAATAACAATATTAAACCCTTACTTAACTAAAAGTATATACAAACTAAAATATAGCGTCGAAAAATTCCTCCGCATCGCTGTCGACTGGTAATATACCCAAGATATTTGCGGCATTGCCACGTTGTATGGCAATGGATCACGGGAACTGTCAACCAGGCCGTTTCGAAATTTAATATTAATACTTTTAATACCTAATTATTTTGGCAAATGTAGCTGTACATTACCTAACTGCTTACACTGTTATACGTACTTATTATTATATAAGTACATACATTTGTCAAAAAAAACGGGAAAAATATTGGAGACACTATACCCGTGATAAACTATTTACATACCTACTTTGTACGGAATCCTCGGTGCGCGGGTCCCACTCGCACTTGACCGGTTTTTATCATTACCAGAGGACATCGTTCAAATAGTTGTAGACAAACTGGTGACTCTTTCTCTGGAATATGTCACCGATGTTTACTGAAGTAAAATTGAGGCGGCAATCTCCATTAACTTCATAAGTATGTGGGTATATACATGCATAGTCCTTGAACTTTGTTTATATCTATTTAGGACCATTTCTTGACCAATATGTCCGTACAATTATCAATTGAAACGTCAAGAAAGCACAAACATTAAGAAAGCTTTGACATAACAAACAATGATAATGAACGCCTATCTTCCAAGTCCGCCTGCCAAATAGCTTTCAACTGCCAAAGCACATATAAATACTGGCACTCAAAGCACTCGATATCGACGAAAATTAACGAGAACTTTGGATGAAAGACGAAGAGACAGATTATCAAAACTCTTCGTTAAGTAGGCGCGTGTTCTTCAATTTGGTCTTTATAATTGCGAGGTGACTGGTAATACCCTGCTAATAGGGATCATCGCTCGGGGGAAGAATTAAGGAAGCATTTGTTTTCATGTTCGCGGCTCGAGTCTTAACAATGAGTGGGCTCATAGACATTTTGATGTCATGTTTTGATGGTGGGTTGATGTTGTTGCTGAAAAGCTGTACGGATGTGGATTTTCTTAACGTAATGTGTTACTGCATATATATTTTTTTTTTATAAAGGATTTTTATTTTTTGTTAGAGAGGCCCGTGGCTAAATAATAACAGCCGCACAGGTCGATCGATCAGGTTAAGCTACGCTTGCCGCGGTTGGTCTGTGGATAGGTGACCATCTTTACATACCGAGACCCCTCCGTGCCTCAGAAAGCACGTTAAGCCGTTGGTCCCGGCTGTCATTCGTAGATCTTTGACAGTCGTTACGGGTAGTTAGAAGCCCGAAACTCTGACAACCAGTCTTACCTATAGGGGTATCGTATTACCCAGTAACTGGGTTGTGGAGGTCAGATAGGCAGTCGCTCCATGTAAAATACTGGTATTCAGCTGCATCCTGTTAGACTGGAAGCCGACCCCAACATAGTTGAGAAAAGGCTAGCCAGATGATGATATTCAATTTAGTTTATCATTAAGTTAAGTTTAGCTGTAACTTTTTATTCTGTAGTTTAACTTTAACTTTGTTACATACATATGAAACCTTTTAGAATAGAATAGAATACTCTTTATTATATACACCATATAAATTACAGACATAAATATAGAAATTTTACAAAGGGTGACACAATGGGCGGTCTTATATATTTTAAAGACAACCTTTGGATGGATTGAAAAGGGAAGGAGAGACAAAATACTGTAGGTAGTGTATCGTGTACCATTTACACGATACAGTGAATACATACATAAAGTATATTATACTAATCTAAATAAATATATACATATAACAATAGATATGAAACAGGACTAAAGAAAATATAATGATGCGGTTTAAGGAGAGAGGAAGTGCTTAGGTATCATAATTTTAAAAGTGGACAAAGATTGAGCACGCCTTACCGACACGGGCAAGTCATTCCAAAACCGTACTGCTTGTTTGTTTCTTATTAACTCTTATGACTCGTACTTACCGCAAGGATTTCAAGTTATGTTTGCTTTTTTTACTTGTAACCATTATTTTGACTAAATACGAGACTCCAGAACGCACCCACTCACTCTTATGATCTTGAAGTGGAACTGTATTTAAAAACCATGTGAATAAGAAAAAGCTTTTGAGACTATAAAGAAAACATCAACCGAAATTTTCAACAACCCAGTAAGTTCTAAAGAGATTTAAAGCTCTCGCTCACGATAGAGAACAATTTGTCGACGCGATGAGCACCTGTCTCATACGCAAGATCTCCATACATAATAAATTTAATTGAATCTGCGTCTCATCCGCGCCTCGTAAGGCCTTATTATATTTTCTAAATATCCACCTTGTAGCGAACGGGTTAGGTCGGCGGGGGGTTGCCCTCGTCTTGCCAACTTGAGCCACACCGAAAGAGGGTTAAAAGGAGTTTTAGATGTACGAACGCTTTTGATCTTATTAATACCATAAAATAATGCTTTATAATCTTATTAAACGCGAGGTTAGCGCTCCATGCGCGCCCTCCAACCGTAACCGGCTCACGGATATTTCAATTTGGAGTTTGCTGTGACATCGTGTAGTGGCACGGTTACGTTATACCATCATTTTCAATGTTTCACAATGTCTTGAAGATAACAAATGAATATCTAACGGTCTGATAGACAGCTAGAAACAAATTGAAGTTGAAAAGTCGAGTCGAAGTTGGCGCAAATGAAGCAAAGGAACTCCCGACCGGGCAAGATAATCAAACACCTCGAACTTGGAGTTGTTAGCTAAACGCCAGATGAACTCGGCTCTATGATATTATGGTAATTTATCTCACGCCAATTTGCGCCACTTCGATTTTAACTCGGAGCAAACTTTTGGACGCTCGAGGAATATTTTATCGAAGGGGTTTCCCGAGTGCCACCTCGATGCAGGATCAATTTTAAACCATAAATCTTCTTTAAGACTACTTTCTTACTTAATTTCGAAATCTCTTTCAAGGTTCTTTGTAACGGGTTACAATTTAATCACTCCTTCAAGCATGCGTAAGTAGCGTATGTACACACAACGAAAATAATATAAGATAACACTAAGCCTATTGTGCTCAAAGTTGTCCTTTTAACTACAAGTATATCAAGAAATGTTCGCAATCACACACCGAATTACGTACTTAGGCGGATTACACGTGACGCGAGTTATCACGCGCAGGCGCCAGCTCTCGTAAATCTTCCATGAAGCTGAAACAGACAATATCTGAAAGCAAATATGGCCTCACTATTTAAAAATATAAAACAAAGAAGCGGATTAACGTATCACTCGAGCGCGGTGCTAATACCCCTGACATGATTTATAGGCACAATCTCGATGTGTAATACTTACAGTTAATTTAACGTCTGATTTAGCAACACTGCAAGCAAGCCTGCGTCTGACAACTTGCTTGACGACGTAATCGCTGGCATTGTTCTATGTAATCTAGCGATACGAGCAGATCTCACTTGCATAACTGTCAAGCTGGGTAAACTGCGCGACGGAGCTATAATCTGACAAGTTCTTTATGATTGACTACTTGCTGTGCGATTAATACCTCTCTAAACATGCATTCCTGTTATCACGGTGAACAAATAATTGTGAAACTAAACATAGCATTGGAATCATTCCGAGTCACACGGTTGATTTGATGCTCAAACAGCGGCGTCGGATCGGCTTGAGGCATTTCGGGTGCTTTGTTTAGCGCAGTCGGTGCGGTAACGATGCAGGGAGCACTTAGTCCGCGGCTGTGCCGGCGCTAGTTGAGGGCGTGGTGGGTGGATGCTAATTGTCGAGACGCCCTTCCCGCTCATTGTTTTAGAGCAGACCATGATTGAAGTTTCGTCGGTGCGCGGGAGTGATGCGCACTAACCACCGAGTAAACACCTCACGCCGAGAGCGTCAGAAGCCGGCCGCTCGCGCATGACACATGCATTAACAACTGACTTAATATTTTCATAATCTAATGGCGATGTTCTGTGAAACAATGCTTCGTGTTTATTCAAACAATTATCTCTGTGTCTGTTGCTGGTTAGACTGACCTCTTTAAAATCGTCTAAAATTGTTTGCGGTATCTTGTTGGTTTATTTACTGTTCGAGTTACGTTTGGTGACCTTCCTTTTAAAGTGTTTCTTCTTGTTACAGGTAACACTAGCTCAGATTTGTCGCGGCCAGGACCGTACGCCGGGGCCGCACAACTTTCATGAGCCGACTGATGAAATGCGTCGTAAGTTCGAATCATGGTGGAGTGCTCAAGTGACACCCCGACCGCCGCCATTCAGCCCTCGTCGATACCCATCGCCTGGTCCTAAAACTCGTTCACCTACCCTGAACACAATACCAGACCACTTACATCCAGCGTTACAGACAGTTCAAAGTCAATATCCTACACAAAAGACTAGAATGCGGACAAGTTTCGATCCAGAGTTGGAATTGCCCAAACTACAGCGTTGGTTTTCCGAGAATCAACATCCGAGCAGGCAGCAAATACAACAGTATGTCCGAGAGTTAAATAACTTAGAATCGAGGCGAGGACGAAAGCCCCTCGACGTCAACAACGTTGTTTACTGGTTCAAGAACGCGCGTGCTGCGCAGAAACGCGCTGAGCTTCGGAATATTGGTGGACTGAGCTGTCACCTTGGGGTGAATGGATTCAATAGTAGGAGTCACAGTCCGACAAATGGATCATTGATGGCTGGCAGTGACACTTACGGTTCTCAAGACCACAACTCAATGAAGAGTCCTATTTTATCAGGCAGTCCGGGCAGATACCCGATGTCTGTGATGTCTGAAGACAATTTATCCAACGGAGGTTCCGACTTAGAAGATGATGGAGGTGACATACATCCTGATGATAGGCCTGAGAGTCCTGATGCGCCTCTCTCTTTGATCACAACTAAGAAGAATAACGATCATGATACAGACGACAGGCCTGAGGAGTCACCAAAGCCGCCGGATATAATAAAGGTGAGTTTCTATAACTACATTGATTATATGACGGAGACGTCTGGGCACGTTTTTACAGTCTTAAATAATCAATTACTCAAGATTAGATTTTATAAGGCCACGTTACCCGTAACCATACCTCTACTTACAGATTAAAAAAAAAAAGAAAAAAATATATATTTTATTAACAGACAAACACAAACACAAATATCACATTAGACAAGGTACTAATATTTTATTTTTATTGTTACAGGTACATGACATCAAGCAAGAGCCGAGAGATTTGAGTAAGCCTGACAACACAATCTCACCACAACGTTCTCCGGCTAAGAACAGCGACAGTTCGCACAACAACAACAGCAATAACAACAACAATGAGGACGAGAACGGTGTTGGGGACGACCACGATGGTTCTGATGAGGATGTGATCCAGGAACGACACTACGGGCCATCTTCCCCGCATCTAGATCGTCTTCCCTTTCCCATGGTGCCCAACCACCCGATGTTCGGCCACGGCATCATGTACATGAGCCAATACATGAGCGGCTTCCCCGGCGTTGGCGCAGTACCTGGCGAAGGCGCCAGTGGCCTCAACCTGGCACTCGCAGGGGCTTCGGACGAGCGACGCAAACGCAACCGAACCTTCATTGACCCCGTGTCGGAGGTCCCCGTACTAGAGCAATGGTTCTCAATGAACACGCATCCCTCGCACAACCTGATACTTAAGTACACTGAAGAGTTGAACAGGATGCCTTACAGGCAGAAGTTTCCTCGGTTGGAGTCGAAGAACGTGCAGTTTTGGTTCAAGAATCGAAGAGCGAAGTGCAAGAGACTGAAGATGTCGTTGTACGAGCCATCATCTCCTGGACACTACTCCCATCCCGGACACCCCCATGCTATGGCCGAAAGGAAGCTGGTGTGAGCTAACTGCGCTCAATGTTAGTAAAATGTGAGAGATTTTTGTGTTTGTGGCGTCGCAGCATATACACGAAAGACTGATATCGAATCGTTTGATGGTGTGAAGTGCCATGTTAGTATTAAGATGACGATGCGCGCGTCATCCTAACTTTAAACAGTTCGTATTATTCAGAGGACTTTAGTAACTGTTTAGATTATTAACGATCATAGTTTTGCTTAAGGTAGACTAGACATATTGGAATGCGATATCATTATAAGTTTAAACTAGTATCAAATTATCTGATAGAGCGATCACATCGTATTGTTTATTGTGTACATAGTTGTAGGTACAAAATTAATATCAAAGGACATGTCACAATTGTTTGTGAAGGAATCTCAATATTTCTAGTAGTATGTATGTACATAAGAAACTCAAAACTCGGTTTTTATTTATTAAATTTTACAGTAGTTATATTAATCTGTTGTTAGAATGTAATTAATGGACATTCTCATTAAAAGTTCCACTTAAATTATAATAGTGAGGTCGATAGAATGGTATTCAATGTTATTCTAATTATGTACATTATTTGTATAATTAGTATTGAGTCATAGTAATAATGATATTATATTGCACATAGTATACTGGAATCGATATTTCTGATATTATCGGTCGGTGTTCGGCGCCCGAATGGTTACGCACATTCCGTATTATGTACTCTTTTGTTATAGATGTTAATGCTTCCTCAATCCAAAGATCGGTTAGTGTTGTAGAGTGATCACGTAATTACTGATTATCAATTAGTCTCCCGTTGTACTGGGCAGAGCGCTCGGGTGCAGTTAGAATAGGAATGATGGCAATATTAAATGGGTCGCGGTGATTACTCTATTCGCAATAATAAGCGGTAAGCGTTGATGATCGCGGCTCGTTTTGTGAAGGTTTATGTGCGGGTATTTCATAGTTCATAATACCGCTTTGCCCAGTAAATCGGTTTTCACCAAACAGTTTATGTTACAGTATTCACGCATTTATCGATTGAGGCTGTTTTGTCACACTCTTGTTTTATAGTTCTAGACGCATCAAAGTTGTAATACGACAGTTTGTTTTGTTGTTCCCATGTTATGCTTGTTTTCGTGAAGCTGTGATGAAATTTCCAAATATTGTAAATATTTTATTAATGTTAAACATAAGTTTTATTGTAAAACTACGTCACTAGGCTCACACGAACAATTAAAGCATTACCGCTTAGGTAACGAAAATATTGGCTAAATGTTTATTCGATTCAATTATATAAACGAAAATTTAATTGAATATAATATGAAAAGATGTTGTTCTTTTATTTACCTTTTTTATTCAAGAAAATTATGATATCAATCTTCTAAACGCACATCACTGAACACAATCACAGTGAACACTACTCTTAGATACGTCAGTACCCATATTATAACTAGTGCTACTTATTGCTATCTCCTTACCTTTGATTGTTACCGCATGCAAAAACATTGCAAGTAATAATCGAAATATCTACCTACTCACAATCGTGAGTCTGAAACAGCTGTTTGCACGAGTTCATAATGAAGTTCATTGCAATTAATTTATCGAACATCATAAAAGTACAAAACATAAATACAAATTAACGATAGCAGACCGTTTTGCATTATCGAAATATGATGGTAATAAAAATACCGTAACACTACAGTATACAATAATTAAAACTTGCACCACGGAATATTACACTATACTTAGCTTATCTGTGCCTACACTAACACATAAAGCAATAGTTTGTTGCACTTATCGAAAAAGAGAATTCAATCGAACGCCAAACAATAGTATTATAAAATCAATCGCTAGATCGCTAGTTGCTCAGTATATTCTGACAGGCGGCTAAAAAGTGAACTATAGCCAAAAGTACTGAATTTTATATATCTTGTTGATATTTGCCACTACAAGCAGCGCCACTACCAAGTACCAAGATACATTGGGCACCCTCTAAGCCATTGTGGAACTAAACATGTGTCAATAGTTATCTCCGAAGCTTCGACGGAAGCGGTCGTCGGGACCCAAATCACCTGTCAAAGTTGCAAGTCTTGGTGTAATCGCCAGTATCTACAGACATCTTTGTCAACACTTCGATCTTTGTGGTGAATGACCGGCTGTTTGGGGGTTTCGCACAATTATACGCAGGCTATACTATACTAATGTTGGTGCAAGGCAGAAGTTCCAAACTTTGACTCTGAGACGAGTAACTTTGTAGTTTAGTCGTGGTAGGTGTTTGCACTTGTTAAAGCTCGAACGAGAGATACTACTTTAATTACAATATTTAAGCATTGAACCACAACTGATAAAACTAATACCTACCTACTTAAAAAATCACGAGGATTGTACAGCAAATAACAGAGACCTCGCAATATGTCTTACAGTTTGATTCCCACGTTTGAAATTTGATGTTATTAATCCTTTTTTTTTAAAATAGGCTTACAACTACTAGTGTAGTCTGTGAATATGTGAATTATAAAAAATAACAAGAGCCTATACTAATTAAATATCTAAGAAACTACACACATTTGCTGCCATAACATCTCAGTTAGGCGGTCTAAGTTTTAAAGCTAAACGAAGAATCTTCAGATTCTATCTATTCCAACAAAAGATGTTCTGAGAATATTCATATAAGTAAAATAAATAAGTACTTGGAAATATGATACTTACATACATGCATACTTTTTGCGCTGATATGATCGTATTGACTGCAGGAATGCCGCTCGGCTAGAACGTTGGAACATAGGGCGAAACGGATTATACCAATTAGAGAGATTTAAAGTTCGTTCGCGGAATCATTCTTTGATCGTGCACACTCCGAAATTCTTATCCATTCTTTAGCGTATTCGCGTTTGAGTAGCATCTTAATTATTTGGAACTCATTAAGAAAATGTTCGAGTTCGTAAAGTACGTTCTAATGATAAGTAGGTATTTACCTGAAGTATTTACTTTGAAAATGTAACTTTTTAATGATAGCGCGAAGTGTAAAATAAAATTAATTGAAACGATACGCTTTAGTGTGCTTTTGCTATGATAAATATAACAGGCGTTTTTTTTTTTTCCAATACGTTTATCATTCTTTGTTTTAGCCAATCTTACTATTATTAAAACTTATTGGAATAAAGTTTTAGTAAAGTTAAAGTTTCAGTTTTAATAAAGTTTTAATAGCAATGGTTTACATTTTGACAGTTCAAGAAAATTCATTGCGTTATTTACGTTGTTGACTAGACAATTTTTTCAAACATACGAAGCAATGTATTAGCAATATCCTTCCAAATGATTCAAATTGTGATTGATAGAGTATTACGGAATAAGAGTGCTGTTATGAGTTAAGTATTTTTGGAGCTTAAAGTTGTTCAGTATTAAAATGTCCATTTAATTAATTATCCCTATAAAATTTAAACACGTGCCGGGTATACTTACGCAGATTAATATTTCAGCGACGAAACTCATATAATAAAGCACAATACGTACTACAGATACAAAAGCATATTGAAATTAATCCAAGTCATTCATCCTTTTTCCGATGATACCGACGGCATTATTTCGTGGATCAATCAGTAGAGGAAATTCATATTAAATTAATTAGTAGACTCTGATAAAATATCTACGAAATTATTTTTATAAGGTTTCGTCATGGCAGGCATATCTACATCTACAATTGATAAATGATTTTATTTCTGTAACTAGGTTTGTACAAACAATTTTACACATCAATCATATTTTAACAACGACAACGACAACTAGTTTTTTGACAACTAGATGAGGCGGCGTCTCCTTACTATTCTAAGAGGAAAGACCGAAACAAACTCAGTGGTCAGTCTCTTTTAAAGTCCAGACATAATATTGATCGTCATCATGTGAAGACCATGTAGATTGATGTCTGAAATGGTCATTTTATGAAAGAACCGCACAGATTGACTGGACCAGTCAGCACGCATTTGTCAGTAATAAGTACGCTTGCTCATAGTGGTGATTATGATAGTATTATTTGTTCTTTTCCCAACTATGTTGTGGAGATCATATAGGCAGTCACTTTATATAAAATACTGGTATTCAGCTGCATCCAGACAAACTGGAAACCTACCCCAACATAGTTGGGAAACGGCTAGGCAGATGATGAATAGGGGTCTTATTGCTGAGTATAACTTTATTTCGATATAGGTCTCCAATAATTGTGCTAAGAAGGAGAGGTAACAGTCGTTCCAGGTAGAATATATCATGCATTCAGACACACTAGGAAATATATCAGTGACCTACGTATATGACTAATTGTAAGACATATAGTTACAATTAAATTACTCAAGTTCTGAGGGTTTGAGTCTGAAATCTCTATAACACTGACCTCCAAACCAGCGCTTTTTATTTTCAAGACAGTCAAGGAAAAAATAAATAACGTTGTCGTCATGTTAATATCAGAGAGGTATTTAGTTTTAATCTAAACAAACTGCCTGCCAGCGGAGCCGAGCATTTATGTTAGTTAACCGTGGATTATGACGGCGTGTAATAACGCTATTTATTATATTGTGTCTAGTTAGTGCTTGATTGGTTAGTTGAAGACTCGGTAAGAAAGAGCAAATTATAACGCTAAACTGACGTTTCATTGGTATATACTGGGTTATTTGTAAAACACCAACAACCTCTTAAGAGGTCATTGTACTCATCATTATGAACAACTTTTACTATGGGACCAAACCTGAAATCGTGAAAAAAAAATCAGCTGTTCCCTACATTTATGTTCGTACGAGTCGTCAAAATGTAGGGAACAGCTGATTTTTTTTTCGCGATTTCAGTTTTGGTCCCATAGTAAAAGTTGTTCATAATGATGAGTACAATGACCTCTTAAGAGGTTACAAATAACCCTGTATAAAGTGCTACAAGTCCGTTTACAGTTATTTTACCTCTGACAGCAGCAACCTAACACCAACCTTATTGCGACGAGAATAAAGATCACAATGATTTTGTCAATGGCAGCAACTCAACTGCAATCTTATTAGAATGAGAATAAAGATCACTGTGATTTTGATAGTGATACAAAATCAGAGGTAAAATAATTGTGAATGGACTGTACAAAGATTTTTGGCGCTTGCATGATATTGACAAGGGAGCATTATCAGCTCACTAATAACTTAGGTAGCAGTGGTGGTCCAGTGGTAACGCCCGCGACTTACGAGTTCTAGATCGAAGGTTCGAACCCGACAGGAGTTTTACTTTGTGTAAATTATTTCATCATTTCTAATCTCAAAACGGTAAAAGAACATCCTGAGACATCAGAGGAAGCCAGCATGTCTTCGAACCAAAAATTAGAAGGCATGGTAAACATTTATGAAATTTTATTGACAAAACAAGATGGCGGCGTTAGTTCCGAAAAAATGACAGACATGTGACATATGCCAACCCACACTGTGTCTGCGTCATAGACATATTATATATATGGACTGGAAATACCTACGAAAAAAGGGTGCCTACCTACAACTCATATTGTCTCAAAAAATGGCTGCTATTGCTAGGGTTGTATCAATCAAGGAACATTGGTGTTACTATAACGAGTATCGATACTAAATACGAGTCGTACTAGTTATCACGTTTGGATCATAATATAGTATACTAACTTATAGTCCGTTCTAACTAAGGTTGCCTACTTTATAGTAACGTATCCTAGTTTATTTTCGATAAACATACTTTATAATTTTGCATAAAAATACAGTATGCGAAAATATTTTATTTCTAATCTTTTGTTATGCGTAAAAGACTCATATGAACTATTTATCGATAGGTACAGACGCCAGCACATCAAGCTACCCGAAACTGTCAAATTATCGCAATCAACTTTCTTCCCTGAAAATCAAATTAATGCCAAGTGTTTTTTCGGCACAGAATTAAAAAACACTTTTTAATTGCATCACGTTTACGTATTAAAGTGAAGGAAAACAGCGTGAAGAGATATGTATCTATATGCCCAAAAACAGGTGCTTTCGCATATTATACCTTTGGGTTGGAAGGCCAGAGAGCAGTAGTTTCTGTTAGGTATGCGGACCCTAGTGAAAAACAAGATAATCTCTAGGGTGAATGAATAATATAAACTTCCCATCACATTCTCCGTGAATGGGATGGGATGCTTATATTATTGTGTTAATGAGTGGTGGAGTAAAAATAAAATAAAAGTATTTTTTTTTGCCTTTGTCTATTGGTATGATAATGATTAACAAATATAACGTTCAATTATCGTTCAAATATAACGTTTGATTAGTAAAATAGGCTTACAAAAGTAATACTTTGCGAATGCGATGCTTTGGGCATCTTTTGTGATTGGTCCAAGGCATTCAATTGTATTCTTCATGAAACCTTAATCAGGAAACTTCGCCACTACGGAATCCGGAACCCTCTCTGGATCTTCTCACTTCTTACTTCAGTGATAGGATTCAGAGAGTTGATGTTAACGGGAAAAGGTCACCCGTATCTGTAGTAAGAATGGGGGTCCCCCAGGGCTCAATACTTGGACCATTTTCATTTATTATTTATATCAATGACTTGCATTACCTCATAAAGGATGAACATGATATAGTGTTGTTTGCAGATGACACTTCACTTTTATTTAAACTCAAACGTCAACAGCTGGTTACTGACAGTATAAATAGTGCCCTCGCAAAAGTAGTAAACTGATTTAATGTTAATAATCTACTTCTTAACGAAAAAAAAAAACGAAATGTATTAAATTTACGATACCAAATGTTAGACAAGTAGAAACTAGTGTTCTCATAAAGGGTGAAGAGTTAAAACCCGAAAATAACACCGTATTCTTAGGCATAACTTTGGATGCCAAGCTTCAATGGGACCCCCATATAGATAAATTGTCAAAAAAACTTAGCTCTGCAGCATACGCCGTTAGGAAATCGATACTAAATACGAGTCGTACTAGTTATCACGTTTGGATCATAATATAGTATATTAACTTATAGTCCGTTCTAACTAAGGTTGCCTACTTTATGGTAACGTATCCTAGTTTATTTTCGATAAACATACTTTATAAATTTGCATAAGAATACAGTATGCGGAAATACTTTATTTCTAATCTTTTGTTATGCGTAAAAGAGGAACTAGTTCCGGAAACTATTAGGCAACGGTAACACACTATTCTATTATGACATATTATTGTAAGCAAACGAATGAATTAACAAAATAATACAAAGGTCTGTTATACGGAAATTCACCCAAATATCAATACTTTAGCCATAAATTCATGATCGCGTTACAATTATATCATCGAATGTCTATTATTGTATGTGTTATTGCATGAAAACCGGCTACTAACCTGTGCAAAGAAAGTTGAGGTTGATTTTCATTCTTCCTTGCACCACACTTCACAATACAACACACAGGCATGTTGAATTGCTGTTTTTCAACATTTACATGCAGTTTTAAAGGTAAAGTCCTCGTAATTTTCTCGCAAATCTCAATAATACAAAAAATAAACAACCATTTGACAGCTGAACTACCACGAAACTTGGCGACAAAGATGGCTGCTCTGGCACCTACCTACAACCGTGTATAGAATAACAGGGCATCTCCTGTTATATCCCATCTCAATGGTCTGCGTGGTGGATTACGGCTCACTCCCTCTCACCGAGAGGAGGCCTGTGTCACAACACATTATAGGTATATATATGTCGAAAATTCATAAATGTTTACCTGTTTAAACATTTATTAAATTTTATTGACAAAACAAGATGGCGGCGTTAGTTCCGATTTTGTTCACGCACCAAAAGATCTTGGTATAGCTGTAAGTTACAAGACTGGCTCGACGACACGGCGCAGCACACTCTGGATGAGTGACTAGCCTCGGCAGCGCAGAGTCGTGACCTCGTTGCGGTAGAAGTTGCTAGGTCATTCTTACCTGTTCATCGCCCCAAGAAGACTGCTTGGAGATCGCTGTAGGTATGTTGTACCTAATTAGCGTGAGAATAACGTCATTGCACACCTCTTGATCCCTGATGGACCCTGACCCTGTGGTGTTTTCTTGACTAAATAAATTAAATATTGTACTTCGAATATAATATTTATACTTCAATTTTGAACAAATTCGAAGTATAAATTTATAATTAATCCGCCAAGTCCAAACTATTACATATATACACTCTTTTGCAAAAAAAACGGGCACCTAAGGAAATTTACGTTCTAAGGTCGATTTGAGTTAATTAAATGAAATTTATTTCTTTGACGTAGTCTGTATACTTATAATCGTGTAAATTAATGCGCGTGAAGTGAATTCGGGCAGTTAAAAGAAAAAAAACGATGGATTCTTTAAAACCGATGTACACGCCCAAACAATAAGAAGTGGTCGGCAATAAAGACAAGATTTTTTTTTTACTTTTTTTAATTAAATAAAGTTACAAATGTAAAAACCTAATAACGAGTGTGACCTCCTCTTGCCAAAATCACAGCTTGAATCCTTCTGGGCATGCTTTCCACGATGTTTTTAATAACGTTTAGAGGAATACGTTCCCACTCTTCTGCAATGACTCTTTTTAGCTCCCTGATGTTTTGTGGAGCAGGTTGCACTGATCTTACCCGTCTTTTTAGAACATCCCAGACATGCTCAATTGGATTGAGGTTAGGACTTCGAGCTGGCCAATCTAAACGACGGATCCCAACTTCTTGCATGTACGCTTCCACGTCGCCAGAACGGTGCGGGCGAGCATTGTCGTCCATAAAAATGGAATCTTCCCCAAGTGCAGTCAATGTGGGTTGTGCATATGGAATTAGGACTTCCATTATGTACCGGTGTGCATTTAATGTTCCATTTTCTATGAAAACTAACTCCGTACGCTCCGTCGAATTAATTGCTGCCCAAAACATAACAGAGCCTCCGCCATAAGGATTGATTTCTTGGAAACACACTTCCGCATGGCGTTCCCGTGGTCTTCGCAGCACTCGCCGGCGTCGGTCCTCTCCACACAAAGAGATTCTAGCTTCATCAGAAAACAATATTTTATTCCAGTCCTCCAGAGTCCATGAAGCACAGTTCCGAGCAAACTGAAGTCGAGCAACACGGTGCTCACGGAGTAATTTAGGGCCCCGAGCTGGGTGGTAACTCCTGATATTGGCAGCCAAAAGCCTCCTCCTGACCATCCACAAGCTAACTTCTACTCCTCTTACTTCTTCAAGGCTCTTCTTCAGGTCCACACTTGACGCCTTACGATTCCGCAACGCCTGACTCACCAAAAAGCGGTCATCTCTTGGTTCTGTGCATCGTTTTCTTCCCGAACCGGGTCTTCTTTTGACCGAACCGGTTTCTTGATACCGTTGCCAAGTCCTCTGGACAGTTGAACGACTCACATTTAGCCGCTGAGACACGTAAGTTTGCAAACAACCTTCTTCAAGTAGGGCTATAATTTTACCGGCCCTTATCGCTTTATCACTCATATCAAAAAGTGGTACTTAATGTATAAAGAAAGATTAAATTGTTTAATTTGCAGAAAATACCCAAAAAGTTTTAAAATATCGTAATCAGTTAAAAATCGTTTCAGCAATTCGCGCCATTAGTAAAGCAATTTTAGAATAATCCACAATAATCATTATTTTTCTTTTATTAATTTCAAATTTTAAATTTGGAACGTAAAGAATCATGCCAGGATGCTTCAAATACATCGTCAAATTAATAAAACCTATTTCTTGTTCTTCTTCATTGAAGTAGAGAAAAAAATCTAAAGTGCCCGTTTTTTTTGCAAAAGAGTTTAGATAAATTACTACTAATTTAGAATTGGTGGATTAATTAACTCCTGCACGGTATCTCTGTAAAAACTTATTCTAGCCTTGGAAGGGGCCTGCAATTACTCTCTCGTTTTGCTGTTCAGTTGTGTCTTCAAGGTTAAGAGGTGTTAAGTGTTGATCGTTTTGTGTTGTTCGTATGTGAAGGTTTGCAGATGCAGTTTTATTGAAGAAGTATTTTCTGAGGGTTGTGATCTGTCGGTTGTGTAAGTTTAAAATGTCTTGATTGTGTTTACATCAAGTAACTATTCTTACTACTGCTGCTGTCGTTCATAAATTGTGTCATTCTACATATTTTCCTTCGTAAATCTTTAACTTTTTGTTCTCATCGTCTTTGCCATTTTGCCATTCTGTTTTACCTCGAATTATTTATCTCAGTTCAAATGTTATTCTTGCTCCGTTTACCTTAGCAGCGGTCCATGCAGTACAATAAATGATTGTTTGTAATGTGTTGAATTCGGTGTCTTCATTAACATTTTCTGGGAGTATGATTTTGTTTAGGTAGTCAATTATTCTTGCAAGATTTTTAGATGGTTTCTGTTTAGAAATGTAAATTCTATTAATAGGGCTAGTTTCTTAAAAAATTATAGTGCTTTTTGGAAAGTATCATCTATGAATGGCTCCCTATCTGAGTTACATTGTATTTCTGTTATAATATTTAATTAATTGTTATCCGATGTTTGTTTATTATGTGTAGGTTCTTCAATCCTGTTTGTTATTTGGGTTATAGTATTATTATAATAAACTCAATTGAAAGTAAGTGTGCAGAATGAACTTGTTCATTTCAGGTGTCGATCGTCGGCGTGTACTTGGAGCGTTTGAAGTGGATGCAAGCTCAGTGTCAAAGCTGACATCTCGCACAACGCTATTAAAAGTTTTGCTGGTTAGCAAACTAGTTGTTCTTTTTGTCATGTAGGACGGACGAGTCGAAGGGATGGATGAGAATAATGAAATGGTGTCATCGCCCGTGGAATCGGCTGTAGCTTCGACGTTGTGAGCCTGTCTGTTTAGCTCACTACGACCTGCTGTAACAATTTGGTCGGTAGGAGCCCGCTTGCTCAACTCCTCACATTTCGAAGCATTTACACTTCGCATACTGTGGCATCTAGCATCGGCTCCAGATGCGCCCCGGTGCTCCCGGGGAACTGACCGTAAATTGTATATTCTTTTATTAATCATCTCCACCCAGGGTTAACTATCCTTGTTAGCTGCGTAAGTTTTTTTGCACTGCTGTACAGTACGCGTGTCTGCCCCCCACGTAGCTAGGTGTTCAGCTCGGACGTAAGGTAGGATTTTAGGGGACTAATTATTATTAATATTAAGCTAAATAAGTACTTGAAGTCTGCTAATAGAACCTCCTCGTTAAGTAAAGAAAAGAATGTACTCACTGCTCTTGAAAATGCGTGAATCGACTTCAATCGATTCACACTTCTTGCAAAAATTCGGAAAACCTAATTACAAGTTTTATTTTTCTCCAGCCACTTAAAGAGAGTTATTAAGCCGAGTGTATACCGTCTGACATGCCCCCGGTACGGTACAAGACAAGACAGTAAAACTCTAAGCCCGCCTCATAGCGGAAAGATTTACTAGAGCAACTTAATACGGCGTAATATCGCTGTCTGTCCTCTGCCTTACAGCCGAGATTAATAACAAATAGGAGCTTGTTATTGTTTATGTTGTTGTTATTATTGTGGTCGTAACCTGAGGGTTGATCTCGAAATTATTACAGATGGAAGAGGGGGAACGTTCTTCTAGTAAACAGTAGATAAATACTATAGCATTTCTTATTTAAAAAAATATAAACACTCGAGTTTGTAAATAGTAAGTAAATACATAACTGCAATTATAGAAAGAAAAACTGGAAATCGTTTAAGAAAAGAAGAAGTTGTTTTTGCTCATCGACCATTTTTCTTCAAAGATCATGTCATACCTAGTTAGTGGTACCAAATAGGTGTTCAGCCAATAACACTAACAGATAACTCTGTAATTTGAATATGTGAGTTTTGAAAGAGATTCAAAAGTGCTTGTGGCTAAGTAATAACAGCCGCACGGGTCGATCGATCAGGTTAAGCTACGCTTGCCGCGGTTGGTACGTGTATGGGTGACCATCTTCACATACCAAGACCCCTCCGTGCCTCGGAAAGCACGTTAAGCCGTTGGTCCCGGCTGTCATTCGTGGATCTTTGACAGTCGTTACGGGTCGTCAGTAACCCGAAAGTCTGACAACCAGTGTTACCTAGGGGTACAGTATTACCCAGTAACTGGGTTGTGGAGGTCAAATAGGCAGTCGCTCCACGTAAAATACTGGTATTCAGCTGCATCCGGCTAGACTGGAAGCCGACCCCAACATAGTTGGGAAAAGGCTAGGCAGATGATGATGACTTTTGAAAGAGATTATGCACTACACTATAATTGCAAATTAAGTACTTATACGACATCATGTTTAGTCTTCACCTACTAATCTTAGTTTTAAAATAAATTTTAAAGATACTTTACTATCCTCTCCAGCAAGAGACTTGCCAAAAAACATTCTAAATAAACATACACATAATAAAAAAACAGTAAGGCTAACCACAGTGGTCCGTCCGGCGGCCCCTCGGCCTATCTGCGGGCTTTAGTTATGATATAACAAGGAGCCGGCTAAGCCGAGGCTTACCGTAGATTTTATTAATTGACACGAAATTTTTTGTACATCAAATTGTCCAAAATTTGGATGGAAGGTGGATAAGAAAGAGGCAGGGGGAAATGAGTGGTTTGAATGTATGCTACGAGTTCCTGACAGTTGACAGTTCAAAAGTACTCACCTGCCGGTCGATTCTGTAAAAATCTCACCGTGAAATCATAAGTGAAGTGAGCACTTAATAGTGTTAATCCCTAGCGAATGACAGCTCACTCCACGCTCATTTCACCCAAGCTTTCACGGTGAGATGGTTACTGAATCGCAGGGCTGACCTATTAAATGAAATGCTTTGGGTTACAGATTTTATCTAGTAAGAAGGTCGTTTGGTGGCAATCTAACATCTAATATTTAACTAGCTGACCCGGAATACTTTGTACCGCCTCAGAATCAATAATTAATTGTTGTGTTAACTTATTAGCTGAGTTAAATTCAGTATCAAAAAAGCCGTTCCATACAAAATGTACGAGAAAATAAATTATCTTCATTATTATTTTTTTCGTGATTTTTTCCCATATTTTAATAGTTATTCTGCTATTTGGGGACACAAATGCAACAAATAAAAGATCATAAAAAATGGTACCGGCGTTCGTGGGTTATAAATGGTGTAACCAACCCGACTGTGTTCTATTTACATAGATATTTAAAAAACTATATCCAAGTAAAACATTAGAAACCTAATATACAACATTAGTTTTAATATATGCGAAACACTAACCATGTGTAGGTATAGTATTTTTATGTAAAGAATCTATGTAGGTACAAAATTTTTGTTATAAGCTTGTTATGTTACCTGCTTGTCCGTACAAAAAGATGGTTACCACTTAATACGCGCCACTGACCGACCGGCCATGACCTGCACCCTAATTGCGTAACACACTATTACTCTCAATTGCAATCATTTTGAAGCAAATTGCTAAACCATTGCTCGATATGTTCGAAAAATGTGTCTGCTCAGCAACGTAAATAACGCAATGAATGTTATTGAACTGTCAAAATTAAACCCATTGCTACTGATAGTGTGTTACGCAATTACCCTGCTGTGTTGTGCGCGAATGATTGCGGATATGTACTTAGTGTCGCTCGGTGCCCAACTTGTAACCTTTTTTAAATATTTTTGGGACAAAATATAACATGGTGTAAAAATTATTGGAATCAATTCAGTTACTTATTCTGAACAAACTATATTCGGGTTTGCAATATAATAATGTTGTATACGCTTTAAAAAGTGGGTAGTATAATTTCATTTAACATACAAATATTGTCTCTGCTTTCCTAGTCCATAATAACATGAACATTCTTACGATCTCTAATCTCCTTATTTTGACGAAAACCGTAATCGCACTTTCTTTAATAACTCCCTATTTGCTGGAGCCATAACTCAGGGCTGATCTTACATCGTATTAAGAAGATGAACCACCCCTCCTGGATATGTTACACTCATTTTCGCTGCCACCACTCTATGTTATATCTGCGCGTGCATACTTGAATGATATCTGTGCTTAAATGTTTTGCTAATGTGAACGTGTTTTTTGCCAGGCTTTGTTAATTCATTTTTATAATTCTATACAAACTTATGCCTAGGTACCTATTGACCTTGTATCTGTTGTTTTTTATTTATTTTCTTATTACCTAAAAATATGAAATGGCCCTGTTGCATGTTGTGGTAAAAGATAAATGTCATGTTGGTACGTATGTATGTGTGTACCTCGTTGGTAATCCTTAAATAAATAAATGGCCCGAATCGAAAGGTAAATAATTAATCGCAAGGCATTTTGCCAATTAGTTCGTCAATTAAATCCAATCTGTAGATTTTCCACAAGGAGTCCACAAAGTGCTCGCTGGTTCATTCTCTATGAGTGTTTTCCTAGAATCACAAATGCAAACCACTCAGCAATGTTCTATATTATCTCTGGACATCAACAGGTAGATACAATGTACATTTATCATAATAAATGGTCAAAATACTTAAAAATTCAAACATATTATAAACTAGCTACGCCCCGCGGTTTCACCCGCATAAGTCTCGATCCCGTAGGAATATCGGGATAAAAGTATTATATGTTTTAATTTTGGTTATAGGCTTTATGTGTGCCAAATTTCATCAAAATCGGTGCAGCCGTTTGAGCGTGAAGAAGTAACAAACATACAAACACACACACACACTCACAAACTTTCGCCTTTATAATATTGGTGTGATAAAAGTCACTTTTTGGGACTGTGTGTATGTATGTATTATTCTAAAATACGCAACGGTCGCCAGTAAAAAAAAACACCACGTATATATGTATAAATTATTTATTTATTTATAAATTCAGTCTTTCTAAAGGTTCATGTTTGTTTTAACCAGCACCCTAGTTGCGTAACACACTTACTCTCAATTTGAATCATTTTGAAGCATATTGCTTATCCATTGCTCCATATGTTCGAAAAGTGGGTCTGCTCAACAACGTAAATAACGCAATGAATGTTGTTGCACTGTCAAAATGAAACCCATTGCTACTGATAGTGTGTTACGCAATTACTCCGCAGATATGGCTTATATTGGTACTCACATTTGACATAACCACACTGCGAAGTAAATATAAGCAAATAATATAAGTACATCCTAACTAATATAAATGCGAAAGAAAGTTTGTTTGTTTGTTTTTTACCTTTTCACGCCTAAACCGCTGACCGATCATCCTGAAATTTTGCATATACGTTGTCAGGTGTATAGAAACGGACATAGGGTACCTTTCATCCCGAAAAAAGTGCTGTTGCCTAGGAAAACCACAATGACGTTATTGTGATAATAGATGGTGCCACGTCTTTCGAATCATGATTGAATTATGTTAGAAACTTTAGAGTTTAGTGTTTTTTAGTTTTATTTTTATTTAAGCCTAATACATTTCGTGAGTCTCGAGTATCGATAGACTGGATATACAACATTGTGTATAGGAGCGTCCTAGAATAATGTTCCGTTCTGAGCCCATGAGTGCAACGGCCAAACAACAAGCAGAGTACAACCCGAATTGATTGTCAAATTCTAAATGAACGCGAGCGAAGCCGCAAGCAAAAGCTAGTGAATAATATTTAATGAATTATCCCATTTATATTAAAACCTTTGGCACCACACGGAGATCTTAAAACAATAACCAATTTGATCTTCGGTCGCGTAGTCGGTACGTGTCCCATTTTTTGTAAAGGACTAGCGCGTCGCGGTCGGTGTAATCTGGAATCTCCCGCCGCCAATTTATTTTCATTAGCGATCATCCTCGGTTAATTTTATTCCCTACTTACCCCGCCAAGGATCGGAGACAAACGCTCTCTGGTAAGGAGACAGATTTTGTATGACTAATAAGATTGATTGAATTTTAGTTGTGAATATTGTTGTTGTTTTTAAGAGCTTTAAGTGTCTCATTGGTATTTCCACGTTAACATTTGCTTGGAAAGTACAAAATTCTGTTATTATTAGGTATTTTTATATTACCAAAGACACACCAAAGTACTTTTGTGTGTTATTTAGTATGTTTTTTTGTGTTTCTAGATACTCATAACAATATTAATCAAATCAAGTAATTTTTATTTCAGGAACACAACCATATATAATTTAGAATTCACATCAGATATTTAAATTTGTACAAAAAAATAAACATTTTGACATCATTCAATTCCCATACTTGTAACAAATTACTTATCAATCAACGTTATTTTTTCCATCCCTGTGTCAACGCCTGTACTACATTTTCAAAGTCCGTCTCCACACTATCCTCCAATCCGCTCCAGTCAGTATCCAGAGCCAGTATCTGTGAGTTGCTTAATTCATTTCCACAGGATAATATTATTTTTTTACTCCCCCGCTTTTTGTGATGAGCCACGGCTTATTTTTTATTCATTGGGGTGGATACTCATCTCAATTCATCCGCTGTTCAGTTAGATTGAGGAGTAATCAGGTTGACAGTTGCTTTGTTAAATGCGTTTAAAAAATTAAATGAAATTGAATCAAAATATGTATTTGTTTTGATGAATAGAAGATACTTGCATTTTTTTTTTAAATTATTTATTATAGGTATTGTATACATCAATTAAATTTCCTCCAAATTCAATTAGAATACTTAACTTACCATTATTTTCTAACAATGTAGAAGTAAATAGTGCATCATTCTCATTCATTCATTCATTTTAAGTGAAACTCTTATTTACAAAAACGATTTATATTATTTTCTTTCTACAAGAAATCGTAGCTTTTGCAAGGAACGCGGCCTACGCGGCTACGCCGTAGACCGTCTACGCGGAGATGTTTTTATCGCGGTTTGAGTCCGTAGTTGGTTTGAAAATATGTCATTTAAGAATTGTATATCATAGCCCAACCAATATTAGCTTTCATCGATAGTCTAAAGCGAGTAATTAATGGGTATTTGGGGGAAATAAAATTAGGTATAGTTTTCTTGAGCATATTTTAGTAGATTACAATCGATCCACTCACCTCCTCGAAACACCTGGATTATGTATAATCATTTGGCTACTTGTTGAACAGGAGTATTCATAATCAGCCCACATTCCCACTGCTGGGACACAGGCCTCGTCTCTGTGAGTAAGAGCGGGCCGTAATCCACCACTCAGACCCAGTGCGGGTTGATAGATGTCACATGTCTTCGAATTGGTTCTAGGACATGCCGGTTTCCTCACGATGTTCTCCTTACCGTTTGGAGAGCGAAAGTGATGAATTTTTATACACAAAGTAAAGCGCCTGCTGTATAGGTTTGGACCTACCACTCGTAGCGGGGCGAAGGCCTCAGGAGAAAGGTTTTTGATTCCCAAAATATGTTTGGAATTGGTACTGTAAATAGTGTTTTAGCTAAACCTATGTCGGACGAGGCCAAAACTCTGTACAAAATATATTACAATCATATAAATTAATTTAAAATTCAAAGTTTGGCTATGATGGAGAGCCATGCTATTGCTGACAAAGCTCCTTAATACAGAGGGGAAAAAAGGTGCGGTCGTCACCACTGGGCCACCAGTGTTCTTTTAGCATATTATTTTATAAAGATACCACTCCAAGTCAAAATTTATTCAATTTCCATAAAAAAACTCCTAATCCAAAGCTAATACAAAAATGAACTTTTAATTCATTCAAAACACAATTGCATAAATACACACACACACACATACGTCGGCCACAAAACAGGCGGGCAACGTTTTATATGTTCTTGCTAAATCTGTGCTCGAATTAATTTGTCGCGCAAAATTAACGCATGAGTAACGTCGCCCGCCCTGACATCTAGCTAAATCGCACTTATGCAGCGCAGCACCGGGGAAATATGTGGAGCTGATGATACCGACTGAGTAAGTTATTGTTGTATGGCTTTATACGTGAGTTCAGAGGGGTGAAAATATGTTCATAACATGCATAATATGTTATTTAACATTCTATAGTTGGGTCAATATTGTTTTGAGATTCCATAATGTATGCGAGAGATTTCTTTTGAAATAAGCATCACCTTTGTACGTATTTTTCTGTTCCTTTTTTCTTGTCTGTTAATATTTGTGTACGTAAATGGTTAAATAAATAAGGAAGCGAAATAGGAGAAGCATTTATTTATTGGAAAAATAGAGTTTTAGAAAATGACTTAATTTAGGACTTGATTTAGAAAAATAAAGTAATGATTAACCTCACACACAATTGGGCCCAAGCTAAATCAGAAACTTATATTCCGCCGTCGACACCAAAAAGAGACTTTAGAAAACTAAAGCTTAAAGAAAATGAAATGATTTTTAAAAGCAAACAAACATGTAAACAACCGTGCGATTCTGTAACCATCTCACCGTGAAAGCTTGGGTGAAGTGAGCGTGGAGTGAGCTGTCATTCGCTAGGGATTAAGTGCTCACTTCACTTATGATTTCACGGTGAGATTTTTACAAAATCGACCGGCAGCTGTAGTTTATGTTATGGTTTAAACCAGTTCAGTTTTAAAACCAAACGCTTCGTTTTTGTGGGTATCAACAGCTCTCGCTACATACAGTTAATTTCGCCCGCGGCACGTTTACCGCGTCCGCAGGTGAAAAGATCCCACGCTACGTCTGCATCTGGTTTAACTGTTTACTGTTCTGCCGAGCCTGGGACGGCACAAGCGCGGTATTACTGCCAACAATAGATGAGAGTAATGTCAAGAAGATCTTTGTGGTGAAGACCTCAAATCTGAAAGGATTTCTGTGGGCTTTTGGATGTCATTATTATGTTTTATGACAGCTACTTGCTTGTTCACTTCTTCTACAATGTCTGCTAGAAGAATACTTTAAGTTATAGTGATAATATTGGCACGGTCTGACCAATATGCACTGAATATAACATATGAAATAGGAACAATTATAGCTTTAATTCCACCTGACGATAGGGATTGAACCTTTACACAGTTTTACGAAATATATAGTTTAAACTTTAAGTAAAAGTAATGAAAATAAAATTACGAAACGTTCGTACGACCATTCATCATCTGCTGCCAGTCTAACCGGATGAGTATTTTACATGGAGCGACTGCCTATCTGACCTCTACAGCCCAGTTACTGGGTAATACTGGTTGTCAGACTTTTGGGCTTCTGACGACTCGTAACGACTGTCAAAGATCAGTCAAAGAGAGCCGGGACCAACGGCTTAACGTGCTTTCCGAGGCACGGAGGGGTCTTGGTATATGAATATCCCATCCCCGGACCAACTGCGGCAAGCGTAGCTTAACCTGATCGATCGACCCGTGCGGCTGTTATTACTTAGCCACAAGCCCCTCTTTAAGCATTACGGATCGAAATAAATAACAAAGATCGGTGTCTTAGCGTATATAACGCCAAATGAGTTATCGTTTCCTTACGAATTGAGGGGCACAAGCGAAAATCAAAGGAACAGAGTCTTTTTATTTTAACACTGTTTTTAATTGTTATTCCTTCCTTCTTCCTGAAACGTTCCACACCAATAACAAGACCTATCGCCACCCACCCTTCGTTTACAACGAGAGACAAAACAAGTTAATTTTTAACGAGTACTCATCAAAATTGTTTAATTACATCCCAGAGGGACAGCTAAGCGTGAAACGGTCGACCTAATCAACCGTTTTGGTTTGCAACCGTAACTGCTACAATAAATGGAAGATGGAGCGGCCCCTTGTGACGAAATCAGGAAATTAGCTCTTAAAAATACAAGTTCATTTCTCGACGCTGAAGTGATTGCTTAAGTGACCACCATGGCACAGTTGTGGGTGCTATTGTGGGACTGTTTTTGGGACATGGTCGTTGCTATATCATTGTTTAAAAAAAATGGTTGAAATTATTCTTCTCAGCTTTAGATTGGGTTATTTTTTTATCTTTGATGAGCTTAAACTAAACAAAAATTCGACATGACATCTGTGTCTGAACTAGATAAATAAATATCTGTACCTCAGACAACAGCGCCCTTCCCTAAAAATATACATTTAAAAGCTTACAAGATACATATTTCGTTATTTTTTTAGATCAAACTTGTACCAAATAAAATAATAAAACACAAATGAAGTAAAGTGGTGTGGTGACCTCCTTTTGTGTCGAATGTAGATGAGTGGGTGTGTGTAGGAGGGTGAGTCTGTGAAATTTAGTATGGCACAATTAAGTACAATTTATTTATTAGTAATTTTTTTACGGATCTCGTCATAAATACCTAGAATATGTCTCGGAAGACTTATTAAGTGTTTATTTAGACACTTGAGTTATTATTACATTCATACATTATCAGGCCATAATTTTCTCACTGCTGGGACACAGGCCTCGTCTCAGTGGGCCGTAATACACCATGTGGAGCCAGTGCGGATTATGTCTTCGAATAGTTGGTTCTAGGACATGCAACATCACCGTTTGTGAGAGCAGTGGTGATGAAATAATTTACACAAAGTATAGTTATTATTAATTATGATTATATTTATAAAGGGGGATTATTATTATTTTTATGAGGGGCCCGTGGCTAAATAATAACAGCCGCACAGGTCGATCGATCAGGTTAAGCTACGCTTGCCGCGGTTGTTCTGTGGATGGGTGACCATCTTTACATACCGAGACCTCTCCGTGCCTCGGAAAGCACGTTAAGCCGTTGGTCCCGGCTGTCATTCGTAGATCTTTGACAGTCGTTACGGGTAGAAAGAATCTGTCGCTCGTCGAGACAATTGTACAGATAAGTAATATTTTTGCGAGAATTTTTCACGATTTCAATTCGTTTTGTTTAAACTTAACGGAGTGCTGTTTCCGTTGCACTTGCTTTGTTTTTATTCTGTGGGTTTTAATTCTAACGTTGTCGATGAGGGAAATTAAATTAATTGAAATTTTTGCTCTTTGTATTTTATGGACTGTTTTCATCGTGATAGGGCTTTTTAATGTTCACTGCTGGGTAAAGGCCCCTTTTTGTTGTGCCGTACTTACTTTACTGATGTTTACTTTTTAGCCGTCATCTGATAACTCCTTTTGGTCTTCATCTTCATCTTAACAAATATTATTTTGAAAAGTACATATTGCGTCTGCTCTCGAAACGACGAAAGGAAACATTGTGAGGAAACCGGCATGTCCTAGAACCAAAAACATCGAAGACATGTGACATCTACCAACACGCACTGGCCTCGCGTGGTACCTCTCACTGAAAGGAGGTTTGTGTCCCAGCAGTGTGACGATTACCTACAGGCTGATTATGTGTGTCTGCAGAAGACAACGTGTACTTTATTACATAGCTTTTATATAACTTCTGCATAGACTAATGGAAGGCTAATCGCACCTAACTTTATAGACACACAAATCGTTGACTTTATCAAAATTATGAGAAATAATAGTCATTATGAATTTTGCAATCCAGGAGATTGCTTCTGGGTGCAATGACATTACATGGCTTATGTAACAATAAATTCGACTGTATTGAACTCGCTAATCAGTTATGTTATAGAGTACCCAGAACTGTTGTTCAACGGGGGGTGCGCGTACCCCGACTGTTCTATACAGACTCGTGCAAAACGAACGCTGGAGTGCGTGCACCTCTCCGTCGCCTTGTTGAGACATACAACTCTCACTTTATGGAGCTTGACATATTTTCTCTATCTAACCAGATGTTTAAAAAAAAAGCGATGGACATTTTGTCAAAACAGCAGTAAAGAGAAGTTGATAGTTTGATTGAATTGAATTATTTTGTATTTTATTTATTTATTTTAAATTATATTTGAATTATATTATTTTGAATTTAATTGAATAGAATTATATTTTACTAAATTGAGATTGAATACATAACGAAATCATAAGTAATTATTGAATTAAATGGAAACAAGTTAATTTGAACATTAAACACAGCTGTCACAGAAAGCTCTGTATTCTGTAAGATCTACCTAGTCTGTAATTCTTTTGTTAAGATGTGGATATTGGTGTGGGTTACATGTTTGTTAACTTTAGCTTTTAAGGATTTTTTCTATTTTCTATAGCATGTAACTGTTTAATGTCCCTAATAAATAAAATAAAAATAAAATAAAATGAAAAAATAGTATAAGATCAGACATCAAAGATGCGATTACATTTTACTCATCAACCTTTCCTGACACGGTTATTACAATGAAAATGAAACCTCGCAAGTTATTCCTTTATCTCCCTTTGAATATTTTTATAAGTAACATCAAATACTTTCAAAGGAAAGTGAACGAATAAAATACAGAGATGTGTTAAGCGGAAATGTGCAGCGGTAGCTAATGCGCGGTTTATGCGATAGATAAGACGTGCAGGCGTAAATGTATGCAGTATCTTTATATGGGAGCGTAAAACGAAACGTCGCGAGATGAATCAAATTGTTTTGCAGAGTAATTTGGTGAATGACTTGAATGAGTCATATTTTTGTCTGGTACTTAGGTTCAGAGTGGTTAATACTTACAAATAAGGAAAATCATGATAAAATGGTACAGACGCCAGCACATCAAGCTACTACAATCTGTCAGATTTATTTAATAGATTTTCAACTTTAGCGCTAAAGCATAAGGTTCAAAGTTGATTGGGAAAATCTGACAGTTTCGGGTAGCTTGATGTGCTGGCGTCAGTACATACCATATCCAGTGGGGTAGTTACGTAACAACAAGCGTACATTTTAACCTGAGAGTAAATTTTGAATTTTTGACAGTTTTTCCGTACTAGAACTGTCAGACGTCAATTTTATTTCACATAAAAAAGATATCTGACTTTGGTAAATTGAGCCCTAACAATAGCAAAGGTTTTCATTATGACGGTTTAAAAACTTTCATTGCGTTATTTACTTTGTGCAGAAGACAAACTTTTCGGATAGGTATATGAAGCAATGGATTAGCAATATCCTTCAAAATGGTTCAGATTGTGACTGAAAGTGTGTTACGCAGATAAAGGTGCAGGTACTAAGTATGACATATTGAATCATGTATACAGCATGCTTTTTTTATCATCTCCAAATTTTTACAGGGTGTTCTACCCATTAATATGAATAACTTTCACTATGGAACCAACTCTGAGATCACGAAATAAAATCAGCTGTTTAATACAAAGGTTCAATACCTACTTGACCAAAATGTATGAAACAGCTGATTTTTTTTTCGTGATTTCAGAGTTGCTTGTCATGACCCTGTAAAAATTTGGTGCCTAAAAAAACATTCAGTATAATGCTTGATAATTTCTTTAATTATTTCACGTTACTGCCGAGAAACAAAAGCTATTGTCAGGTATGAGCCTCATATCATAGTAATATAGGAATTTACTTTCACTATGCCCCAAGATAGAAACTAATCACCTATTTAGTTTTTGGCTTACTGACAATAATTTAAATAACTGATTTTAATATAACTACTCGTAGTAGGTAAAACCTTTGATGTCTCAAATTATTCCACATTTGTACTTTTTCGGGTTCCGTATCCAAAAAGGAATAACGGAACCCTTATAAGATCACTTCGTTTTCCGTCTGTCTGTTCGTCGGTCAAGACCCTTTTTCTCAGGAACGCGTGGAGTTATAAAGTTGAAATGAATTTCAAATACTCTAGGCTGCAATCCCTTGAAGTAGTGAAAAAAATTAAACTTATAAGTCAACGCAATCAAAAGATACGAGCGTTTCAGTTCCGGAATCAAAACCTATAGGGTACTTCCCGTTGACCTAGAATCATGAAATTTGGCAAAAAGCAATGTCATGTAGCACAAGTAAAAGAAAACATCCGAAAACCGTAAATTTGAAGTTACATTACAAATAAAAAAAATCCAGTGATAAACTACTTATATACCTACAAATTTGTACGGAACCCGTGGTGTGCGAGTCTGAATCGCACTTGACCGGTTTTTTTTTTCTATATTTAACTTCAATATCTAGATAAAATAACAACATGTTCTGTCTTCTAAACAATTACTACTAAACAAAGTCTATATTATCGTCTGATGGCTCCGTAATTAAATTGATATCAGTTTCTTTATTATGTCGGAATAAGAGCAAGTTGTAAAGTGCTGCGTCAAACATAGAAAATTCAATAAAAAGCTAAAAGCCAATCTTATCTTGGCGAGAGGAAATTAAGAAACAGCGGCCATCTGACACGGTGGCTCTTTCCAGATCTGTCACTAGGGACGGGAGGAGGCGCGAAATTTAGTGTCGATGAGTTTCATTTTATCAGGGTTTGGAAGAACTTGAGGTTTTAATACCTCCGTTTTGAGCCGCCACGGCTTCTTTTAATTGAAGTATTTTCCTTTCTGAATTGTTATTATTTTTTTTTGTTTTTGTCTTTTTTAGTACGGACGCTTTTAACGTGCAAGTCTTTCTCACATGTATAATTTCAACGTGAATGATGTAACCAATATTTTGTAATAGTTTTTTGATTTAAAAGAGTGTCCGTGGAGTTTCTTGCCCGTTCTTCTTCACAGGTACCTACTACCTACTACGCTTTGGAATGGGCAACTAGCTTCATCTTTCTGACTGACCGACCCCTTGACAATTCAAAAGTGCCTGTAATTGGTTTATTTGAAATAAATGCTTTCAGTTTGATAACTGTTTGAAAAAAACAGCTTCGCTGATTTATTTTTAGGAGGTGTTATTTCTTTATTTAAATTTTTCGCACTTTTGACTAGTAGAAAGCATTCTCTACCAGTCAACCAAGGGAAAACACATTAGACTGTAGAATGTGTGAAATCTTTTGATAAGGTCTGTGTTCTAGAACTATGTTAACGGCACTTGATTCGAGTCAAGCTGACTCGATTGATAAATGAGTAATTTCTAATTAGAGCAAGGGAGCAATCGACAGTTTAAAAACCTCGAGAACATCACTAGACATTTTTAAAGATAGAGTGTTGAATGCGACAGCGACAAGACATCGGGTTTCGTCGAACCGCTGAAATAATTCCGCCGAGCGGCCGCCGGGGGAGACGACGGAAACGCACCCTTATCTGGCGTGGAATACCCGCTTTTTAAACAACTCACTTCTTTATTTGTATTTATTCCACATCCCTCCGCCGTACCGCGCACCACCCCCTTCCGCGCCCGTGTTACCACATGAATAGAGACGCTACTTAATGGGACTTTCAGTTCCTAAGTCATCATGTTTTTAACAATATACTCGGTAAGATAAGTAAGGAGGTCGACGCTGGATAATAAATGGAGAAATATACGTGTTTACTTCGGGGAAATTTGAAAGAAAATCTTGATGTTGTGTCATAAATAAGCCGGCATGGTTAGAAGTTTGTTGTGAGGTTTTTATATTGTTTCGTAGCGCGGATATTGTGGCAAATTGAAAAGGAAAATAGGCAGGTGAGAAAAGTTGGTAAGAAAATGATTTCATTAGGTAGTACAAGAAAAAAAATACGAGAAAATCGACCCATTTTTTCTTTATATAACGATACCTCAACGTCCATTATCATCTGCCTAGCCTTTTCCCAACTATGTTGGGGTCGGCTTCAGCCTAACCGGATGTAGCTGAATACCAGTATTTTACATGGAGCGACTGCCTATCGGACCTCCACAACCCTTGACAAGGTAACACGATACCCCTTCGTAAAACTTGTTGTCAGACTTTCGGGCTTCTAATAAATGACAGCCAGGACACGGTGACGGTGTACCGTTCCTAGGTACGGCGGGGTCTGCATTGTAGGTAATGATTGTTCACCCATCCACGAACCGGCCTCGGTAAGTGTTGAAAGAAAGTTGTTCATGTCCAGTTGAAAACCAACAGGGACTAGTTGTCTCGCATTTTTGCTGAACTAGGCCTTTTTAGCGAAGCCGTTAGGTACACTTTCCTACTAACTTCTTACATCGAACTTTACGGTTTTTATTTGTTTTTATCTGATTTATGTATCTGAAGTTCGTGTCTTTTAGTCGGTGCTAAGTAAATGTATTTTCTTTCTTCGTTCTTTCTTTTTTCCTTCAAAGAAAGAATTAAATAGATTTATTTAGCACAGACTAAAAGGCTTATAGGTTGTTCCTTAACCTTCCTTACCACAAACTACCATTCGTATAAAAATTCTAAGAACCATTTTTCCTAGATAAAATCCTAACTCTGTCATAACTCACAGTACCCAGTATATTCGTCTACTGGGTACAGTTTATCCGTTATCGCACAATGCATTACGGGCAGTAACAATATCATTACGGGGGCTATTCAACATTTTTATTATTGCGTTACTATTGTCTTATGGCGCGACGGTCCCAGATAACGCTACTGACACACGGCTGTTTATTTTGTAGAGCTATTTTGTTAGAGAGGAATTGATATGAAACAATTTTGACTGTGAGTGCAATGTTTGCTATAAAGCTTAGCTTAGTGCCTCCATTATTGACTGAAGGAATTTTCTATTGTATCGAGTTACTTACTTTATAATCAGAAACGCCTAAAAAATTGGTCTAATTCACAATCAGAGACGTTTCATAACTTAACAGTTTCAGAGTTCCCAGCATTTTATTTATTAGGTGAATCAAATATAAACAGGACTTTTTTTATTACTGGTCGCTGCGTGAAGTGACGCACTTGGTGCTGTTGTATGTGTTAGGGGGGATCATCACGGGGAGGGGGGTATACTGCTCCGGCTCACTTTAGTTTATTGCGCACCAGTAGCATCATGTATGAGCAGGAGGTATATAAGTGTGTTGAGCAACGACTTATCATCATTTTTTTAACACGGGAGGGCATAAAACGTTCCGAAATTTTGCATCCATTGACTCTACAGTTCGGTAACAATACGCTTTCAAGAAATCAAGTGTAGGAATGGCACAAAAAAAATTCAAGTGGAGGACGCCGTTTTCACACTGACCAGATAGTGGAATCATTTGTGTGCAATTGGCTAAAGGCACGACCGTCTACATTCTTCGATACTGGCATCAAGAAACATCCCCTGCGCTGGGAAAAATGTGTTAATAGAAGGGGAGATTATGTAGAAAAATAAAATATATTCCTTTTTTTACGAGTATAATAATACGTGAGTATTTTTTTTTACTTAAGTCCGGTTTATATTTGATCCACCCACGTATTTTGACATTAACATGTCTACAGTTTAGATTTTTGTCAGTTTTGAATCAAAAATAAACTTAAAATCGAACGATTTCCGGAGCTCGAGTAAATTAGCCCGATCACTGACCATCCTGCCCACCCGTATTCCACAGTTATAACTCGCAACCGCGATACGTTGCAGATTTATGTCTGTAATGTTTGTTGTTTCACCTTCCGCGAATAATGCGCCCGCGCCATCGAGATTTATGAATAAGCCCGTTTGTCTTTACGCTGATTGGTTGATAAAGGGATGGCGAATAATTTCGTTGCTGGGGTGATTTAGATTAAGAAATTGGTGTGAGAATGTAAATCATTTGCTGGTACCTACTTACTTATTTAACCTAAAATTCTTAAATAATAAAGGAATTCATCATTCATGTCGTCTATTAGTTATTACCTATGTGCTGGTAGTGTGTTATTCAATAAGCTTATCTTCAACAATTTTTTTACCGACTGTCCTAATGAGTCCCAAAAACATAAGTAACTATTAGGTTGTCTTTTTATTTTATTATTTGTATTTTGTGTTTCACGAACTGTGTCCAAATAAACTTTATTTTTTCTTACTTAATTTTTTTTTCTATCCGTATATCCAAAAATATAATTACTTACCTACAGATTTCTAATGCTTATAGCGACTTACTGAAGCTGTTGGCATAATAACCATCCGCTTTCAACTTTGAGTCACACTCACTCAAAATCGTAATCCCATAATGATTTGCTCATCACAAACTATCGCACTACCAATAACTAAAACCGCTAATAAAACAAACAAATAACAACAGAACACCGACCACCAGAGACCGCAAAACTAACGTAACCACGCACCGTTCAATTATGCAAATACATTCCCGAAGGGAGGCCGAAGATCCTATTAATCATTATCTAAATTAATTTCAAACGTTTAACAAAATCTCCTCTTAGTTTCTTAAAGTCACAATAAAGAGGATCGCGGTGCGGCCATAACTCATCTGTACCTAAGATTACTGATCTTTAATCCCCCCTCCCGGCTTCACTTAAAGTTAAGATTTACGAGCAAAGGTATTATATTGCCGCCCCCCCAGAAATAAGCTTACGTTTGTGTCTATGAAAAAAGTTTGCATGACTCGTCTAGTGTTTCGAATTATGGTTATAAAAATATAGGGTTTTTTTTTGTAATTTACTCCGGAATGTTGTTTGTGTAATTTCAGATATTTTACATAATATTTTCTGCATTTTTCTCTCCTCATAGCAGCTGATTAGCGTGCCTTTCAATTTACTTTAACTTAACAGGAAGGAAAATACGCAAAGATAAATCAAATGAAATTAAGAAAGCTTTTTAGCTGATCGTAGATTTTAATTAAAAAATATTATTTTCTAACATATACAGCGTGTAACGGAAGGGGGGTATCAACCCTGAAGGAGGTGAATGTGCTCATGAAACTCAACAACTTTCCCCAAAGAACATAGGTCGAAATATGAAAAAAAAATTTGGCCCTCCCTTACAAAACTGACTACCAGCTGATTGATTTACTATGGGAGGGCCAAATTTTTTTTTCATATTTCGACCTATGTTCTTCGGGGAAAGTTGTTGAGTTTCATGAGCACATTCACCTCCTTCAGGGTTGATACCCCCCTTCCGTTACACGCTGTATAAAATTTTTTTTTTCTTTCTTTTTAACCTACTTTAAACATAATTTTTTTCCCTTTATGACACAGACCTACATTATGCTCGCATGCCAGATGAATTTATACAATACAAAGATAGTTTTTTCAATCTTCAGCAGCTCCAACTATATTTTCGAATGCTAATTAATTAGTTTATGCGCCCTTGTGGAGCAGGACCAACGCTGAGCAAAGCATTTTTGTCAGCGATGTAATCCCTCAACTTATAATATGCTTGGCCGCATAGTGTGTATTTTATGTAAGATTTGAATTTAGTTTCATTGAGTTTGGAGTATGTGGGAGGTATTTTATTGTAACATTTTAAACAGTACCCCATGAAGGATGAGTCGACTTTAGACAGTCTGAAACCTGGTTGAACTAATTGGTCCCTATTTCTAGTCCTATTGGTATGTCTGTCACCTGTTTTACTGAAAAGATTTACATTTTTCCCTACTTACATGATGTTTTCATAGATATATTGACAAGGTACTGTCATGATATTAATATCTTTAAACAGTTCCCTTAGAGAATCGCGCCTGCGGAGGCCATCTATTGCACTGATCGCTCTTTTCTGCAGAATAAAAATAGACTCGATATCTGCAGCCCGTCCCCCGTACAGTAAAATACTATGAAATTAAATGAAATAGACTAGCCTCGCGGTATCTACATTTTTTTTTTTTAATCTTTATTTATTTTATAGAAGGTTTGATCAGACATGATCATGCCACCCTCATAGGCCTCACAAAGGTTAACTTATCTACGCTTAATGCCTAATTTAACTAAATTAAAAATGGACTTAGCCTCATCTGACAGAGTAAATTGAGGGAATTTTTCTTACAGCATATGCTGCTGAACTTAGCCGTCCGAGATGTTAAATGAGGGCCCCATTGCAGCCTTGAGTGAAGTGTGATCCCCAGGAAAACAGTTTTATCGACGAATTCTAGTTTCTCTTTATTCAATACTATATCACAATCACTACTTCTGTCATTCGGTAAATCAAATCTTATGCATATAGTTTTTTCCCATTTAATAATAAATTATTAGCAGTGAGCTAATTTTGCACCTACAGTAGGGCATTATTTACATCATCAAGATTTGATGCGCGTCTATTTATCTTAAAAATTAAGGACATAATATCACCAGCAAATAACACCACTTGTGGTTGTTTTTATAATAAATGGGGTAGATCATTAATATTTACTAAAAAAGAGTAAATGACCTAATATCGAGCCTTGTAGACATATTCTTACTTTTGAACCAAGTGAATTGACAACATTTATTTGAAATTTTTGTTCTGAATGAATTAATTATACAAATAGGTAACTACTTAGTTATATGTGTAGGATCTGAAGGCCAATTCCGGTAATTAAAAACGTTCAAAATCTAGTCGCAATCTTATGTCAACGACAATCAATGTCAAAACTTGACAAAAATGTAGGGAAATTTGTGGTATTTTTGACAGACTGAGACTGAGATCAGACTATGAAGTTCTTAAAATTACAAGAATTGCCCCTCTGTTCTTCACAAACCTTGACTCCAATTCAAGGCTTCATTTACCCCGAACAATAGCCGTTTTAAATCGATTATCGAGATATCAAAAGTACTAATGCAATAGGTGTCGAGAACTGACCATTCTTTTTTCAAAATGAGCACCTACGATTTTTTTTCTTCTTCTATATAACAAACAGTATGGCCAGTGTCAAAATGATAAATGTGAGCCGTGCTACCTCTTTTTAATAAATCCATCCGCTGTATAATGATGCAGCAGCTTTTTACCTTGTTACAGAGTTAACTGAAGAAATATTTATGGGTATAACTTTATTTAATATCCCGGTGTAACCCCGCGTGCCTTCCCTTAACGAAAACTTTTAAGCTACATAAACTACACATTGCTTACGTGTTCGATTTTATTTAAGGATTTTTTTTAAATATTCGGAAACCCCAAAATGTTTTCCAAACCATGAAAGTTACTGCTTTTTCTTGTCGAAATCTAGTCTAGCCTTTACGGACTTTTTTGTATGTGTATCTATTTAACTGTTATTTTTTTTACTTTTCCGTATATAGATTATATAGATTGTAAAATAACAAACAAAAAACATAGTTAATTTTGTTGAGAAAAGACTACATTTTGTCATTGCTTTAACAAAACTGAATTAGACATCAACATTCAACATTCCTGAAGAACTGCAACTACCAACGTAACAACTAAAGGCAACACGTAATTAAACCGTCAACTTGAGCTGCACAAAGCCTTTATCTCACAACTTCCGAAACACTCGAACTTTCCCACAAAGGTGTTATTGAAAGATTGGAAATTCCCAAGCAGGCACATATTTCACGAGCTCTCTTCTGCCCGGATAATATAAGAAGATAGAGGACAGAGTCGGATATAAAATATGGCGTCCTTTCATGAATCTTATTAAGATATCCTCCAAAAACAGAGAGAGACGACACCAACCCACATACTCTCAAGCGTGAAAGAGACAGACGTATTACTCGGTTTACGTATATTAAAATAATACAGATATGGTTAAAGAGGTGCGCGAGTTGGCTGAGAATTTATAGTCTCTATGAATATGATTTTCTTTAAGACTGGATACAGTTCCCTGAGAGACGTTTAGTGTCAAACTGCTATTATGATAACGCGAGTTATTGCGTGTATTGAGTTAAGTATTACATTTTATGGTAGTTTTAGGAAGATTTTCGGAAAACACTGCAACCTTTTGTGAGTAATGTCTTTGTTGCCTTTCCTTAACACCATACTATTTATGTATAAGGGAAATCAATAGGTTCAGTTGAAAACCAGCGTCAGGCAGTTTTTTAATCTGACGTTTATTTTACTGTGTGCCATTTTAGTCTCTGCTTAATAAATGTATTTTCTTTGTATTTATTTGTCAATTTGTACAATCAGTGATTCATCATCACTGTTTGTACAACGTATAGAACGTTACTTCGTAGCAAGTTTAAATTAAATGACGATATTACAAAACAGTACTTCTATTATATTCTGCGTACCACAAATCGATCAAATATGTCGGTCAAGGTTGTCCAAGGGGTACGCACGACGTCTGCCCCCTCCATCCAGCGCTGAAATACGAGTTTCATGACTATTGCGTAATGTAATCCCCTGATTGTGAAATCCTGATCAAATTTGTAATTAGTAGGTAAATATACTGTGAAATTACTAACACTAGCTGTTGTGTTCGGTTGAGCGAAATAAAACCAGCCATCATCATCATCATCATCATCTGGGGTCAGCTTCCAGTCTAACCGGATGCAGCTGAACTGCGACTGTCTATCTGACCTCCACAACCCAGTTACTGGGTAATACGATACCCCTTGGTAAGACTGGTTGTCAGACTTTCGGGCTTCTGACTACCCGTGACGACTGTCAAAGATCCACGAATGACAGCCGGGACCAACGGCTTAACATGCTTTCCGAGGCACGGAGGGGTCTCGATATGTAAAGATGGTCACCCATCCGCAGACCAACCGCGGCAAGCATGGCTTAACCTGATCAATCGACCTGAGCGGCTGTTATTATTTAGCCACGGGCCCCTCAAATAAAACCAGCCAATCAAATCATTTCACATGTTTGATAATATTGTTAAGCAAGGGTTTCCTAAGGGTACCGTTTTCTAGAAGAGCGGTGACTGCCTCATATAACGACAGCAAAATCAGCCTATAATGTACCCAGTGCTGGAACACAGGCCTCCTCTCGGTGAGAGGGAGGGAGACTGCCTCATGCGATCGTAATCTCCAAATACACAGCATTTTTGACACCTTAATGTCAAATACTTGTGAAAATAACAAAATTTCATGTCGTCCGTTATAAATAATTATGATGGAGACGCTCTTCTATCAAAGCGTTGCTTAAGACTCCGGTGGCTGCCATATAACGTCCACAAGTTACCGTCGAATGACGTCACTGAAGTGTGACGTCAATGTTATTTATGAAAGTAAGTTGTGTTTCCCTAGAGAGCGTTTTTTGACACCGTAAAATCAAACCCGGTTCCATTATTTTCATGACGGCCGTTTCTGGGGACACTATGTCACCGAAGTCTTAGGAAACCGTAGCTCTAGTGATCAAGGATTTTATGAGCCTGAATGAAAACCAGCACGTGGAAAATCACCCAAGACGATACCTTGCCTCCTTCTTCTTAGCGAGGCGATGGCATAAATAATTTTAAAAAATATACTTATGTATTTTTTTTGGCCCAAAATCCAGCAATTCGAATGCCTAAAATCACCAAAATTATAACCTCTTTCCAATAATAACTCCTTCCTAAGATAATCACAGTCGCCACAGAACTTGCCTCACATGTGTGTGTTCCTAGAGGTGTCACATAATTCATAAGTTTCTTTCACGTTGCACCCTATCTCGGCTAACATGCAAAATAAGTTCGGATACATCGGTTAGCGGAAACCGATTATAAAGTTTCAGGGCGACGCCTTAGGTGTCATGGGTTAAAATATTGATGAAAATTCTGTTGTGTCCCTATTATAAGCCTTATTTATGTGTAATGTAATGGACACTATGGGTTAGTTTTACAAGATCTCTTGTTTGAGCCTTTCTTAATGGTTTTATAAGAGTTTTATAAATAATTACAAGCATTTGATTTCATAAATATTAAAAAAAAATTCAAAAAGACAATTTTCTCGAATAGGGACACATATGTAATTTAGGTTTTGTTGTTAGAATTACTCGTTTTTCCTGCTGCATGGGACGAAAGTAGATATTTTCGTTAAAAAAAAACTTTCCTTTTCCAAATATTATTAATTAAGATTAGTATTGACTTTTAAAGTAATCACTATTCTAGTTATCGGTGTCTTTTTTCAGAAGAACTTACTGCAACTAGAAGTATGAAATTTAGCACAAGTGTTTCTTATTTCACAAAGGTAAGCACTAAGGAAGGATTTATAAACAGAAAAAACATTCCCTAAAGGGGTTAATTGGGGGCTGACAACTTTGACAATTTTGTGAAAGTCCGTCATTTTTGCACACGCTGCTTCGGGATTGTCATAATTTTTTTTTTTACGAATAGATCTATAGCTTACCTACTGTATAATTATAGTACTATCATGAATAAACCGTTATACACAAACTTGTACCTACACGACACGGTTTCTTTCCGGTACAGCGTATAAACCGCGCCGTAGAAAAAACGTGTCACACATGCATAGTCTACGCCCATGCAACGAGAGAAAACGCACACACACTTATCACACACGGCTCACGCACATGACGCACAGCAAGTACAAGCGCCCTCGCGGCTTGCATTCTGTCTGAGACAGTATGTTTGAAGCCACACAGCTAGTACTGTGACATGCTCCTAGCGAATCAACACATGGTTTGACTATTGCAATGGCCACACTGACGCTAGGTGCTACGCTACTCATCAAGTGAAGTCTTAACACACATACAGCTTCCATAGCGATCCATACAACATTGACGTCCGTGCCTACACACGGCGAATAGACCGTAGTATTTCACGCCAAAAAAAAACGTGTGTGTAAAAAGGGCCTAACAGTCCCATTCAACCACTTTACACAGCACGTGTCAACCCGCCTTCACTCTCCATTCTCCATCTTGTTCTAAAAATACCGCGAAACTCGCTATCATTCAATTTAACCGAACGAGGGGCGATATGCAAAAACTCTTCATAGTCGTTTATCCGCACATAAATAACATTAGCAGTTACTGAGATATCGTGCGAGTGTTTTTGTAATTACCTTATAAATAATAATTCAGTGCGCCGTAGATTACGGTTAGGTTGAGATGATACATGGCGCGCATCGTGATTGAAAGAGTAAAGTTCGTATGGAGTAGAAGAGTTATTTTATTTTTAGAATTTTTGTTTCATCCCTGTAGGTAGGTACTAGAGGCAGAAGTTGTTGCAAATGATTAAAAAGTAAATAAATGTTTTATTCAGTATTAAAAATGGTAAAATTAAATTGAATTAAAAATAAAATTTGAATTAAAATAGTTTCCTGCACTTTAAAAGTTAGTTAAACACAAGATATGATTTTGCAGCTGAAATTGGTAAGTGGGTTAAAGTCAATGTTGCACAAAATTAAATCACGTTCGAGGCAGTGTTTTTATTCGATTTTTGATGTGTGCAGTCAATGTGCTTAAACATCAACAAAGTCGAGGGTTTGTGGCGAGTGCAGTGTTTTGTTGAGTCAGCAGCAAGCGCTAAACACGGAAGTGTGGCCTTAAGTATGACTCTCTAAGCGCCCTCGTAGTCGATAGAATTGATGTAGGTACCTGTATTCCGCTACTTTCCTAGCAGGGCACTCAGCATCTCCTGTTTTGTGGTTATTGGGCTTTTTAGAATGAAGTTAGGCTAGGGTTTCCTAGCGCACGATATCCTACGACGCGGCTTGTGTTCTGGCCGGATCCCCGCCCTGGGACCTCGAGGCGAAAGTACTCGCGTCATTGTATCGGTGGCGCGAGGAAGCAAGGGCGCGGGGCGAGCGACCGATGCAGCGACACATGAAGCTGCGTCGGTCTCAGCTTCGCAGGGTCCTGGTGGCGGCATGGCGGGACCCGTCACCATCGAGGGGGTCCGGCCGGTACTCAAGCGCTGGCTCGGGAAGAAGCAGGGCTCCCTGTCGTTTCGGGTGCCGCAGATGGTTCCAGGGCATGGTTGCTTCGGGAAATAAACAGGAAGCCGGACACCCAGTGTCACCACTGCGTCGACTGCCAGGAGGACACGGCGTGGCATACGTTGGCAGAGTGTGCCACTTGGGAACAGCCGCGCCGTGCCCTCATCTCAGGAGTGGGCAGTGACCTGTCGCTGCCGGCCGTAGTCGACTCGATGGTCAGCAGTGAAGAGTCCTGGGACGCGGTGGTTTCCTTCTGCGAGACGACTGTTTCGCAGAACGAAACCACCGCGTCCCAGGACTCTGGTCCGTCGGTCTGGTCCGTCCCAGGAGGCTGCGGAAAGGGAGAGGTAGATCTCGTCCACTCACCCGGCCCGCAGCAGGCGCACCGAGCGTCTGTGGAGGGCGGACAACGGCCTCTTCCCCCAAATGGGTCCAGGGGCGACGGACTCGGGGACGTCCGTCGCCCCCTACGCACCAAGACCCGAGGTGACGGTGCGTAGTGTTCCACGCGCGCCCGCTCCACGCTCCGCGTTCCGCGCGCGTGTTCAAGCTTTAGCAATAGGAAAACACATTTAACTTCCAGTGGAGAACTTTCAAAGTGAAAGTAGTAACTAGAAATGTTGGAAAATATGAGCTTAATAAGGTTTTATATTCCAAGAAGTTGCCACTTGTTATGTTACTATTCATCGCGAAGCTAGAAAGAGCACTTGAATTGAAACGAAAGATCTTATACAAACATTATCTCCACTTAACCTCATCACTCAACCTCTCCGCATTTCTAAATCGAGCCACCATTCAAATTTACATGTAGGTAGGTATAGAGGTCACACAAAAATCATTTTGGTATTTTTTACTAGCCATTAATGTCCCATAACTGGGCAAAGCCTGTCTTTTCACCTCTCTCTATCCAGACCTGTCAAGGACCAATGTTTTTTAAAGTAGTCCAGCTCATCCTGCACTCTCCGTATGTACCTGCCGCGAAGTCGTTGTGAGTCATCATCATCTGCCTAGCCTTTCCCCAACTATGTTGGGGTCGGCTTCCAGTCTAACCGGATGCAGCTGAATACCATTATTTTACATTGAGCGACTGCCTATCTGACCTCCACAACCCAGTTACTGGGTAATACGATAGGGTAATACGATAGGGTAGGGTAATACCTAGGTGAGACTGGTTGTCAGATTTTCGGGCTTCTGACTACCCGTAACGACTGTCAAAGATCTACGAATGACAGCCGGGACCAACGGCTTAAAGTGCTTTCCGAGGCACGGAGGGGTCTCGATATCAAAGATGGTCACCCATCCACAGACCAACCGCGGCAAGCGTAGCTTAACCTGATCGATCGACCTGTGCGGCTGTTATTATGTAGCCACGGGCCCCTCTGCAAAGTTGTTGTGAGTATTAAATAATTAATTATTAGTCAAAAAAGGGTTTTACTCATACAGTTTTGAAGCCAAACAGGCCATCATTTTTCCAAATTTGATATCAGGAACTTCTAAAAGTCTCCGACCTTTATACAAAAAATTGCAGAGTGACTCATTTTAAGTGCCGGGAAGTTTATTTCATATCCCTCATCCATCTTCTCTTCACACTCCGCAACACAGTTTCTATCAAACTTAAACCAAATGCAAGCGTAATAAAGTTATAAATATTCATTAAAATTATCGCTATATGGAATAAAGCGCTTCGCTCGTTCAGCTCAGCATATAAGGCAAAATGTCCTATTCTTTATCCCCTTCGGCAATCATACGAGGAGATACGGAGAAATATGATAGTCATTATTCAACGGTGCTTTGTCAACATGCGTTTGATAAATTTATATTACCTGGGTTATACCGTATAATCATTTTGCCGGTATCTTGTGTGCTGGAGGGTAAAATTGAGCGTAAGAGGTGATCTGTGTAATGAAGTCAAGAAAATGTGTTTGAGTTTTGAAGTGTTGACTCTTTTAGGGTACCTAGGGACCAGTTGATCTGGTGTATTTCACTTAATTATTTAATCACATAGGTAAGTTTACATAAAATACGAAAGACTATGATTTCTGAAAAAAGGCGGTCTATTCTGTAAAATCTCACGGTGAAAACTTAGGTGAAGTGACCTGTCATTTTAGTATGCTAAGGATTGATGATTGAAGCTCACTTCAAGCTCCCTAGCTTAAAGTGAGCTGTCAATCCCTAGAATACACACCTAAGTTTCACCTAAGTTTTCACGGTGAGATTTTTACAGAATAGCACTGCAGAGACATGAAATGCCAACGGGATGGGTAGCAACCTTTTTTTTGTGATTTGATTGAGCTTTTATTACGATCTATGACCCAATAAGCATAGCAATCAAATAATGTAAAATATCCTCTATTTTACGTTATTATAACTCTTTCGTCATCAACTTCGAACTGATTAAGTTCGAAGTTCGAACTTTTTGCAGCCATAGAATTTTGGATTGTAAATCATTAACAAAACCCACAAAATATCCTTAACTCCACCTAGAAACTGCGAAGAAATCTTGTAAACAACTTCGTCCATAAGTAGGTAATAGAGCCATAAACATCTTAAAACCGTGCAATAAAGCATGGTTCACATTAATCACGATTTAATACAGGCAATAATTAAAAACCTCATAGGTGCCGCTCGCTGCAACTCACTTAATCGTTACCCCATTTGATAGATGGTGGTATACCTCCCACGGTCTTGCAACCTTTTCAAAGCAAAAGAAACGAGCCTCCCCTTACTGGTTTGATAGAAAAATAAGGTAACGTTTGCTATGAAAAGGTTCCAAGACGCGAGCGTAGATAGCAGTATTAGGAAGCGTTTACACGGGCGGCACGTAGCGTAATAAATAATATAGTAATCAGTGCGATTCCTTACATCCCGCCTCTTATTAGGCGAGAACCTACATTCAACATTCGCTAAGGCCTCGGCTTACTAACACATGTGGGACGGAAAGATTCACCAGAATTTATTGTACTTCGGCTTATGAATCATAAATAAGGAGGGGCTAATTAGAATTGCTGTACGGCTACGGAATACACTTAGATTTTGTTAACGTTGTTAGTAGACTCAATATTGTGTAGAATTTAGGTACTTACCTACGGCTTGTAGGCGATTTATTGTGTTGTGTTCGTCGTTTATGTGAGCTGTAGTTATTAAAATTAGTTGGATTGATTTACCCACATTGGTTATTATTTTACCCATATTGGTAAAATACATTTAAGCTTTATATGGTTAAAAAGAAAAAGAAGAAAGAAAATACTTTTATTTGCAGTAAACATGACGCAGAAAAAGAACACAAACACTAAAAAATAAACAAGCCGTGCGATTCTGTAACCATTTCACCGTGAAAACTTGGGTGAAGTGAGCGTGGAGTGAGCTGTCATTAGGGATTAACACTATTGACACTGCTCACTTCACTTATGATTTCACGGTGAGATTTTTACAGAATCGACCGGAAGTTGGGGAAAATATGCGTCACCCATCGATCAGCATACTGCTAGGACACGCGAGACAGAGTTCCAGCACTGGTTTTCAGCCACATCACCCAAAGGGTGCCAACGGCACCCTATTATTAAGCCTCTGCTGCTGTCCGTCCATCCGTCCTTCGTCCGTCCGTCCCACATAGGGGTATTTCGTCGATCTACGCGGCCAAAAGTCAATTTTGTATAACTAGCGCTGGTAACACAAAATTGCTACACGACCAAGTTGAGGAGTCGTGGAATATTATACAGCCAGTTCTCCCACCTCTCGGCACCGTCAGGCGCGCCAGCACTTGTCTAAACTTGATCGTTCTTTGGTGCACGTCATTTTTTCGGCATTGTTTGAATAATCAGACAGTTTGTCAGTGTCACATTCTTCATTAGGCGATTATATCAAGAAAAATACTATGGATCTTGATAGTACAGACAAAGACGAATAAATATTTCGTAATTTGGAATTATTTTACTATAATTATAAAGATAATTTTAGTGCATTAAAATTGTGTCCCACTGAACAGTATCTAAGCACTTTGTGCGTCCCGGCTTTTTTTGTTATTGTAATAGGTATGATAAGATTTTAACTAATCAACTATATTAAAATTGGCCGCGGATACCCGTGAATTTTCTTATTTAGGGTCCCTCAACTAGATAAAATCAAATAAAGGATTTTTCGCTATTAATTTTAAAACAGGTTTTGTTTTGCTCTAGGATCACCAGGTAGCTCTAACCTAAGAGTATGGACTAGGAGAGAGAGTTATTTTTCGAAATGCAACAGCAGAACTTACCAAATATTGAAGAAAAATTAGAGTATCTTGAAAGAGACTTGTTATCATGTGAAAACTATAAAGAAGACCAAACGAAGGACATAAAGCACCAATTTTCATATATTAAATCAGAATTTAAACAGAGATGTTTTTTTGTTTTATGTTAAATTTTATTAATTCGGTATATTTTAGTATCCCTCGTAATAAAAATTAGCCCATATTATTGATTTTTATACATTTTTTTCATTGTATATAGCCTAATATGCCACAAAAAAGTTGATAACGCCATTCAAGATAATAAAGACTTAAGAAATAATTTTGACCGCGTAGATCGACGAAATACCCCTATGTGTCCGTCCGCCTGTCTGTCAGCGGGCTGTATCTCATGAATCGTAATAGGTAGACAATTGTTTTCACAGAGTGTCGTATTTCTATTGCCACTATAACTACAATTAATAAAAATAAAATAAAGTTAATAACTAAAGGTTAAAAATTAAATTTTTAACTTTATTTATTTAACACGAAGGGTTCCGCACTTCGTGTGCGAGTCCGACTCGCACTTGGCTGGTTTTTTTAGTACCTACCAATGTGACTTTTCAATTCGTATGTACTTTCTGAGTTTATCTTGGACATTACTGACATGATGGGAACATTATAAATGCTGATTATGGTATACTTTTAACCCGGTTATACGTTCCCATGGCGCTAATATCTTTCCATTTTCGTTTGTCATTTTCCGACTTCTACGCAGAGAAAACCGTGAGCTAGTAACATTATAATTAACAAAAGTTACAAAAGAACAACACCCGGCGCATCTGATAAGGCTGTATGCCACATACTGTGTGCCGATAATTCGGGGAAATTATGAAGTTATAACAAGTTCGCGAAATAAATCTCTTTCGCGCGGTTATCGAAGGAGGCTAGGCGCGACGTCTCGCCAGGGTTGCCAGATATTTATCTATGGAATGGTTTAGGGTAATTAATTACGATATAGTTGGGATGGTGGGATAAATAATGCTGTTGTAGATGAGGGATTTATTGGTTTATTATTCTTGGAAGATTTCGTGTTTACTTTTTGTTATCCTTTTAATTGGTAGTTGAATTTGACAGAGATAAGTACATAAATTGTAGATAACTTTTTTATTTGAAGGCCGTAAAAAAGGCAAATTATATTAAAAATACGGCGTTATTAAAAATATAGCTAAATTAAAAAAAAAAAAAACAAATATAACATAAAATTAAAACATTTACGCACCCGCAACTTCATTTCCCCATAAAACGTAGTCTGTTAATATTCGCTAGACAAGAGTGCGAATAAATCACAATAAGCTGGCAACCCGCTAACCCGCCACCGCAGATGTATAAGTGCTAAGTTAAAGAATGGAAAGTAAAGTTGGCGCAATAAATTAATTGGCTCTAAGTTGCGCGTAAGACGGGCGCGCGCGTGCGGGATACACCCAAGTTTGGACTATTAATTTGGGACTTAGACGCCGACAAATATGGATACGTGTGTGTGTTTTCGCATTAATTTCGGAGAGAGGGAAAGAAATCATGAGAAAGGATGGGATGGGATGATGATTTTGATGTTACCACTTAAGGGTTAATAAACAAAGAGTCCTTTTTAAACGTTATTTTATAAAGTCCAGCATAGATAAAAACAACGACAAATAAAAACGACTATGCATTATATTTATTTCTGCGTACACGTGATTTGGGCTTGGTCCAAAATACGATAGGTACTGTTATTCACATAACTATCTACCGCATTTTTTCTTTTACTTCCATAATGGGATGGTTAACCAAACAAACAATAATATTCCAAACCCATAACCATCCATCCTAAAAATAAATTGACCGCGGAGCCCGGGAGCCCGGGAGCCCTTACAACACTAGTGATTACCATAAATAAGTAGAGCGTCATACTAACAACCATTTCCCATCCCTAGCGTATTGAGGGTGCCATTACGCCCTGATTGATTCGACTATAATGACTTTCGACGAAAGTTTTCGCACACGAAACGACTGATTTCGTCAATTTTACGCATTAAGTGCGAAAATGGTACAGTAAATTTCGCTTAGTGATTATTTTGGCTCACAACTTAGTGATATTAAAACATTTCTAGATTTATTTTAATTTGTTTCGAAGCATAAATCTTTTTTTATTTATTGGGTTGTTTAAAGTTGTTTGATGACGGTCGAAACACTTTATTGGAGAACTTGTTATTGATAAGGTGCATAATAAATTATCATAATTATTATGGAAGTTACATAGGGTCTTTCTCTGTTTATGTACAGACGCCAGCACATCAAGCTACTACAATCTGTCAGATTTCTTTAATAGATTTTAAACTTTAGCACTAAAGCATAAGGTTCAAAGTTGATTGGGAAAATCTGACAGTTTCGGGTAGCTTGATGTGCTGGCGTCTGTACATACAACAACAACACAACACAAGTCAACACGTCACCAAGTCAACAAGTCAAGTACCTACAAGTAGTTGTTCCGGGTGTGGCTGTTTGTGTATGTGACTTTAAATGTTTGTAAACGCACCCACAATACAGGAGAAATTCCTATAAAACGACATTTTTTAAGTACAAAATAAATCTTTTCTAATTTAGTATATTTATTTTGTACTTAAAAAATGTCGTTTTCTTGACGGCTGTAGACGTCGGTGGCGTGTTTGGCACGTTTTCGTTTGTCGGCTATAGCCGTCCGTGGCGGTCAAAAGGTTAATACAAAACAATATCCGTTCTGTCATAAAAACTGTGTATTATATTATTAACTAGCTGCACCTCGCGGTTTCACCCGCATAAGTTCCGATCCCGTAGTAATATCGCGATAAAAAGTATTATATATGTTAATTCTGATTATAAACTATCTGTGTGCCAAATTTCATCAAAATTGGTTCTGCTGTTTGAGCGTGGAGAAGTAACAAACATACAAACACACACACTCACAAACATTCGCCTTTATAATATTAGTGTGATTATTTCAAAACTACCAGTTTATCGTTGAAAAAACAACTAAAGACACGTAACATCTTCCATTGGAATACTTCCATCAAATGGCACAATCATAAGCGAACGCCTCAATTCCCAACACAAAACTCACTAGACACTCCTAAATACAAATTCAAAACAAAACAGCAAAGTGCAGCACGTGGCTTCAGTGGGCGGATACATCCGCGGCTCATCCCCCACCTGTTGCTGATCCGGCTGATCCGCCCCCGCTGGATATGCGCGGATATAGCGCTATGCGCGGATATATTCGGATACGGCGATATCCGTTCTCGCCACGCCTCGTGACGCCCAACGGGTTAGATTTGCTGTCGGGTAAGATTACTGAAGAGTGTGCTACTCGTATAAGAGCAATATACATCGGTATAATGTATTAAGCAATATTCAAAAACTTCGCATGACTGTGTTATTTGAAGCGTTTATCTACATGTCCCATAATTTAGAACTTCAAAAAATCACCCAACTACAACTCCAGTACGCTAAAGATTGTATTAGTCTAGTCTAGCCCATCTAGCGAGATTTAGGATATTTAACAGGTACATACAAAAGTTCGAGCTGTAAAACCATAATTTATGTTCTTTTCAGCGTACTTAGAAGTCTCGGTCGAAAATCAGTGTTGCTGAAATCAACAAACGTTCAATAAGGTTTCGTAATAATTATTAAAATAGCACCCCTTGACTTTATTATTAAAACATTGCCCCCGACAAATACATCGGACACCATCTGTTTGCGCAACTGCCATCTAAAACTGTAGTCAGAGCCGAATCCCCAGTCTTTCGTACTCTAAAGGTGCTAAATGCCTTTCTGTCTACCAACCCTGAATGAGATGTGTTTGCGGATCAATGGAGTAAAATTATGCGTATATTTCTGGTGTCCTGTGAGAGAAAGTATGCAAGGGAGTCATGTTAGTTTTAAATTAAACTACATTTAACATAAATATTGTCAACGTAATTATTGTCTCTATGTTAATTAATGTAATTGGTGTTGTACCGTTTTAATTAACTATAAATAAATAAAATAACATCACATTTTAAGTAGTTTTTGGCAAAAGCGTGGGTAGTTTAAAACAGCTTGCGGCAAGCTGCCGCCCTTTAGTCTAAGAAAATATCTTTCAACTTCTTATAAAGAGAAGAACTTCATTTCTTGGAATCCTAACAAAAAACCTGGCCGAGGCTGCCGAGGTAAGCTAGACAGAGTGTGACTGAGAGCGTAGCCACGGATTTTCTCAGAAAGAAACCTCTGTGTCGAACTAAGCTTTTTATGCTCAATTTAATAAGAAATGACTGGAATCATTAACTATATATTACTATGAATATATGAGAGAACCCAGTTACAACTAAATTAGGTATGGTACTTACTAGTTACTTACCCGTGCCTCGGAAAGCACGTTAAGCCGTTGGTCCCGGATGACATTCGTGGATCTTTGACAGGCGTTACGGGTAGTCAGAAGCCCGAAAGTCTGGTCTGACAACCAGTCTTACCAAGGGGTATCGTATTACCCAGTTACTGCTTTGTGGAGGTCAGATAGGCAGTCGCTCCAAGTAAACTACTGGTATTCAGCTGCATCCGGTTAGACTGGAAGCCGACCCCAACATAGTTGGGAAAAGGCTAGGCAGATGATGATGGTACTTACTAGTTACGTCAAAACGTTCCTAGTGTCCTTTATCAATCGTTTTTATTGTATGTATGTAGCTAGTTATTATTTGTTAAAATATTTTTGTTGGTATATAAATACTTAAGTAAAATATTTTGTTCATCACAAAAAAATAAATAAACGCCACTTAGGTATTCATGTAATCGTCATGCTTTTCATTTGATTGTGGCGGCATCTACATCAACATAATGCGAACTACGCAGCACACTGACGTCACGCAAAATCCAGCATCACACAAGCAGAGTTTATACAACGTTCCGACATCAATCGTCGGGCAGTGGCCCACCAAACAGGATACCGAAGGATCCTGATACATGATAGGTCGAAGGATTCTCCCTTTTAAATAGAGGATGAGTGAAATTTATACCCTGTTCCACATACCTATCTTTGACCTTACTTAATAAACTTAAGTAAGGTTAAATTCGAGTTCGAAATGTTGATATATTATCGTATAAACATGGGCTGCATAAAAACGAAACCGGCATGACCAAGAACCAAAAATTAGAAGACATGTGACATTTTTTTTTAATAATAATTTTAATCACTTTATTGATACTAAATACCTTTTTTACAATAAATAGTAAATTTGGGTAAAAAAAAAAACAATTGGTTGTAAAAAGGTGTCAAGAATGGTGGCAACTCTGCTTCCTAAACTTGGGGAAACCAGTGCCTTAGGAGACCAACCAACCCGCAATTGGCTCGCATTGTGGATTATGGCTCACACCCTCTCATAGAGAGAAGGCCTGTGTCCCAGCAATGTGAACATTATATAGGCTGTATTCTTAAGAGCCTGTTAGTTAGTACAGACGCCAGCACATCAAGCTACTACAATCTGTCAGATTTCTTTAATAGATTTTCAACTTTATCGCTAAAGCATAAGGTTCAAAGTTGATTGGGAAAATCTGACAGTTTCGGGTAGCTTGATGTGCTGGCGTCTGTACTTAGGCATTCTATTGAATATACCGACGAATGCAGAGTGGCGTCTCCGTACTATAAAAATGATATTTCTTGTAGAATATTTCTCGAACCAAATATTACTCCGTTTTCATTTCCAGAAAATGTTCAACACAAGATGGCCAATACATTCAATTAAAGTAATTAAAGAAACCGTACCTCTTAATTATATAATTGAGCTCCATTTGGCTAGCCAGACACCCTTTAAACCTATAAAGGGGTTCAAATGGACGATACAACGAAATAGTTCGTCTTACCTTTAAGACGTAGTTCGACCGACGACAACTAAACTCCTAATTGGCACCGAATCGAATTACAAAACGGGGAATCGAACCCCGATCCTGCACTTAGCACGGATCCTTTTAACGGTTTAGTGAAGATGGATCCCCTTTGCGAGACGATATTTGGCAATTAAGCGATACCACGCTTTAATTCGTGTACCCTCTGTACGTCTCCGGGTGATGTTTTGTTTCTCATAAGTTTGATTGAGTTTCTATGTAAGTGGGCTTGTTGCGTGATCTTTGAATTCGATGATTGATTTGTTGAGTTTTGATGGCATTCAATAAAAGTTTGCGCTGTAAGGGTAGGGTTTTTTCTTTGATGATCTTCGGAGATTGATCCGGATGATTGATTGACTTTTTTCTATATGATAAAGACGCTAACTGGAACTGCGTCAATAAAAAAAATCAAGTCCATTAAAAAAATATATCAAGCGATCATTTTCAGTTCCATTCTTTCCATATGGAACAGCGACTGATATCTGCTACTATAATATATGCTAGTGATATTTTAAAATATAGGCCATTTTTGCTACGTGTGCCTGCTTCTATACTGCCTGTTTTTAATTTTGGCTGATAAAACTCTGAAAACAGTATACTTTGCCGAGAAAAGGGCAGCGAAAAATCTGAAAAGGAAAATTCGAGTTTAAGAGAATCAGGCAGGTACTAAATATACGTACTAATAAGACGTTTAAACACGATCAAAAGATCACACATACTGACATTACGGTCAGAGTGGTGACCCAGAATAGTTGGGCCGCAACTTGTCTATGGACACAAGGCGGTACCGGCCACTTTGCTGGCCGATAGTTCTAAATTAGCTGACAGTCGGTTGCACCATGAATTTGATGGTTGGTTTAATTCAGGTTAATGAATTGATGTGACAGAGAGGCAAATATTAGCAGATTATATTTGAATAGATATAAAGAAGGTTCTGTATGATCAATCCCATGATATAATTTTGACCATTTTTGGAATTTACTTTTATTATTTCTGATAATTTAACTGTGATTCTCTAAATCTTTCTCTTCAAACTGTATTAGGTATTGAATTGATTAAGTTAACGATAAACGTTAAATCTTTTAACGTTTCATGAAAACAGAGTTTTGTGATCAGATTTTTGTAACAGGGCCGCAGGGGTACAAATCAGTATTATCGTTCTATTTCTAAGCACTGAAAAATGTACTTTCTTACTAAAGAACGAATTATTTTATTTAAACCTACAGTTAAAGTTTGGTGCATCTCACCAATCTTCTTGGTCATCGTGCGCCAACCGTCTTTAGAAGCATTACTGGGAAATGCACTAATGCCTCTTCGATACCGTGGAAAACTGTTAAGGGGCTGGTTAGGGGCTTTCTAAGATACTGATATAATTAGTGCATTGTACCTCTAACGTCCAAAACGACAATCCTGCATCTTCAGTCAACATCATCAACTGACATGGAATTTTCAACCTTAGGGCACCAGAAATACAGCAGATAAAATAGTTTTGAATAAGGAGGAATATGTTTGCTAAGGCATAGACAAGTTTGCTTGAGTTACTGGCCGCATGCAAGAGGTCATTATCATCCAGAAAGCGGTGTGGAAGCTTTTGAATTTGGAACGTTGGGAGCTTATTAATTCAATATGGCGGCATCGTCTTGTGCATTAGGCCTCCTTGGTTTGACCAGTAGACTTGCTAACGTTCTAGGCAAACCATATCGTTCCGTATACGCTAGGTACGTTGTGTAATATTTGAGTGATGTTCAATTAAAGTTGGTACGGAATTAAGCTACATTGAGTTGTGAATTACGGATGTGATACTGTAATAGAAATAAACTCCTTAGAGATTAAATGCTTAGAGGTCTAAGATTTATAGCAGATCAATCAGTAACACTAAAGCGAAAATCTCAGCACTATAATTACTGAAACTAAATGCTGTCTGATAATTATTTTATATTTTTTTTTTTTTTTGACCAAGACGAATATATTGTAAAGATCTGACGAGGTTTGCAGACCCAACATGGCCAGAGATCGCTCAAGACATCCCGAGGTTTGGCAGGAAACGGGGGAGGATATTGCCCAGAACTGGGACACACACAATATAGGCTAAAGAAAAAAAATGTATACAACGTGTAACGTTAAATGCGCAAAACCTGAAAATAGTTTGATCAGAATAACGAGCAGAATTAATTGAACCACTTTTTAATATAGGTCACATTTTAAAAAAAATCTTCATTAAAAACGTCGCCGTGTCTATTTATTAATAGGTCAAGCAACCCTGTCAGCGCGACGCGGCGGCCCGGTGACGATTCCTCCCTCGATAAAGCGTCGTCGCAGACGCAAGAAACGATCAGAATGGCCAGTAAAACTAAAACAGCGCATAAAACCTTTACAATTTTTTTAATGACTTTTTGCTATCTGAAATAGGTCAATTGAATTAAAAATCAGTTGGGGTGTCTGAGGTTTTGCGCATTTAACGTTACACGTTGTATATATTTGCTTCCATCAAGGGCACTTAATCGTTAATTCTACGACAATAAACATACTAGAGTCATTTTTGGCATAACTATTATATATTAATTAACTATATTGGTTCAATTTTATAATCCCTTTTAAAATGTCGTCCTGATTCACCCCTGCATCCCTATTTACCCCGTTTGACGGTACTTAGCATGTGCATAGTGTCCAAACAATATAATAAAAGACTCTGGGCTAGGGGAAAACACGTGTGTTACAGGAGCCAGTGTTTTCTCCCTATCAGTAGGTAATTTATAAAAAATATTGACGTACAGAAACTACTCCTTCAATTATTATTGTACTTTACCGTAGAAAAAGCTGCAAATGCCACCACAAGCCAAAACACCAAAACGAGGCAGATACGCCAATTTATTGCGTAACCAGTGTAATCAGGGCAGTGCAAAACATTTACAGCGGTAGGTACGGCTTGGCGAATAAATATGGATCTTTTAAAACGCGCCGCCTTCCTAATTGCCTGCAGATGGACCGGCGCCAATTACGGACGACATTTAGCTGGGAGTTCAACTGGACCGATAAATGGTGCAGATACCTTACTCACTTAGTGTTGGAGCTTGAATGACTAATGACGTCATAAGCCTACATTCAGAACTCGTTATCTTGATGTCTTGATTTTAAGAATGAATCGGTTGTAATTAAAATGCCTATACGTGGGTGGATTTTCTGATTGATTTCGTAATGAAGACTGCTGTATGTTATTCTTGTATCGGTGACAGTTGCTGTAAGCACCGAAATTACTCATGATACAATCATCCTGAGTCGTTTTGTGTCATCTTATGCATATACATATGTTAGTGACAAACATACACACATTCACGCAGAAAGGCATGCCTTTTATTTATTATTTACTAGTTTTTTCCCGCGGCTACGCTCGCGTTAATTTAAAATTTGACAATCAATTCGGGTTGTAATCTGCTTGTATTAGGCATAAATTATAAAAAAAAAGCTCTAAGCTCTAAAGTTTCTAATATAATTCAATCATGATTCGAAAGACACGAGAAATAATATTATGATGTATGTTAATCAGTTGTCTAGTACTCATAGCATAAGCTCTGCTTAGTTTGGGACTAGATGGCGTTGTCGTGTGAAAGTTGTGGAAACACGGCAAACATGTACATATTATGTATCTGTTTACATATCTATGTAATTGTTGTAATAAAAGTAGCGTCTGTAAGTAGCAGTCATAACAGTAAAACAGCCATGAAACTCGTAAGCTACGATCAGGGCACATTAGCCTTACGATAGTGCGCTCTTGATGGTCTATTGAAAGACTTACGGCTGGGCTGTGTGTGCAACAACAGCTGCTAGCATAATCAGACCATAACTTTCCCACTGCTGGGACACAGGCCTCCTCTCTGTCAGAGGAAGTGGACCGTAATCCACTCCGCGGGCCCAAAGCGGGTAAGACATTAGCGGTTTCCTCACGATGTTTCCCTTCACCGCTTTGAGAGCAGTAATAAAATATAAAAACAAAAAAAACTAAAAACTATGTCCATATACAACGTGTAACGTTAATTGCGCAAAACCTTAGACACCTCGACTGATTTTTAATTCAATTGACCTATTTCAGAGAGAAAATAAGTCATTAAAAAAATTGTAAAGGTTTTATGTGCTGTTTTAGTTTTACTGGCCATTCTGATCGTTTCTTGCGTCTGCGACGACGCTTCATCGAGGGAGGTGTCGTCACTGGACCGCTGCGCCGCGCTGACATGTGCTTGCTTGAACTACTAATAAATAGACACGGCAACGTTTTTAATGAAGATTTTTTGAAAAATGTGACCTATATTAAAAAGTAGTTCAATTAATTCTGCTCGTTATTCTGATCAAACTATTTTCAGGTTTTGCGCATTTAACGTTACACGTTGTATATGTGTCATATGTGTGTACTATGTATGTGTGTATAAAAACTATGTCTTTTAAAAACGATTGCCTGCTTCCGCTAATATTACCAGCCTGTAGCAGGCTTTTGCCGGCTTCTTTAACCTTTTGAATGTCTTAAGTTACATACTCGTAGTTCGACATAAGCAATTGTCTTTCTATCGTGTCTCTAATTACGGCATTCGATGAGTTGACTATCTAAATCGAACCAAAATTGATTCCATCTTTTTTGGCGATGTAAATGATTTGTGGCTCCCACTACATTATCTATCCTGCAGGGTAATTGTGTAACACTCTACCAGTAGCAATGGGTTTCATTTTGACAGTTCAACAACATTCATTGCGTTATTTACGTTGTTGAGCAGACACAATTTTCCAACATAAGGAGTAATGGATTAGCAATATGCTTCAAAATGATTCAGATAGTGAGTTATAGTGTGTTACGCAATTAGGGTTCTGAGCCCACTACTTTTACCTTTTGCGGTCTCCGGTTAAGAATACGTCTCTGGCTCTCTGCCCTAACAATCATTGGTTGCCACTTCTACATAATTTCTCAGTAAGTTTGGTCGACAACAAGTCTGGTTGCAAGTTTCTGTTTTTCAAATAGGGTAACTGCAGCATTGTCTGGTCCTAGTGCCTAGATAATAGACTATGTCAGATGGAACGAAATCATTCAAGAGCTGTGTTCAGTAGAGAAGCCCGCAGGGCTTTCAGCAAGCATTATTTAGTAAGTTCCCTCCAACTGTATGACGTTTTTCTTGTTGTTTGTCCGTTGGTACAGTGTGTATAGCGTCGGTAATGTGCGCGGTAGTTTATGTGGAGCGCGATAGTCGCCGCGACAGAGGTTATTCGTTCCGCTAATGTTCCCTTGCATCTCGTTTGCATTTGCATCGCAGTGTTGGACCAAATATTTGGTCAGGACTGATGGAAATGATGTTGGTGGAGAAAATAAAGTTGATGATTGGGGTTGGTTGTTACATGGTCGTTTTACACCGTGGCTAGGGGAGTAGGTACCACAAGGGGTGTGAAGGTAAAGGGTACAGAGGTCACATTACATTACCATTATATTATTAGCTATTCCCGTGACTTTGTAGGTATGTTGGTACCACACCCCCATTGAAAAGGAAGAAACTTTCTTTTTAAGTTTTAATTGCTTTGCGCGGAATCCTAATTATTTTTCTGACATAAAAGTAAGCCTAAGTTACTCCTTATAACAGCAGCTATTTGCCAGTGAAAGTGCCGTCAAAAGCGGTCCTGCCGTTTCGGAGATTACCGGAACAAACAGAGAGAAAGACACAAAAAAAATATGTTTTTGTTATAAGTACCTACCGTGTATACTTTCATATGCATTTAGTAAAAAGCTGTTATTTGGACATTCAAAACAGACATTTCTATGGTATTTATTTATATTGTATATGCATAGGAAGAGTTCTATATGAGAACTACTACGATATTCAAGGTTCTATGCATGGCCCGAAGTATAGTGTAGGCACATGTGAAAACGATCTGTTTTATATCATTTCAGTTCAGTGCAGTATCCCACAGTTTGTAGAGGTAATAATAACCATTACATTAGCAGGGCTAACTACAAAATAAACTCTCTCTCGTCTGAGAATTCTCAACAAAAATAAGGCGCGAACCGAAGCGAGGCGCGAGGCTTGTCAGGGGGAAAGGGGGGTGCCTCGCTCACACTATTTTCATTTCGTGTAGTGCCACATTTAATTTTGTTGAAATTCTAACGTAGCTTTGCAAAAATGTCAACTTTATTCCGCCTCAGCCCGCGTCTACGTTTCACTGCGATGCTTTGCTTCTCCATTTTCTGGAATGTTCCACAGTTTCGAGACGGGCTTTGAGAAACTATAACTTTATGAAAACTTATACGCGAGCTCTGAAGTAAGACGTGGCTTCAACAAAAATTTATCAAAGCGTATTTAATTTTCGTTATGACTTCTTTCTTGACTTTCCTCACAGACAAATTGGGGAGCGGTGTGTAAAGTAAAAATGACTTGGGGAAATTTCAATGACTGGGCATTGGTTACACAGTGTTTGAACATGAACATTAATAATATGTTTACATATGAACACAAATTATAAACGTTGTAACGACAAGCGTAGAAATTCTTCTGGTACTCATATTTCACGACTTATTTTACATGCTATAAGAAGACCAAAGAAGCTATGGATGGACTGTGTGCATGTTGATATGGTTAGAAAGGGGTTGACTACCGAGACGACGACTAATAGAGAAATATGGAAGAAAAGGACATGTTTCGGCGACCGCAAATGAATTGGGATAAGTGCGGAAGAATGGTGATGATCAAACTCAAACTCAAAGCATTTATTTCAAATAAACCAATTACAGGCACTTTTTAACTGTCAAGGGGTCGGTCAGTCAGAAAGATGAAGCTAGTTGCCCATTCCAAAGCGTAGTAGATATCTATGGAGAGGAACAGGCAAGAAACTCCACGGACACTCTTTTAAATCATAAAATTGTTTCATGTGTATAAAATTAAACTTGATAACGAGACTACTAACAAATTATCATCTGCCTAGCCTTTTCCCAACTATGTTGGGGTCAGCTTCCAGTCTAGCCGGATAGTGCTGAATACCACTATTTTACATGGAGCAACTGCCTACATAAAGAGATATCGTATTACCCAGTAACTGGGTTGTGGAAACTTAGTTACTACTATACCTCTTGGTAATACTGGTAGTAAGACTTTCGGACTTCTGACGACCAGTAATTAATGTCAAAAATCCACGAATGACAGCGGAGACCAACTACTTAACGTGTTTTCCGAGACACGGAGGGGCCACCCATCCGCGAACCAATCGCGGCAAGCAGAGCTTAAGCATTGGCAATTCTCGTAATTTTAAGAACGTAGACAGTCTGATCTCAGTCGCAATCTGTCAAAAATACCTCTAATTTCCCTACATTTTTGACAAGTTTTTGACATTGATTGTCGCTGAGATGAGATTGCGACTAGATTTTGAACGTTTTAAATTACGGTAAATGGTCTCATGTAGTGCGATTCTGTAACCGTCTCACCGTGAAAACTTGGGTGATGTGAGCGTGGAATGAGTCGTCAATAGTGTCAATCCCTAGCATCAGCATGACTCACAGCTCACTCTAAGCTCACTTCACCTTAGTTATCACGGTGAGATTTTTCCAGAATCGACCGGCTGGTCTATTGACCCTTGCGGCTGTCATTAGTCGCCAAAGAACACAGAACTACCAACATTAAAACAATGCACATCAACAAAACGATCCATCAAAAAATTCAAACTTCGAACACCAATCTCGAATACGTTTGCGGTACAAGCACAAAGCGTACAATCTTATAACCCATCTGAAATTCATATTGAAAGTCGATCGCATAAAGCCAGGAACACACTGTAAAAGGCTGAGCTCCCGTGGGAGGTGGGGCTAAAAGGCCAGGAGCGATAGCACTCATCGGACGAATAAGCCTGTTTCCCGACTGCCAGGTTTAGGGATGCGACATCGACTCAATGCTGTTTTATTCTGCTGCCATCAATACTTAAAACGGTTGTGAACGGTTTAGTGATGTGATTGGTATCGATATTTTAATATTACTTTAGAAATGTTTACCGGTGATGATCTACTTTTACCAGACTCTTATTATTCGCGTATTCGCTCACAAAATAGGAGAGAAAATTAATATTCTGCTATGAACGCTTATCATCTCATCGTAATGATGAAGATATTAAATAAGTATGTGTCTTAATGGTCCACCTATAAATCATAGGTTGGAAATCCACCTAATCTACCGCTAAGATAAAATGAAATGTAAGAGTAAGAACGTCTTAGAAGGTCACGTTCAAGGACATATACTCGTAGTATTCATACTTAAATTACTAACAGCAATAGGTGCTTTTTTAAAATCAAATAAAACGAAATCGCTATTTTCTATGTCTAAAAACTCGATAAATAGTAACATCGACAAATATCTCCTTCCTACTATAAAAGGATTGACATTTGAGTCGGAGGACGGGCGAAGTAGCGGATTCAGACCGAGACAAAGTCGACTTCGAATGGGTTCTCCTTTAATATGGCAAATATTCAGCAGATATTCAAATATATTCCTAATTTCTTATTTGTCAGATCTGTTTGAATACTGAAAGGGGACTCGTTTTAGCTACCTTTGTACCTACTTAAGTGACAATTGTCTGTACCTAAGGCAGCTCAAGGAATTATTGCTTAAGAGGAACCGCCAGGAGAGCCTGCGAAATTCATATAGAATGACTATTGAATGATTATTTCATGAAATATCAAACAATGAAGAAGGTTATATAATGCACTTAGAGGGTTGTATTGATTTTGATGATCATAATTCTGTAAATACATACTGCAGTGCGATTCTGTAACCATCTCACCGTGAAAACTTAGGTGAAGTGAGCGTGGAGTGAGCTATCACTGTCAGCCCACCTGATACTAGGGATTGACCAAGCATACATTTACAATCATAATCGAGATTTTAATACCTAATATTTTTTAATTAATTGCTAATTCTTTAGATCATGTTATATAATATCAAAGCTAGTATTTTACCTGTCAAAACCTTACTATTTTGTCGGATGCCTATTTGTGTGGCGTGATCACTTCACCCGATTCACTAAATGCCGTGAATCGATTCTATAGTCTAGGAAAAAAAAAAAAAGAAAAGAAAATATAATTCAGATTTGGACTAAGTTTCTTTTTCTGTTGTTGTTTCTTTTATTTGTTTTGCTATTTTATTTTAATGCTTGGTCAATCCCTAGCATCAATGGGATGACACTGACAGCTCACTTCACGGAAGTTTTCGATTGACGATTCGACCGACTGGTTACGGTCGGGAATCATATTTTGTTCAACATATAGAAACTGACCTGCAAATTACAGAAAACTTAAGAAAATTTGAATTTCACCTTGGCGCTTCACCATGGGCTAACCTTGGCGCTTCACCCTTAAGTAGCAATTGCCTGTACCTAATGCTGCTCTAGGAGTTATGTTATATATTAATTGTGATCAATAATGGCAAATCTAACTTACAAAGAAAGTGTTTATATAGTAAGAAGGTATACCTACCTCAGATACTCATAATTTTAGAAAATGTATTGCCTATTTTTTTATGGCCTCTTCCAAAATGTGTTTTACAGCTTCTTAATGCAATGGCGGCGTCGTCGGTCCATTTGCTGTTCTTCATCTATCTGGCTTAATTGAGATGCCGCATTTCAACCATTTCAGTCCTCAAAGTAGTTTAAACTGCGGTTGCAGTTCACACTTGAATAAGCTTCAGCTCCAGTTTGTATTGTAGCTCCATTTACAAGAAAATAATTTCATCGTTTTTTTATTAACTTACACTGTCTCACTCCTGGGCAAAGGCCTCCTTCCACTCCTTCCATACTTCGCGAGTCTGCGCATCCTCCTTCCACTTTTGACGGAACCTTTTGCTCGTCCCGCCATCTCCTACGTGGTACGCGGCAAACATGTCCCATAGCCACGTTAATTGCATCTTTAGAAGATTAATTGAAATTGAAATACACTCTCTGTCAAACAGATAAAAAAGACAATAACTTACAAACCACGTAACATCCAGATCAAGGAGTCAATAAAGCAAATTGGCATCTCGTTTCGGGTCAACCGGCTTAGTGGACGAAGGGCAAATCCTTAGTGGGCACAAATAAATACGGACCGAACCTATCATATTTCCCTGATCCCCTCTCGAAGGGTCAGCAATACCTCACTCTTACAACCTTGTAATACGAGGTTTTGATCCCCAATTGATATGAATGATGTTTTATTGTTTGTTTGGGTTTTCCTTTTTTATTTTGAAGCTTTGAGTATTGGGTTAATGTGCTGACTACAAGATGGATAGTTATTTTCATAGCAGTAGGTACTGTAGGAGAGGTACATAAATAAATAATATATATATAATATATCATATGTTTATTTCTCGTTAACGTTTACATAAAATTAATCAAGACAGACAGAGCACTTAAAATAAAAACATTTAACAAACTGATATATTAATGACCCCCATGCTAGGAAAATCCTGTGTTATGGGGGCAATAAAACAATATCTTTCAGATAAAATCATTATTACGGAATCGTTTCACATTTTTTGAGATATTTGTCGCTGTTTTCTGGCGTTTCGTATTGATGTTTATTTTATAATGTGCCATTAATAATAATAATAATAATAAATCCCTGGACATTTCACACAGCACCATTTGTCCCAAGCTAAGCAACCTAATGCTTGTGTTATGGTAACAAGATGGCTGATAAACTACTTATATACAATTTTTTTTTTTTTTTGTAATTATCTTAAAATTACCAAAAAGGTTGCATGCCACAAACCCTGGAGATGATAATCTCTACAGTACCTACCTACTTACTTAGATCTTACGCAGGAAAACCATTTCACACTTTCAGAGAAAAGGATAACAGCTTATCACTCAAGTTATTCATCCAAGACGTAGAAGGCAACCACTAATAAAACGCGCAAGAAGAAAAGAGTGCCATGTATCCCGGGAAGTACTTCATAATTTCTTCCCGGGAAGTAAAAAGCCACCAATCTTTCCCTGACCACTCCAAATCCGGTGGCAGACAAAATTACGTCGGTTACTTGTAGCGAAATATATCTCAAAATGGACGGAGCAATCCCAAATCTTTAACAAAATAGCTCCCCGGAACACTTTAAGTCTAAGTAAGTGGCGTTCGGCGGTCGAAGATTTGCTGGACCGTCTCTAATGGGCTTTATCCTTATTTATTGAACTTGCCGCCGAAACGGAAACGTTACGAAGTATCTTTAAAGTTTTGATTATGTTTTATATTAGAAAAAAAATGTCGTCATGATTGCAAATGGCGAATATAAATGATTAATTGGGAAAATATGTTTAATTTCAAGGAAAAGTCGTCTCGATGTCCTGATTAACAGGATAATATAAATTGTCCTACATTCAATCTATATCACCCATGTTACTTTTTTCACATATAATCCAAGCCTTTTCATTCGTTTAGGTCCTAAAAAATACACACACACATACCAGCTGGCGTATATTGCTGAACAAACAAATAGGTCAACCCTTTTATTTAAGGAAAAAAGTGTTTTCTTCTTCTATTTTAATGGTGTCGATCAGTATTTTTATAGGATTTTAGACAAGCTCAGTATTTTTAGGTCCTCAAAAGAATAAATACATTTAGGTCTTCAAAAATACCACTGGATGGCTGGCTTATATTGCTAAAAACAGATAGGTCAGCCCTTTCATTTAATGAAAAACGGTATTTTTTGCGATTTTAATGGTACCTATCTGTTATTTTTATAGTAAATCTACCAACCTCATTATTAGGTCCTAAAAAATAATAATTTTACATTTAGGTCATCAAAAATACCACTCGTTGGCTGACTGGTATTGCTGAAGAAACAAACAAAAAAGGAAGATTAAAGTTTGTTTTTTTTTGCGATTTTAATTGTACATGTATGTATTGTTGTAGGTCCTCATTGTTAGGTCGTGAAAAATATTAATTTTACATTTATGTCTTAAACAATGCACATAATATAATAAGCAAAATACAAAAAAAATATAAACGTAACATATCAATCTGAAGATACCTATGCTATCGAAAGAAAACAACAAAAAAAACTCTTAAGCCTCTCACTCAAGTCTCAAGTTCTCAATTGAAGCCAGTGCAGCTTCAAACATTCATTCTAATCGATGGGGCTTATCAGCGAACATCTCGACCTCCCCATTGAGAGCTAACTTAGGGGGAGGGGGAGGTAAACAGGTCAGGACGAGCGCAAACGAGCTCAGACAGGCGTGACGAGTTGAACGTGTCGCGTTTTTCGAGACCTCGACAGTCGACACCTGTTCTCATTAATCCTAGCACTTAGGATTTTAGGGTATTGAAGGTAAATGATTGTTTAAAATGGTGAGCAAGCAAGATAAAGTTCGGTTTTATTGGTTATCTAAAAAGGGATTTTCTTTGTAGCAGAACGTGGAATTTGCTGCTTTGTATCACTACTAAAAATAGGTAACTGCTAATTTTTTGTAGGAATATCGGGATTATGTACGTGCACATCAAGCTACCCAAAACTGTCAAATTTTCCCAATCAACTTTGAACCGTATGCGTTAGCGATAAAGTTGAAAATCTATTAAAGAAATTTGACAGATTGTAGCAGCTTGATGTGCTGGCGTCTGTACAAGAAAAAATGAAATTGAGATTAAAATGACCATACCATGGATTTCTTTTACGGTTTCAGGATATAAAATCTAAACTTCTTAGTTTTATACTTGTTAGCTGGTGGAACGTTGTTTATTTTCGAAAGGGTTTCAAGAGTACCTTGTAGACTGTACATTTGTAGTCCATTTTCTATTTTATTAAGTACTTACCTTGTACTTGTTGACAGACTTACAATAGCCATACCTATAACACTGTAATTTGAAAACATTGTAAAAGCCAATTATTTTTAAAAGAGTAACCGTGGAGTTTCCATCCGGCTTTTCTCCGTAGGAAACGACCAACTGGAACCATGCACATAGCTTCTGACGTATCATAAATGCCCTTTGCGTTAAATGTAGGTCTATATGAAATAACATATTTTGATTTTCAGTAGGAATAAGTTTTGATAAATTTTTCCAGCCATCGCATTTGCAGCGTAGATTTTGACCCCAATAATTTTATTATTCTTCTGAAAGAGAAATCTAGGTTAGCATCACTTACCGTGGTAGGACTTACTCCTAAAATAATTATTAAATATTTGTAGCACTTCAATGTGGCTTTCAGGAACACGTGTTTTTATTTATTTTGTGTTTCTACGGCGCCTATCTAATATACAGAAAAGGGATTAAAAACCAGCATGCTAACGGACCATTTACTAAAATAAAAAAAGTTTTATAACAAGAATACATCCATACTGATATTATAAATTCGAAAGTAGCTCCGTCTGTTTGTATGTTACCTTTTCACAACGTTTGAACGGATTTCGATAAAATTTGGCAAGGAGATGATGGCATCCTGGGGAAGGACGAAGGCCTACTTTTACTTATTTTTTATCGACATACCAAGCGGGTGAAGCCACAGGCGGAAGCTAGTAATAAATAAATAATTGAACAGTCTGTGGCTTAAAGTGTTGCCAGCGACGATAAAACAATACCGAAAAAATCCTCAAACAAATGGGTCTCTATAGAGAACTGATTCAACTGTCATGAACTGTGCCAAAATGGGTGTAAAAAACACACCTGACTTACTTCTGACTTTATCTTATCTTTAATTACATGAGGCCTACGTTGTAAAGTGCAGATTATCTAAAAAATATCATTACATGTGATGTTCAAAATATTTTAATAATATTTATTTTATCTTTATATTTTCTTGTATTTTTACATTTGCACTTGTAAAGAAAGGTAGAAGCAAGAACGTTTAGTGATTCACTGTATATTTCGAGGTGAATATTTCTTTGCGTTGGCGATAAGTCGATAACTAATCAGTGATAAGACAACAGCGATAACGGTAAAAGGTACAGGTTGTTTATTTATTATTGTTATAGGAAAAATCCCGGAGCAGGAATATATGTCCGCAAATAAAATCTAGATAGATTTTTACATATTTCATCGTTTAATAATATACATATTATGAACATCGTTAGTTTAGAACATAGTATATTTCAGATTAAATACAACGGTCATAAAAAAGATTTTCTACTTTGGTATTTTCACGTTTGAATCGCAATAAAACCAGTATAATTATAAATCATTATGGAAATGCATATCTAGTTACTACATATATTTTCATAATCACTTGCCCGTTGGTACTCTGACAGATTAAAGTTTTTAAGTAAAATTAAAATTGAAACCACCTTCTTTAAATATCCAAGTCCCATTTTTAAGCCACGGATGGAGATGAGTTAACCACAAAGTACTATTATAAGATCTTCAAACACTGTCCAAAAAAACCTCAACCTGTACATAATGGACAATCCTACGAATTCTGAAACCCACCTAGTATCGCTAACTGTACTATCTTTACCATTACAAAAGCAATACTCACCGACGTCAGTGAAGTGATATTTTTCGTGGACGATTTCCGTGGACTACATTTCACTACAGGATCCATAGAACATGCTGAATGTTCGACGATAATACTCGTCATAAAATCGAGTGGTTTAAATATGTGAAAATGTGTCGATAAACTGTGTATAAGTTCGCATATTCAATGGCATCCGGTTAGTATTATGACTATACCTGACTTTACAAAATTCTGTTCAATTAATTCCGTTTTTTGCGATGAAATATGAATTTAAAGCATATTTTTCGCAGAGATTTCGATTCTGCTGTGTTAAAAATAAAGGATATATTCAATAGGAAGTTTTGTTTAAAATAGTTTGTTGCTGTACACGCGGATTCGTGTTTTAAGATAATACTTGACGACGATATAAAGTGTGTCCAAGTATGTTCAATAGTACTTTTTACGTGGATTACTCTTGGATACTTACTCGTGAATACTCGTTCTGTTCCGTATTCAATTAATCGAATTTGGTTCTGATAAGCTTATTTATTACTTTTGTATTGGCTTGTTATTCATGAGTTCCTCAGTTGCATGGGAATACACGAGTGTATTGCCATGCTACTGGATCAGGTTATTATATTTCTTTCAATGAAAATACTGTTAGTATATCTTCACTACTATTTCCCTCCATTACCTACATGACTTACATTGATAAGCTGTCTATCAGTTGATATTGTTCATAGATTCAAATGCAAGCAAAAGTGTTGAAGTTCACCTTAGAAAACTCTAGGTGGATCTGGCTCTAAGTTTAAGCAGAAAGATATAGAAAAAAACCGGCCAAGCGCGAGTAGGATTGTCTATAAAAACGGCAAAAAACATCATGTCTGTTGTATGGGAGCCCCCTTAAATATTTATTTTAAGTATTCTGTTTTTTCAGTATTTGTTATTATAGCGGCAACAGAAATACATGATCTGTGAAAATTTCAACTGTCTAACTATCACGGTTCATGAGATACAGCCTGGTGACAGACGGACAGACGGACGGACGGACAGCGGAGCGGAAGTAATAGGGTTCCTTTTTACCCTTTGGGTAGGGAACCCTAAAAAGAGGTCTTTCGATACTCCAGTCATTCTTAAGTTTCCAAGTGTAACATTAGATGTAGCTACACGTCAATCCTTCTTAGATAAAACATTTCGAAAGACAAATAACATTATCACCAGCTTGTAGGCTTATCAGTATTAAAACTAAGGCGTTACGGGTAATTTACTTTAGTTTAGAACTCGGTCAAGAGCAACAAGACGGGTGTCTCTTCCTTGGTGCAAAATTACGTCACAGTACTTACTCTTCTTCTTCTTCAAAAAGTTACGCTTCCTGTCAGTGTATCGTCCTAGTCTCCCTCTCTCTCTCTTTATAGGAGACAATTCCATGACCTCCTTTTGTCGTGCACTTTTGACTCTTCTTTATCGTTGCGATGTTGCTCTGCCTCACCATTTCTGTTTTTTCTATTAATTTTGCTCTCCGTTTTCTATCGTCTTGATTCTCCTCGTTCCTTGTTTCGATTCTTCTTATACAAGCTGTATGCTCGGTGATAATTGTTAAGTTTATTTCATCATTTCATACTTAGCTATCATTTTAATCTAAATATAAAATACCTCCCGTAGTCGTTACCTAAAGATAATACTTATACATTAGGTAACTACCCGTCATCACAAATAGATAAAAACATTGTTTTATCTTTTAGATATCAATTGGCATAATGTATCGCTCGATCAAATAATAAAAGGGCCTATGTATAGCAACAGACGCTGATAGCTATAGACTATTATAATGAATGGTAGAACACCAAAAGGTGCTTACTGCAAATCAAATGATACTTATGCCAAACTTTGTCATATGCCTCCAAAGACATCGTAATAACGAAAAAACATGAACTGAAAATATTGCCATAATTACTTAGCTATAGTGTGGATAGTGAGACAGTGAGTCGCAGTGTCATTTATTTATTTATATATCGTACTCCAGAACAAAAAAAAAACACAAATAAAAAAACGTAAAAAAAATAATTTTGCAAATCGGCTTATAAATATCGGAGTTCTGAGATAACAAACATAAAAAAACAACTGAATTGTAACTCTCCTTCTCCTTTTGAAGTCGGTTAAAAAGGTGAATACAAATAAAAAAAAAAAAACAAAAATAACATAAACTAAAATAAAAATCAAATGACATTACAGACAAATGAATTGTTTTTAAATAATCCTTCACTACGCCTAGGTACAGACGCCAGCACATCAAGCTACTACTAACTGTCAAATTTCTTTAATGGATTTTCAACTCTATCGCTAAAGCATAAGGTTCAAAGTTGATTGGGAAAATGTGACAATTTCGGGTAGCTTGATGTGCTGGCGTCTGTACATCAGCTCTACCGCAATACCAATAAAATTAGTGTCACCAAGAAGCATTACTATCTCGAGTCAGTCGTATCCTCTTATTTTCTGGTAGGACTTCCTAATAATCAACGAATAACTATTTACATATTTCCAGATGTGATACTACCAGCGGTATTGGTATGGCTGATGCCGGCCCTGGTGTCTGCAGGAGTAGTGAAGCGACAGGTTGAAGACCTGGAAGACACCTTGCCGCCTTGTCGCACTTACGTTACGGATGGTCTACTGCACCTTGACTGTTCGAATCGAGGACTGAAGGACTTGCCTGAAGAGTTGGACTATACTGTAAGTAGGGGAACATTAAAATAAACTTCATTCTTGAGATTTATGCATTTTGCGTTGTGCCATGACAACATGGTTTCGGAGATCAGTATTTAATAAGTTTCAAAATCATTTCATCATATCTATTAAATAAGTTATGCAGTCAAGTTATTACGTTTGAACGAGCCAACTTTTAATTATTTTTATAAACGTAGCCAAAATATTTGAAATAGCAGGTTTTGCGTTTATTTTGTTGAAGTAATGTTTTAATAGTAGATTATGTCATAAAATAAAATAAAACGACTAAATAAAAACTCAACCGTAACTAAGATTCAAAATTGCTTACTTTTCAAGCAGTCTGTTGCAGTTGGTAGCATGAACTTTAAGATTGAACTAAAATATCATACCTACTGCCTTCGGATTTTTAAAAATTTTCGGAATATTATTTTCCAGGCGACTAACAATTTAAAAGGGCGACTAACTATTTGCTACTAAAAATAATGACATGGCGAGTAAAAATAATGACATGGCGACTAAAAATAATGACATGGCGACTAATATTAACCTCCTTCGTGTTAGGTTCGTGTTAGGTTCCTTTAAATCCTGCAGGCGGAAATAGGGGCCCCGCGAAGCGGGGCTCCGTCGACTATTTCTAATTATTATTATTAAAGATAATTAGTTAACTTGATATAATACAACCTCGTTGTTTAATTTAAGAATGCCCATTTTCTACTTTTTATCCGCCATCCGTAGCTGCCAACCCAGATTAATTTGTCGCCAACCCATATTAATTTGTCGCCAACCCAGATTAATCTGTCGCCGCGTTAAATACATGCCAAATTTTTCCAATCTATTCTCATGCATTTTCTTCAAAAACACAATAAATAATATCGTCAATGGTGCATCAGCCCAAATCCAAGATTTTAACGCGGGGGTATACGCGCCACAGCAACCGATCATTTTGTTCCTCGACGCGACTTCGACTAAAACCTATGAAAAAAGAACTCTTTGGTCGACCTGTACATTAACTGATTTTTTTTTTTTTAATGGTTCCATACGATTTTCTCAGTTAAGATTCCAAATTCAATTCACATTACTGACCAGCGGGTCATAATGAAATTGAGTACAACATCAATGCTCGGCCAGGCTTAAATGACTTGCTTTAGGTTAGGTATGCCATATAATTTGACTTTAGCGAGCAGGTAGTGTGAAAAATATTAAAAATTAGCTTGATCTGCATCAGGTTTTTCCTTATCTATGTTATCACATTTCTATTTGACAGCCATCTAATTCATTATTTACATACTATTTTATGTTTAATTAAAAATAGTACATTCATCAATAAGCAATCTTGATATTTCTTTATAATTATTCATTGTTATCTGAAACAAATATCTACATTCAACATACTATTTTTGTATATTTCAGGCTCAAGTATTGCTGTTATCGAACAACAACTTCAGGACGTTTCCGACACAACTACAGAATTTTTCTCGACTGGAAACGCTAGACTTGTCAGGAAACCAACTGAGTCATTCCATTCCCAACTATTTACAAAACTGGGTCAATCTACAAACTCTTGATTTATCCAATAACCTATTCGATACCTGGAAAACTAATGGACAGAAATATTCTATTAAAAATCTGAATTTATCCAAGAATAAAATAAATGAAGTAGATGACAGAGCATTCACTACAATGCCTAACTTACGTTTCCTCGATTTATCGGAGAACAGAATTAACAATTTGCCTCCCGATGTATTCTCTGAAGCGCGCAACTTAGACAGTCTCATTTTATCCAGAAATTACTTTTCGGACGTCCCTAGTTTCCAATCTCCTTCTTTGCGAAGTTTACACTTGAGCAGCTGTCAAATCGCAAATATAAACGTCGACTGTCTCGCTGGAATGGGTTCGCTTTTGGAGCTCGACTTGTCTATGAATCAGGTTGAAGCGATCCCCGAAAACCTCGCCTCGTACACGCTGCAAGAGCTAAATTTAAGTTACAATTCAATAAATTTGTTGACTGATAGTAGCTTCTCGTCGTTACCGCATCTAGCGGTACTGGATTTGAGAGGAAATGAATTCAAAGATGTATGGTCGACTTCACACTTTGCTTCAAACCCATTTTTGAGGCAAGTCTACGTGAAAGGAAACCGGTGGAGCTGTGAGGGTTTTAGCGTCAATCTTCTGCTGACTTATGAATTTCTGACAAAGGAGCCAACTAAGATCGTTGACAGAGAATCTTTGATATGCTACTCACCTTCTAATGTGACGCAATTGAGCTGGCAGCAGGCGTACATCCGGACCTGGCACCCGGTGGAGTCGACCACGCCTCCCTTCACTACGATTGCGCTGATGGTGGGTGTCATTATAGGGATAATTGTGACATCGTGCGTGTGCCGTGGTCTGGTATCTATAACTAGGTCTGACCAGACAAGGCCACCTCCAGATACCACAACTCAGAATCTCAACGGTACAGCTACCCAGCCTAGAGTCGAATCTGTTATATTGCGGGTGCCCTTGGATCCTCCACCGAGCTACGACGAAGCGCTGCTGATGCCACGCTTGAACTCCTCTTTCCACTCCTTACCAGATTTCGTAGATGAGGAGGAACCGAGAAACTATCGACGATCCAGATCCATTGGTGATCTGACAGACACCAGACCAAGGATAGGAGATAGGAGATCTATGAGACGTCCTGTTGAGATACATACAAGAATATAGATTGAGTAGAGGGATTTTGTAGTACATTTCAATCCCAAACAACAAGTACTATCCAAAAAGTTAAATTGGTTTCTACTTTTACAATCTAACTAGTTTTGTCGCTTCGACTGTACCTAAATCAGACCATATTTCAATTGTATTGTAGTCACCAAGTCACCACTGACAACCCTATTAACGAACATTATATTGACAATTAAATATGCCTGACGGTACGGTTTTGACAAAAGTTAGTTTATTCAGATTTTTATGGCCGAGAATCCCCGTAACTCTACTACAGGTTGACGGTACCCTAATAGCGTTGGGTTTCTCGGGCTTGTAATTGCCCGTAACGACTGCCTTACCGTACCAAACCGCGTGTACCGTATCAAATAAGATAGGTATTGTAAATAATTTATTTAATATAAGAATTAACTCTAAAACTAAGACTTGCCAATAGGTATTATTTAAGATTATTATTTAATTTAAGTTGTTTGTAAATATAATTATATTCTTACACTAGGTTTAAATTGATTGTTATGTTGTTTTATTACTATCCCCATCAATTATGAGATGTGTCTTTTTCTACGTATTATTTGAAGCCCTTTTGAATTAGTAAACTAGTAGTGACATCTATCAATAGCTTTGAGTAATACCGTAAAGATTCATCCCTGGGCGGTGGGTGGTCAGAATGCTACAGAGAAAGTTTTTAACTTTGATGGTAGATGGCGCTGTACTTAATAAAAAACGGCGGCAAAAAGTTTGTCGATCAAACTGATAAAAGAAAAGTCAAGTTTCAAGTATACATAATATAATTCAATTTTTTATTTCATATTTCATATTAACCCCCAAAACGCCTGTATTTAAAACTACACAGGAACGTAATAAACGAGTGCTATCGTACTATTTGTGTTTTTGGTTATTAAAAAATCGCGTTGTTAGATTAGTTTTATACCTACAACGTCAAAATATTAATGAAAAATGAATCGGCTATTTTGTTTTCTTACATAATAATTTTCACAGAAAACCCTAGGAGACGGCCAAGTACCTATACACAGATTACCGCGCCCCTTAGCACATACGCTTTCGCCATTCTTATCATCAGTGATAACGTCACGAATTTGAGTCACACAATGTAATCGCACCGTGTGGACAACACGTCTGAAAATAAAAGAATTGTTCAAGTGAAGATTAGTGAAAAGTACAGATAATGTGAGTTACATAAATGTGTGTTGAATTAAATTGTAAGGAAACAAGGTACGTACGGTTTTAAAATTGTAAAAATTAAGTGTCCGCCATGTCCACCTGCAATGGAAGATTATCTGAATTGACACCGGTCACATCAGATAGTGGCCATCTCCCCGGCGACTATAAGATAAAGTAATACATATAAGCTGGTCAACTCGACAATAATTAAACACCTGTCTAACGAGGTCAACAACCACTCGAAACTGCCAGTAAACAGGTGTAAATAAAACTTATTTCAGTAAACTTTTTTTCAGTATCTCCACTAATTGCTCAAGAATGTAGTAATTTTGTTCTAGAAATCTTTTCTGTCTCTTATGATATGTTTTAAAACTATGAATCACTAAGTTTTATCAATAACTAGCGACCCGCCCCGGCTTCGCACGGGTGCAATGGAGAAACTGATAATTTTAGAGCCACTATTTCTCGTAAAAAGTATAAGATAAAAAACGGTTATTGTGGGTTATCCCTAAGAGATAGACATATACCATTCTGGACTTTTTTGTAGACCTTTTTAAAGTGTACAATACTGTAGTACATTATTTTGATCTATCTCGACGGGTTCAGCCAGCGTTTACAATGTAAGCGCAAAAAAATGTGTTTATTTACGACATCACATTACAAACCTCTAAAATTATCAGTGTTGCTCTACTATATTATGCATGTATTATAGATATAAACCTTCCTCTTGAATCATTCTATCTATTAAAAAAAACCGCATCAAAATCCGTTACGTAGTTTTATAGATATAAGCATATATAGGGACAGACAGACAGGGAAGCGACTTTGTTTTATACTATGTAGTGATTATTAAAGAAACGATGGATGGACTGTGTGCATGATGATATGGTTAGAAAGGGGTTGACTACCGAGATGACGACTAATAGAGAAATATGGAAGAAAAGGACATGTTGCGCCGACCGCAAATGAATTGGGATCAGCACCCTAATTGCGTAACGCACTATTACTCTCAATTTGAATCATTTTGAAGCATATTGCTAATCCATTGCTCCATATGTTCGAAGAATGTGTCTGCTCAACAACGTGAATAATGCAATGAATGTTGTTGAACTGTCAAAATGAAACACATTGCTACTGATAGTGTGTTACGCAATTACCCTGCAGGGCAGGAAGGCGTATGATGATAATGATAGGCAATACCTGCAAAATCCCATGAATTGCCCAATTTTGTTCGATTTGTCCTGAATTTACTTCACGTTTTCGATACAGATACGCAAAGTCGACCCAAATTTAAGTATCCTACTGTTCCTATCCTTATCAATAGCTGATAACAAAGATAAAATTGTTGTATCTATGTATCTACTAATGCAGTAGTTATTCATGGTGCTACAAACATTTTTTAAATCGTGTCCTCTAGTCCTCATCGTAGTTTTGAAACTTTGTGCGTGACAAGAAATTTTATTGAGCAGGTGTTCAATTTGAACTTGTTTTCCTTCCATCCTTATCATATGAAGACATACTTCGATCAGGACTTTGTTTTACTTTAAGTTAGTTGTGTATCATACTAATTCTGCGAAAATAGTTGCAAAAAGATTGAAGCCGGTATTATTCTACTGGTAACTAATCGATTCGTTGGTGATTTTGAATAATCGATAATAGCATAATTATTTTGGTGTTCTTATATCCTGCCGACTACTGCGAGGCTTTTTAAAGGCGTTTGTCAAAATACGCGAGCAATATGGCCGCTACATATTTGAGGATATTTTATTACAACAGTTACGGCGCTTGTATACGGTAAGAAAATTTACCGTGTCTGCGGCAGACAAGACAAATTCTTCGTGTACACGACAAGAATTTTGTCTGTTCTACACACGAAACAACGTTCTCCGCAACAACGGTCGCCGCGTCGTGTCTTGCGCAGACAAGATTTTTTTCGTGCACCGCTGCGAGCAGTGTACACAGTTATTTTCTAGTTACGACACGAATTCTTGCGTAGGCCCGGCGTATTTTCTTACCGTGTACAAGCGCCCTTACTCGCTTTTTTAGTCCAGGTAGATTCCCTCTGTATCAAGAGATGGAATTTTGACAGCGTCTTTCCTAGCCATATTGTCCTAAAATATCTGGTGATACCTCACTCTCACTAGAACGAAAAGAGCTATCGCTCTTTCACTATTGACAGTAGGCACTTACCACAAAACGCTGCTGTTATAGTTTTCTCAGAATAATTTGTAAGTGATTAACTAACTAATGATGTACTGACGATGACTCAATGTAGAAATATATTTATTGGTGAATAATGTTTACAAAAATAATATAGTAAAAATTACATTGATCATGTGAATTCCTGGGCTGCTAATGTCTGCCTGCCTACTTGCTGGAATAGAAGGTCACGACAATTCAACGCTCAGAATTTATAGATAATGATAAAAATTTAAATGAGTATTTTGTTATTTTCAGGTCGTAATGAGATCGAGACGTAATGGTTAAATTACCCATAACACTATGTGTCCTGATGCTGATCAGTATAGCGAACGGAGCAGCAGATTTTGACAAAGGACTCGGTGACCTCTGCTTTACCTGTGTATGCAGTGCAGACAAAACAAACATTGATTGTTCACGCAGAGGATTGACTGATATACCTGATGGATTCAGCAGTCAGGTACCTATTTATTAACAACATAGACTCATACAATTACTAGGCATACAATTTCAATAGCAATAATTACACATAAAAAAAAATAATAAAGAAATCCAATTGCTCGTCATAAAATTAAGACGGAATCGTTATAATTTTCTGACCGGCATTCGAACGGCAACATGCCTATCACAGTCATGCCGGATATAAGGGCAGTCCAGCCCGTCGGCGATCATTGACAAGATGGTGTATTGGGGCTGGCCCGCACCCGGTGCACCAGGGACGCACACCGCTTGCGCATAGAAGCGTGGAAACAGTCAGTGGGTGCCATCGCGAACATCCCTGATGTGCTACAGAAACGGGGCATGTATTTTCTAAATACGAGTATATTTAATACTAGCTGTGCCCGCGACTTCGTCCTCGTGGATTAGTGACTTTTCGGGCAGCATATTTTGAATTACATATACCGTCGTTTGGGTAGCTAAAAATTTACTTTACAGTAATGCTTCTCTGTATACGATATTTGACGTATGGCCATCGGGGATGAAAGCATACAGGCTGCTAGGATTGCTAACCCGTGACAGAGCCACATACAACTGGCCGTGCGAGAAACAGCTGATACTTACAAGGAAGGTATCGTGTCACCTCCGATTTTTTTTGTGGCTGATATATGTTATTCTCCATCAAATTTTAAGAGACACGTATTTTTTTTTTAGGGACTATTTCACCCACAAAAAAGGCGCGTAGGCACAGGTTTAGGTATACATACAGAGTTGCTTTTGAATTTATAATATTAAATATAAATAGAAAAAAATACCAAATCCGGTTTATGACTTCTGTTTCTGCGGTCCAGTAAATACTTTGGTTTCGGTTATCTAGTAAATAGTGCCTATTCGAACACTTTAGAACAGAGTATTTGCTGACTTATTGCTACCATCTAAACATGTTTAACCATTCCCTTATAGCATTATTAATCATAATTATTTGATTGTTTACAGGTTACGAAGCTGAATATTTCGAATAATGAAATTTCCACATTTCCCAGAAATTTGCAAAAATTCTACAATTTGGTCAGTTTGGACATAAGTGGAAATCGTCTGAATGAACTGCCTCAAAATGCACTAAATAACCTCACAGTCCTTGAAGAGCTCAACTTATCCAGAAATGATTTTGATTCATGGCTGAGCATAAACCCCAACGAAGCGTTCCAGCCAACGACAAGTCTGAAGACACTAGACTTATCTTACAATAAGTTTAAAACAATGGGCAACTTAGCAAATCGAGAGCTAATCATTAGTTCTTCTGTAGAAACTTTGATACTGGAGCACTGCGAAATAGATTCTATACACGGAAGATCTCCTTTAAGTGGTCTTACTAACATCAAAGCCCTTAAGTTAAATTCAAACCCTTTAATTAGAATACAAAGTATTATATCATCTTCGTTAAAGAGTCTCGACGTCAGCAACTGCGCTCTTAGCACGATAAATCATAATGAATTAATGTATTTACCATCCTTGGTTTACTTGAAAATGTCTCACAACTATCGCTTGGAACTCTCTGCAACCGCATACAATTTATTCTCAGACTCTTTAAGATATATTGACATATCATACTGCAATGTGTTACAACCAAACCTGCAAGGTTTTCCTAATCTCAGAAGAGCAATCCTTAATCACAATATGATCAGATTTCTGAGGAGTAACGAGTTTGTTAATAACACTATGTTGGAATATTTGGATTTATCCTACAATAATATCGGATCGCTGAAAAGTGATACATTCCGAGGACTGACATTGATAAAACATTTAGATTTATCCTGGAATGAAATAGCGACTATACCAGAAGATACACTTCTAGAAATGCCTTCGTTAACACAAATGAGATTATCTCGAAACTATCTCACAAATCTTGGTCATTTAAAATCTGACTCAGTGACTGTTCTTGATATGAGTTCGTGCGAAATAAGCAGTATGGGGCAAGATTCTTTGGAAGGACTACAGAGTCTTGTAGACTTAGATTTATCCAGAAATCTTTTGTCACATATACCCGATAGTATATCATCTAATACGTTAAAATATTTAAACCTCAATTATAACAGGATAAGTTTCGTGAATAATTATACCTTTTTTATGCTCCCTCGACTTATTGGTTTGGGTGTTATTGGTAACAGATTTACTACAATCTGGAGGAGGTCGTATTTTGAATCAAATCCGTATCTAGAACGGCTTGATTTAAGTGATAACATGTGGCGATGTGATTGTGCTGACGAAAATATGTACGATTTCTATGAATTTGTTACTCTAGAACCTAGTAAAAAGGAAGAATCTTATAACCTCGTTTGTAATAGTCCGATTATATTGACTGGACAGTCATGGTTAGAAGCCTGTTATTTTGTTTGGAATCCCACCGAAAAAGTACCAAATCCAGACGGTTTAATATGGTTCATAACTGTAATGATTGTAGGATTAACTTTATGCCTTCTTTTAGTGAATTGTATAAGAAGGACCATGCACCGTCGATTAGCTGCTCTACAAGCTGAGAGAGAAAGACAAGTAGAAGAGGCAAGAGATAGATTGAGACAGTTAAGAATGCGTGCAGAACAAGAAGCTTTATGCAACACACCGGATCCTCGAGATCTGATTGCACCACCGTCTTATGATGAAGCTCTCACAATGCCCAAAGTAAGTGCATCCTGTCATTCTCTTAATGAAACTGGTACCGGTAAGACTAAGAGAAAGCGGGGTCGAAGGAAAACTAAGTCAAGTGGAGATTTACTCGAAGAAACTGAGAGAAACGGGGATGTTCCTCAATTAGAAGATGTTGAGCTATCTGAAGCTTCAAATGATCGGCGACGACGTAGACCAAGGAGGCAGATAAGCAGATACGGCAGCCATGAAGTGGCAGAGCTAGAACAGTCACCCGGCGCTCGACGCCGGCGAATGTCTGAGTACAACGCAGAATATGACTCCCAGAATGACGACACTACAACTGTTGAAGTTCAGGCGGAATTAGAAAGACCCTTGCGGCCCCGAAATCGAAGGTATTCTAATGATGACATCAGGGAAAGCGACTTCTGAACGAGATTATCATTGATAAATATACATAGAAGTAATTTTGAACAATACGTCCTAATTATAGTACTTACCAATATTATATATTAAGATAGATTAAGAGTTATAGTAAGTAAACTGCAAGAATTTGATACTTATGAGAAATAAATGTGTTCTACCAAATGCATTTTTTTTTTGTTTGTTATTAGAAGCTTTAATCAATTAATATTACAAAAAGTGCACTGTAATCTAGTATCATGAAGACTATAGATAAGGAGTCCAAACTCTGTACATTAGAGTTGTGCCAGAAATTTGAAAAAATAACGTTGGCGGGCAGAGTGCGCTGAGGTCGCTAAGTTACCAAGGTAGAAAATTCACTCGGTACACTACGTAATGCAGCGCGGCTGGTGGCTGGTTTTAGAACTATTGCTCTAAGAATTTTTCGGGACAAATTTTCCGTATGCGATGCCCTAGAGTTTGGACTCCTTTTCTCTAGTCTTCATGTCTAGTATTTTACTAATTCATCCAACGGTTTACATATTTCAAAACTTGAGGCAAACGCCATCTATTGACATTCATTCGAACTAACTGCAAAGTCACTATCTTACGAGCAGCTTGTTTCTATTTTTTTTTAATAATAGATATATTCCTTCTATCATGTAAACCCTTATTAGGTAGATATGATTTTATAAGTCGTATTTTATCATTCTGGTAGGTTTCTTGTCAAGCAAGCTGTAACTCACTAATTGTAAGTATCTCTTAGTGAGTACATTATTTCAAGACAGATGTCGCTACTGTACCTATAGTAAAGTAATGTAGGTTCTCTTTTTTGCAAAGCTATTGAACGTATGTAGATAAAGCCAGGGAAATTAAATGTTAAGCATATTGACTACAAACTTAAATTGTCCGTATATTCATATCACAAATATGAACAGTTGTATGAAATGGCTATAATGCGCTCAACAATTAATTTTCCTAACTGAACAAAGCATCTGAGCCTGATATTCATATTCAGCAAGGCGTACCTACCATGAACACCAAGCAATACACTAGCATAAACATCAAGCAATACAGTTTGTGATACTAGTTAATTTTACCAATAAAGTAAAAATAGTGACAGCGCCATTTGAACGTATTTGAGACTACACAGGGTATATTTTCCTTTATCAATAAATAATGGAAAGAACACTGGTCATTTTCAGCCCACGCGTGGATAGCATAGTAAAATTTAAATAAGTCATGTAAACAATTATATTTAAAACGATATATTTTATTACAATTGTGAAAAGTACTCCAATAATCGTTATAATTTGTTATTATTTATTAGAATATATCTAATGAATTATTATTTGTTATTTTTATTTATTGTAAGATTAGGTACTCTACTTTTACTGATATTTTCGGTGATATCTACTAGTACCTAACGTGGCGGACTTTTCTTAACATTTTTTTTAATACAAATAATATTTAGGTGACAGATGGGCATTGTTTTTAGTTAGGTTAAGCAAGCGTGGTGATCCATGTTCGTGCCTTATCTGTATGAGAAGAGGGCTTTGTCCAACAATGGGACAATAATAGACAGGTTTTTTTAATTTTTATTTGTTAACATATCTCGGGACCATGCGTGGCTAAATAATAACCGCCGCACAGGTCGATCGATCAGGTTGAAGCTACGCGTGCTGCGGTTGGTCTGTGGATGGGTGACCATCTGTACATACCGAGACCCTCCGTGCCTCGGAAAGCACGTTAAGCCGTTGGTCCCGGCTGTCATTCGTAGATCTTTGACAGTCGTTACGGGTAGCCCGAAAGTCTGACAACCAGTCTTACCCAGGGGTATCGTATTATCCAGTGACTGGGTTGTGGAGGTCAGATAGGCAGTCGCTCCATGTAAAATACTGGTATTCAGCTGCATCCGGTTAGACTGGAAGCCGACCCCAACATAGCCCGATCCTTTGGAAAGCGTACGAGGGACCGAAGGCCGCAGAGAAGATTTTAAAATGAAATGAGGCACCAACCGTGCCGTGCAACGTGCCTTTATGTGTAGAAACCAGGATCGAACCCGCTATTGATAAATTATTTTATTTCTGTAGGTTTGTACAAACACTTCAGCACATCAATCATATTTTTAAAAACAAGATGAGGTTGGTGGTCTATTGTTTTTAATTCCCTTGGATCATAGGAGTCACATTATGACATTGCTGTCATATCACTGTGGTGTTCTATTAATATTATTGTAATTTTGGCTTTGCTTTGAACTTTAGACGCGATTTTTAAGTTTTTATACTTATTGAAGCCAATAAATGTCAGGCACATACAGTGCCCCCCAAAAGTTACTCGATATTTTTTAGCTATGATGCCACAGTATGATACAAAAAAAAATGATAAGTCATAGGTAGACCAACTAGTCAATAAAAACATCGTAGTGTTCAAACATTTGAAACTGGAGTTTTAAATCATAATGGTGGCATCTCAGCTGAAATGGAAAATTGTCAACTAACTTTTGGAGGGCACTGTATATGCCTAGACTCCATTTGAAATAAGATTAGACATTTAAATAAACCTTTTTTACAGTCCGTTCAACCGATTTTGAATTCTATTGCGTTAACTGCATGACAGATGGCAGCTGCAGTAAACAGTTGGTATTGTAACCGCTTTTTTGCTTTTAATACCATCCTTATATCTACGATATAGAAGTCAAAATCTGTAAAAAAGGACTGTAAAAAAGGTTTATTTAAACGTCTAATCTTATTTCAAATAGAGTATGTATAGGTATTTTGTATGTAGAACAGGGTCTGGGTCAGTAAAACAGGCAAAGTTGATTCAACAATTTATATCGTAAAATAGTTTCGAAATAAAATACATTAAATTTATATTTGCTTACTGAACTATTTATTGTTCTGTTTTGTTCTTTATTCTCAATAATTCTGATTTTCATTAAAAAAATGTTGATACGTTAACTATTCATTAACATAATTTAAATTAGGTCAGTAAAAGCATAAAGATACAAAGTAATTTATTTAAAAGCAGTGTCTTAGTTACAAAATAAAATAATTCAAATACAAAGATCTACGAAATATACACTAATATAATTTGAATAGTTATATACATACATAGAAAATAGTTCAGATTACTTAAAATAAATGGTATCACATTCTTAGAACCTAAACTCAATAAAATTACTAAGGAACTTATGTTTAGCCAGACCATGAAAGAATGAATCTCTCCACAGAGAATGAGAAAACGATAACTAAACATAGCCAAGCGGACCTTACGTTGTTATACATTATTGTTTAGATAAATATTCTCAGGGTAGAAGTAAGTACACAACCATTGAAATATAACAATTCAAGAATTGTACCCCATTATACTATACACGTAGAGAACGTAGGATAAACGCACCGAGCAGAAACACAGAACACAATGGTTGTACAACAACATGAATCGGTCGTTACTCGTTCACCATAGAGGAGCTACGATATAAATTTCATGTATTACTAACAAGACTTTTACAACTATCATGAACATGGCAACACTTTTTACACGTATAAAAATATTTTTATTACTTATTGCGCAATATATTTTTATAAATATATTATACCACTAACAAAGTTAAAATAAAGGCACTGTCGACTACAAACACACTTTGGCAGCAAAGGTTCTAGACTTACACACGATCGAATAAATCGATTTCAATCCTTCACACTCGAGATTTGACCTAACTACACGCACAATATAATCACAGAATTTCGCCAATAGTGAAGTGTTTGCTGTTTGACACTGATATACACGAAGTATTATTGTCCTTTCAACTGAGGCCGGGTTTCAAGTGGTCGACTTGGGCGCGTCTGACGGAGTTATGATGATGTCTCCAGCATTCGACCTACTTCTGGTGACTAGTACCGGTGTTTTGGGTTTAGGCGTCTCCGTCATCTTTATGCGCACTCGTCCCATGTCGGGCGAGTACACCGGAACGTATTCTCGAGATGGTGACAAGAAATCTGAATCAGTATTTTGGTCCCCATTTATTAGTGGCTGAGATATATCGGAGTCACCGGTGCCGTTTAGTTTAGGGGTATCATCATCGTTAATGGGTACAAAAATGTCTTCACTGGATAACGAATTGGTGTCTTTTCTTGAATCGGGTGATGCAGGTTCAGAATCAAAAGATGTCTCATGTTGTTGTGGTTTATCATCTACTAAATTATTATCTCTTGAACTGCTCTTGTTTTGATTCGTGTCCCTCGGACTATCGTTTCTTAAGCCATTATTGTTATTGCGGTTGACACCATTGCCGAGTTCCCCATTTTCACTTTTCTTTTGAGGTGTCTCGTGTGTCGGGACTAGTTCATATTTGCCATTTACTTTTTTATCGACAGGAGCCTCTAAGCCGGCCGGCTTTCCCAACAGAGATTTATTCATGTCGACCATTTCTTTCGACGCCTTTTCCACATCTCTTTTTTGCTGCCGTAAAAGCCTTCTGTCTCTTCGTTTTCTCATTTGTCCTTTGATTATTGCGAATCCAATGAGTCCCACTAATAATATTACAATAATTGCAATGCAAACATAAGTGCCTGTTTTGTGCGGTGCTTGATTTTCACTTTCGGCAAGTATTTGTCCATGCACTTCAGATGTTTGCGTTACCCTTATTTGTTCAAACACTGTAGTGTCACGCACGGGTGTGGCTGATGTTGCTATTTTTTCCGTCGATACTTCCGGGGGAGACGCAATGTTCCAGTTTGGATCACCCTGGTATATGGGTGACATAGGTTCAGGCAAAGGAAATTCAGTAATCGTTTTGTTCTCTTCATCAAAAAATTTATGTACTCGATCTGGATTTAGTGGTACGTAAGCTGTAGTTGTTGTTTCTTCGAACGTATGATCAAAACCCATAAAACCAGAACCCGTTTCCCCGGATCCTTCATAAGGATCTTCGGTGTTCTGTTCATTATCAGCAGCTATAAAGTCATCGGCTGCTAACAAGCCTTCATCAAGTTTTTTGTGCATTTTAGTATCCATAAATGTAAACATTGTCGTGTGTTCAGCATCGTCACCATCGCCTGAACCCTCTATCTGGCTATAAGGCGATGGAGACGAGTTGTGTCCCACTTTCAAAAACTGTAGTTGATCATCATCTTCTACAGGAGCATTTCCTTGTATTACATGGCCGTCGTCTAAATCAGTTTTAGCTACGAGGGGCATGGATTTCAAAGCCGTAGTTTCTTCTCCAATTTTAACTGCATCTATGGGCTGGTCACCCATCATCATATCCATAAAGCTATTTTCAGTTTTAGGAACTTTGCAAATATCTTTCGATTTTAGTTCTAACCAGGATTTCCCTTTGAACTTAGTAGGTGAAGCACATTTGACATTATCTATGTAAACATTTGCAATGAGCAAACGATCGCGTGCCAATAAGTTTTCACACGAACAATCCAAAGGATTTCCCTCCATTTCTAAATGCTCCAGACCGACTAAATGTCCTATATCTGAAGGCACATCTTTCAATAGGTTGTTAGTTAAATCTAATGAACTAACGCTTGAAGGTAAATGAACGAAGGAAAGCTTTTGTATCCTGTTGTTGGCTAGATTTAGGTGCACTAATTTCTTTGCATTATGGAAGAATTTGTTCAGCGTCTGGATGCCGTTTGTGGAGAGATCCAGCGTGACAACTTCTGTAAGCCGGTCGAGCTCGTGGTTGAGCTTCGTGATGTTGTTGTGCGACAGATCGAGAATGTTTATGTTGTGATGTTTCTGGCGGAGAGTGAACTTGTACAATTCGGGGAGACTACTGCAGGTGGCACGGTGGAGGCCATATCGTGTGGTGTTGCATACACATCCATCGGGGCACAGAGTCGCAAGAGTTGGTGCAGCCAGCACAGACAGCGCCAGGAAGCACACTGACACTCGAAGCCACGTCATCTTGACTTGAACGCAGCACCTGGAATAAAGAGAATAAAACAAATGACTAAAGGGTTCCAGAAAAAAGAGTCATTGATCGTGTAAAGGGCGTAGTAGATGTTACTAACAATCGTGACGTGTGGTAAATAACGTCCATATGTTTTAGCGTTAATCTGTTAGCCGTCACATGGTTTTAAATTTCAGCCGCAATTCACTGCAGCATTCACCTTGTTTTATAAATATTTATCAATGCAATGCAAACAGAGATCAAAAAGGTGATGTATACAGCTGAGGTGTAACTCGTACACGGAGTGAAAAATCTTAGAACAATTACTGTGTTGTCTCATAATCTGAGTGCATTTGAGTGGTAATGGAAAAATTATCATGCTAGCACGGTAAAAATTTCTATGCTGCACAGTAAAATTTATTGGACTAAACAGTAGGTGAGAGCTATAGCTCTCCTATCATGAGACTGTTTGTGCAAAGGGTGATGGGTACTAACACTAGATAATAAGTTTTCTGTTATAGGTATGTTTACTAACACTATGGATTATTTGATGCGAAATAAAGGTATTATTATTATTATTATTAATAGTGAATTTTTCCCAATCTCCCTTAGAAGTTTTCTGTAGATGTCACTTGAAATTACTGTATAGTGACGAGCACGGTAATTTTTCTAAGAATTTTGAATCCGTGTAGATAGGAGGACCGGTGGGTCATCTTGCTATTATATAAATCACAACATCCCTGCTCGCAAACTGTCATCTAAATATAGGAGTGAATAACATACGGCGAAACGGTCCCCTGTGGTCTATTACAGTCTCCACCTCTCCAATTATTGCAACTGCAGTTAGCCGGCAATTTGAATCTACGCGCTTCCTTTCATTCATAACGGCATCTGAACTACGTTTTAAACGTCTTTCATGCTATATCTCTCGTACAATTTTAGTACTGCGGAGTAATTGCGTTGACACTAACAGTAGGAATAGCTTTAATTTTGACAGTTCAATAACATTCATTGCGTTATTTACGTTGTTGATCGGACCAAATTATCGAACATATGAAGCAATGGATTAGCAATGTCCTTCAAAGTTATTGAGATTGTGATTGATACTGTGTTACGTAATCAGGGTGCAGGCTGCACTGTCCGGCTGACTTCACCTGCACTTTATTGTTCTCCAAATTCCTAGGTTTTATTTATTTATTTATTCATACTTTATGCACAAGTAAAAAAAGTACTGTACAAAGGCGGACATAATGCCTGAGGCATTTTCTACCAGTCAACCTTATGGTTTTATACAAATCTAGCCTTATAAAACAAAATTAAATGTATTGTTTAGTTGGTAGGTTTTTTTTTACTTGTATACAGATAGAAGTCTTCGACTTTATGATATTTATTAGCTACACGTGTCCATAATGCGCTTACTTAGTACTATGTATTTGGCTTTGACCTGCAATTATGATTATAATTCAAATTGCTTAAACTAACGTCAGCAACTGAGTGTGTCTATTCTAATTTTAATATTAACAGATTGCAGTTCTGGTTTTAGTATGGACAAACTTTAAAACAGGTTCTTTGTTCCAGTTCTTTTAAAGTATCGAAGTATCATGCATACTTCACCTTGTAATCTATATGATCTTAGTAGTAAATATGCAACAAAAACGTGGAGAAAGCTGTTTAGTGTGGAGTTAAGCACTCGTAAACGAAACACATTTTAGAATGAGAGGAACTTTGCCATGTTAATATTAGATGAATTCTATAACGTACAGTGGCATCCAAAAGTTAGTTGACAAATTGCCACTTCAGCTATGACAAATTGTTCTAAACAAATTGTGCTCCGTTATAGAAGTTCAAACATTTGTATCACTAGAATTTTAAATCATAATGTACACCACATTATGATTTAAAATTCTAGTGATACAAATGTTTGAACTTCTATAACGTTTTTATTGACTTATTCAACTACCTTTGACTTATCATAAAAAATAAACAAATAATCCCCTAGGTACCTGTTTATTTATTTTTTTAATTCATAAAGTGGCAAACCAGTTGAAATGGAAAATGTCAACTAACTTGGTGAAATAATTCATAGATTTTATAAACAGTGGCCGTTTAAAAATCTATGAATTATTTCAGCTTTCTAAAACTCGTAGTTGTTAGCAAATCAACTAGAACGTTAATGATCCCGAACCTAATTTTAAATTCGTTCTATTTTAGTCCGCATAATAACATCCTCGGTGCACTTGGCCGCTCAAAGAAGTGGTTCAATGTTACCCTGTCAGGAAGAAGACAGTTACCCAGTTGTGCGAATGTGACGCTGAACGACGTCGCGGGGGCGTATTGTTTGGACCCCAGAGACTAATATTGCGCAATAGAACACGAATATTTTTAGCATTCGTGGGGGACTGACTTTGATTGTTTCAAGGTAGCCTGCAGATCTGAATATTATCTTAAATGGGTGGAATGCATTCTTTCGTAGTTTAAGGCGGATTTACCGAAATATGACAGATGTCCCACGCGTGGAATTTTCGCCGAAGATGACGCCTAATAAAGAAGTACCTATGGAAGAAAACACATGTAGCACCGACCCCAGATACATGGAATAAAGGCAGGAGAGTGATGATGATGATGACCAGTGTCGGAACTTTTGGAAATATTTTTTTATGATAAAGGTTTACGATATAGAATACTCGTATTTACATTTATAGAATAAACTTTGCCATTGCATAAAAATACCTTCGTCCGTTGCAACATAATCATCTGCCTAGCCTTTTCCCAACTAAATTGGAGTCGGCTTCCAGTCTAACCGGATTCAGCTAAATATACCAGTATTTTACATGGAGTGACTGCCTATCTGACCTCCACAACCCAGTTACTGGGTAATACGATACCCCTTGATAAGACTGGTTGTCAGACTTTCGGGCTTCTGGCTACCCGTAACGACTGTCAAAGATCCAAGAATGACAGCCGGGACCATCGACTTAGCGTGCTTTCCGAGGCACGGAGGGTTCTCGGTATGTAAAGATGGTCACCCATCCACAGACCAACCGCGGCAAGCGTAGCTTAACCTGATCTATCGACCTGTGCGACTGTTATTATTTAGCCACGGGCCCCTCCTTCCACCTTCGTCCGTTGCAACAGGTACTTTAAAACTACCAACTTCTTCTATCTGAGACAACTCGGTACAAGTGTACAACTAAGTTAATGGTAAGTAATTAGTAAAATGCCTAAAAGCTTACTGTCGCAATCGCAACCATCATTAGGAGGTCGTAAGTTAAAAGCCTCAAAAAACATAGAAATGTTTAAATGAGGGTAATGACCTCCAGTACCTAAATGAGTTGGAATTAACGCTTCAAATGTGTTTAAAGTACTAGCAAAAAAAGTACTATCAATATTTATGTATTTAGGTATAATGTTTTTATGGCAGGAAATATTATATTATAAAACATTTTTTTAAGTGACTGTGAAGTAGGTATTTTTTTTTTTCACGAAACTCCTTTTATTACATTTTTTAATTTGGGTGATTTTTAATGTCAATTCTTTATTTTTAGCAGATAGTGTGCAAATTAAAAAAATACCATTTAAAAATAGTAGTACTACATGATGTAAGCAACAGTACACCTAAAGCCGATAATCAGATAAAATAATTTGAAATAAATACATAATTTAGTTATCTACTCTTTTCTACTATTTTCTTAACTCTAAATAAATATAGAAAATAATACTGTAGTTAAGCTAAGATGTCAATTAAGATAACAGACTAATTAATAATGGAACGTATGCTGACACTGAATAATATTAGGATTAAATTCTATCAACCTGCAAGACAAGAAACGAACTTATTTCAAACTAGCTGTGCCCGCGACTTCGTTCGTGAGCATGTGGGAAAACAAAATAGATTTATTTGTGTTTTAAGTTTTTGCGCAGAACCCTAAGTTACTTCATATAACATCAGCTATCTGCCAGTGAAAGTCCAGTCAAAATCGGACAACCGTTTCGGAGATTAGCCGAAACAAACAGTCAGACAAACTATTTTTTTTTAATACTTTTTTTATACGTACCGTACATATGTACTTTCACAATGCATTTAGTAAAAAGCTATTATTTTGACACTTAAATTTTATTTATTTGTACAGATTAAATTATGCAACAACCATATAAGGGCAACCAGACCTTTACGCGATATCAGGAAAACAGAATACATAAACAAATGAGTCACTCATTGATGAAACAGGTTTGCACGTGATATTAAAATTATGGAGATAACCTATAGAGGGTTATACATTATACAATGATGAAAGGTCTGACTCACAAAATTCAGGGTCAGACTCACACCGGGCGACCGTGGGTCTGAAATGTCACACGTCTATCACTGCAGCTGTTGCAGGATGCGATATTAAAGTGAGATTTACAATAATAAAAATGGCTTTAAGTGAGAGTAAAATTATGCGCATTTATTTCCGGCCTACACAAAATTATACTTTTAATGAATCAGGGCGACGCGACGGTGACACACTAAGAATGTATTTTATTTTTATTTACCTATTTAAATTAATGTGCTATGCACAGAAGATTACAAGAAATAAATATCATGATCTATTCGATCAAGAAAAATGTCAATCCATATCGTCATTTTTTGCGGTTTTGGCATTTTGATGATGGTTGCTAGAGAATCGGTTTCAGCCAATCAGAAACAAGCAACGTCCAATAGAAACTCATAAAATGAAGTAAAAAGTAAAAACACGGTATCCACCATATATGTATGTATGCAGATTTTTCACACTCCTGTAAAGTTGCTATTTTTGTCTTACGTGGTGTTGATACTAGCGTTCATTGAAACCCATTCGGTATTCTTGCGTGAATCAGACGCAGACAGATCAACAGAAATTATGTAAACTGTAGTCTTTACCATCTGCATGTTCAACCCCCGACCTGTCTTTAAAAGTGCATTCAATGGAAAGACATGGTCTCATAGCACGCGTTTAAACATGTCCGCGACCTTTAATGTTTTATGCAACAAGCATGCAACTGTCAGAAAGACACGACACGGTAAAGTGTGAATCGCCCTAAAAGCTTGGGACGCTTCTTTTACAGAGTTGCCAATTTATATACCGCCTGTAAATTAATTTTTATTGTTTTTGCCTTGGCAAGTGCATTCAGAGATTTATCACAGCATATTTATACTTAAAAGTGTGAAGTGCGTGTTTAAACCTTGGTTTTATGTATGGCGAGTAAATATATTGTTTCGTAGAAAATTTGCTTTTTAAATTTCAAGAAAATTAAGCTATAAGTATGTTCTTTTCATTCCGGGTATTTTTTTTACTTCGAACTCCACTGAAAATAAATACTTCAATATTTAGGTATTACAGAAACCTGAAACTTACAGAGGTTAAGAGAAATAAAAAATAAAAAAAATAAACTCGCTTCGTGTAAACGAGACTTCAAAATCCCATTACTTGATAAATAAAAAAATACTTTCTTCCGTAACGCGTCGGCAAAATTTAATAACATGATTTTCTTACTGCCAGTCAGTCCGTGTGATCGGACATGACGTAACAGCCTCATCACGACATCTTGATACCCGAAACCGAAACGCTAATAAAGTCACCGATACCGGAATTACACCAAATTCGGACACGTTTAACTGACAGCCGACATTTCACGATCATCATGAAGACACTATCAATCACTCTCGTATGGGGAGGCTTTTAAAAGGTAACCGCCTCCTTATATGGCAAATGCTTTATCATACGACCCTGTTCTCGTGATATTCAACATTAAGTATATATTGTTTACCTTATCTTAAAGTAAACAAGGCATATTGACTTGATTTATGAAACGACCTCTTTGCATGTGTTTGTGCACTCATACATATGCAGGCCGTCAGCCTTGCGACTGTAATGTAAGCAATATGCACTGTATTGTAGTTCTGTCCTACTTGGGACCGATATGTTGCGTTATGTCGCTTGATCTTGGTTTAAATTATTATGACTGTATGCCCAGACAAACTGATTTGCGTAAAGACCAAACTCAATTTTGCCTGTAATTGTTTCTTGATTAAAAAATAAAGGGCTATGCTAAGCTTCGCCAACCCGCAGTGGATCCGCGTGGTAGATTAGATAGAACTCGGAAGAGAGAGGAGGACCGAGCCTCAGCAGTGGGAACTTTATAGGGTAATTATTTATTTATTTATTCCTTTATTTCAGGCAAGGAGAGGGGCCCGTGGCTAAATAATAACAGCCGCACAGGTCAATCGATCAGTGCCGCGGTTGGTCTGTGGATGGGTGACCATCTTTAGATACCGAGACCCCTCCGTGCCTCGGAAAGCACGTTAAGTCGTTGGTCCCGGCTGTCATTCCTAGATCTTTGACAGTCGTTACGGGTAGTCACACGCCCGAAAGTGTGACAACCAGTCTTACCTAGGGGTATCGTATATACCCAGTAACTGGGTTGTGGAGGTCAGATAGGCAGTCGCTCCTTGTAAAATACTGGTATTCAGCTGCATCCGCTTAGACTGGAAGCCGACCCCAACACAGTTGAGAAAAGGCTAGGCAGATGATTCAGGCAACTAAGTTTCTTAAACAATTCTTTATTGAGGCAGAAATACAATAAGCTAGTCCTAATTCATAATGAACGGTACCCTACTCATTTGAATTAGACATTAAAGAGTGAAAGTTACATAATACATATGGTCGTTCTAACTTAATACAACAGTCTACTGAAATATTTTCAAAAAGCTGTCCAAGCTTGCTCTGTCTGCTAAACACAAAAGTCAAATAAATATTTGACTCGCATGAGTTGAGAACTTGGGTCTTCGAAACTGTATGGGGCCGTAGGTTTTGACGCTTCAGGGATCCCAGAGACAGGCGCGACGCGATTCTGGTAGAACAATTTCCATGAAGTTTCCATAGAAATTGTTCTACAAGAGTGGCATCGGGCTGTCGCGTCGCGCTTGTCTGCGGGAGCCTTCAGTCAAAGGAATTAATTGAGTGCAGTGTGAGAAGACCGTCAAATTCACTTATAAGATGATATCACGAATCTAATTGTTGCAAAGTTTAATTTATTCATGAAAACATCAAAATAGTTTATCGAGTTTCATAGATCGAATCCTTGAATTTACTAAAGAAAATATATCTTAACAGTTACTTAAAAGAGAAATTTCATAAATACCGTCAAGATCTGTTTTTCAAAAAAAAAAGTAGTCCAAAAAGCTGGCCTGCTTTGTAGGTGCCTTGACAAACACAAATACCCAAAAATGTATTCTTCATGAAGAAAATATATTGCAAACGTCACAGGAAATATTCATACTAGTTCCTCACCATACCAAACAATGATGACACAGACAACGAAGATGGAAAAGCCTTCTTCGAAAGAAAGTCAGCCTCCGATTCCACTACAGATAAACGTACGGAGAGGCTAACCGGTCATAAGTGATTGTTAACCGTCAAAACACTAATAAATCATGCAGATTTAACCATTTGTTATGTGTGTTCCCATCCTCATTCCTTTCCCACGTCACGTCATGTTGTATGGGTAAAGCCTCCACAGTGGAAATAGAGAAAATATTGTGAGACATTTTGAATGAGACGGCAAGGGTACATATTTGCAGATCGAAAGCTAAAATATCTACGGTTAAAATGTCAATATTCAAAACATCGAAAACTCAAATGTAGAACAAACATAAAACCGAAACTTAAAACAACGTAAGTTTATATTGTCGAATGGTTAGATAACCTACGTCCAATATATCTAAAATCTAATTGTCTACAAAAGTGACATCGAAAGACCTTAATATCGAAGTACAGAGTATAGAATGTCCTAATTATCGAAATTGATTTATTATGTAGGTACAAGTCATGGATAATCTTAGTTCATGATAGACTTCGTAAAAAGGCAATGCGAACTAAGGATGCAAGAGCGAGCGAAGCGAACTCGGGACTTGGGGCACCCCGACACGGACAGGTTAGGTTCGAAGTGGATGACAGGGGCTCAAGTGAGCGAGCAGAGCGAGCGATATTTTAACTAGTAGCTATTTTTAAGGTAAATATAATGAACCTAAGTGTATTAATTGTTGTAATTTTGACTATCGACATTTTTAATCACTCGATATTTTAATCACTCGGCATTTCAATTTTAGACATTTTAAGCTTAGGTATAACAATTTTCGATACAATCGATATTTTCAATGTTCGACGTTTTGAACATTGACATTTTACCCGTAGGTATTTTAATTTTCGACGCTCAAATATGTACGAGTTATGGATCCTCTACAGCGATCAATCCTAGTTACAAAAACTGCTTAAATACTACACACTAGGAAAAAGGACTGGAGTTAGCAGAAATTTTGCTTAGATAGACATGGAATACTTCTTCCTATCATATTGTAAGCAATAACTAGCTACGCCATGTGGTTTCACCCATATAAGTCTCGACCCCGTGGGAATATGGGGATAAAAATCATCCAGGTCATGGTCTACCCCTGTGTCCAATTTCATTCAAATGTGTTCAGCTATTTTAGCGTGAAAGCGTAACAAACAAACATACAGAAAATCATCTCTTTATAATATTAGTTTAGATAAAGCCTTAAAACACGAACATAATCAAAATAATTTAGTGGGTGGTGTAGCTTTTCACAAGGTGGTTTTTTCACACTAATGTTCTTAAAATTGAATAAAATAATATCAATAGCTATAAATGATTGTCTCATTAAAAAAAAAAACACACACACACACACATAAAAAAAAAGTTAATCAATCTATTTCAATACAAACCCGAATCAGGTTTTAAATGGAATTGGGTTTTTATCGTTACTAACATTATAAAACAAAACACGCTCGATAACTCCAAGTCTAAAACAAAAGTCAACTCAGCCGGTCGATTCTGGAAAAATCTCACCGTGAAACTAAGGTGAAGTGAGTTTACAGTGACCTGTGAGTCATGCTGATGCTAGGGATTGACACAATTGACGACTTACTCCACGCTCACTTCACCCAAGTTTTCACGGTGGTTGCAAAATCGCACGGCAGCATGTGTAATTCCCCAAGATGATAGATAGCCTATATGGTAGTGCAAACTGGAATTAATTACACGCTCCAGTCGTTTATTGGCGCCTGTATTTTAATTAGGTATCGTGGATACGATAGCTTCCAAACTAGTTGGGGAATGATTGGTATTGACTTCACAAAGGAGTGCTATTAACCTATCTTGGGGCATAAGTTCTTAGTTGCTTATGACACTTATAAGACAGACAGCCTTTTTTATTGCCCTAAGCGACCTGCGAGGATGACAGAGACCAATGCAATGTCACATTCAAACATTTCTGCTTTTCTTTTATTTGAAACCGATTTTTGCCCACACATTATGATCTTTTACGTTTTGCAGATGATTTGGCAAACACAAATACCCAAAAATGAATTATAAAAGAAAATAAAACGATTTCTTGTGCATTTCAGATTACAATATCGTTGAATTTACGGCATAGCATAGCTTGGAATATAGTAACAGGTCAACATGCGAATAGTGAGCATTAGCCGGGGACTGAACCCGACACCGACTGCCCACTCGACTGCGAACATGGGAAAACTGGATCTGAGCTATAAGTACTTACATGCACAATCCTGCGCATATGTAGGTAATATACGCCCAACATACGCATGTTAAATGACATGTAGCAATGCAATGGACTTATATCGTAAAGAGTTATTTACTACTCTATGGAATAAGAAACTAGCCCTGATCAAATATTTTCTGAAATTCCATCAACAACGAAAGAGGATTTGAAACTGGAGGTCTAGTCCCTAAAGGCATGTTTAACGCGGCAACAAATTAATCTGGGTTGGCAGCTACGGACGGCGGATAAAAAGTAGAAAATGGGCATTCTTAAATTAAACAACGAGGTTGTATATCAAGTTAACTAATTATCTTTAATAATAATAATTAGAAATAGTCGACGGAGCCCCGCTTCGCGGGCCTATTTCCGCCTGCAGAATTTAAAGGAACCTAACACGAACCTAACACGAAGGAGGTTAATATTAGTCGCCATGTCATTATTTTTAGTCGCCATGTCATTACTTTTAGTCGCCATGTCATTATTTTTAGTAGCAAATAGTTAGTCGCCCTTTTAAATTGTTAGTCGCCTGGAAAATAATATTCCGTCCCTAAATGCGAAATCCGTAGTATTGGCCGAAGTTACGGGCCACCTACGTTACGGTGGCTAGTTACGGCGTTCCTACGCGCATAAAGATAAGATTGGGCCCGACATAAAAATTGATTGCACCACGATTTGCTTTTCGCCCGGCCGAAGAAGTTAATTAATCGAATGTAGGGGGTTCACTTTGAAATTTCGAATTTCTTTCGGACGGGCCTATATCTTAGTTGATGGATTTAAAGCGTACACCAATACATATTCACTACATTACTTTATCATTACACAAGACATGTCAGAAGGCACATGCCATAAGTTGATGTCATGGACATTTGCTCCGCTGTCAATCTCGCTGACGGATGTTACGAATAAAATCACCACGGCAAGAGCTTCGCTCATAAAGCTCGCAAGCTGTAAAGTACGTTACATTTTATGACAGGTATGTTGCGTATTACATTATTGCTGTTTATGCCAATACGAAAGTAAAATACTGGTTTGAATACAAGTCAGTATGAATGTACGAAATGCATATTGCATTATACCACATCCTGTAACGTACAGACGCCAGCATATCAAGCTACCCGAAACTGTCATATTTTCCCAATCTACTTTGAACCTTATGCTTTAGCGATAAAGTTGAGTATCTAAGAAATTTGACGGATTGTAGTAGCTTGATGTGCTGGCGTATGTACAACAGCTGGGTACTAAGCGGTAAATTTTAAACCAAACATAACTATCTCACTTTCACATTCAATTTCAGACTCATTTGTTGTCAAAAAGACAGTTCAATTCTATTTATTTCTAAAATACGGAGATAATTATAATAATAATATATAATATTTAATTTGGAGAACATTTTGGCTGCGAAAACATTGTGGCATATATCTAATTTTTTATTTGGTTGTCATCGATATAAATGTACTAAGATATTATGATAATTCATCGCACACCACAACAATGTCCGCTATGCATCCATCACTGGTGTAAATTATAATTTGGCCGACAACCAGTTCGTCTGGACTGCAGGATGGGGCTTGATTTTTGAAGTTTGGGACGAATATAAAATAAGTCGAAAAAATCGTATTGTTGAAGCCAACTCAAAAACTACCAAAGAAAAGTTGAAAAAGGTTACTGCCATTTGAAGACGAAGGTGTAATCTATCTCTATCTGGCGCACTATGGCAGTGAAAATATCGCAGAACACGGCGCCCTAGGCCTGCGCGTTTGCGTCTGTCTGCACCAGTGCGCCGCAGCCGTCAAGCTCCTGTCACCAAGTGACATAACAGTCAATTTTATTTACTATCGTTTTTTCTTGTCGATCTTTATTTTTTATCAGTGTAAATAATAATTGAAGTGTATTTTGTGTAGTGTTCATAATTATTTTTATTTTAGGTAAGTGTACCTATGTTAAATGCCGGCTGTAGCGACGTCGGAAATAGTGCCAGTCAACCTGCCACATCGCTTGATGTCCAGGTGAGATGTCCCCATTGCTCCCAGCCACGCTTCTTCAAAGGCGAACGGGGGCTACGTATACATTATGGCAAGGTTCACAAACCTCACAGTGTACCTTTGTGCCCCCCACCCACATCCCCTACATCAACTATTCTAGATCAAAGTTTATGGAAAACATTGGCAAAATTAAAAAATTCAACCCCAGTATTAAAGAGAGTTCCCCGGGGTGCGAGACGGTCTGTTGCGTTTAGTTTGGCACGATGTCTCCGTCTTGTGACCCAGGAGAACTCAGAAAGTGCCTGGGAGCAACTACTCACCTTCCCTTATAGGATTTTACATGTTCAAAAAAATTTGGCAAATAAAAAAACATTGACAACTCAAATTAAAGACAATTGCATCAATTCGACTCTTATTTTGGATACAAAATTACCTGTTTTCAACAACCTTTCAGGAAAAGGGTTATGTTCACATGTAGAATCCAAATTAAGCGAAGGTGATATCAGGGGAGCGGCCAGGCTACTTTTCAGTAGCGATGTGGTGGCGCCCTACTCTCCAGAAACCTTTTCAGCCCTGGAGAGTAAACATCCAGCGCCTGCGGATGGTCTCACCTTTCCCAACCCCCCCCTCCCTCTCGATCCAGATTCAACACCTTTTAATGTTACTGCCCCCCAGCTGATTGCAGCCGTGAACTCCTTTCGAAGTGGTTCCGCTGGCGGTCTCGACGGCCTGACTCCTCAACATTTAAAAGACTTATTGAGTTCAGGCGCCGGGGAAGCTGGTGAGTCACTTTTGAAGGAGCTTGCGGCTCTAATTAATCTGATGCTCAACGGCGGTGTGAATGATGCCGTCGTCGATGTCTTATACGGGGCCAATTTATGCGCCCTGCGCAAGAGGGACGGCGGCATTCGTCCCATTGCCGTTGGGTGCACCTACAGGCGTACGGCAGCCAAAATATGCTGCAAATTATACGGTGACATTCTGTCCAACAAGTTCCAGCCCCTACAGCTTGGCTTTGGTTCCAAAGGAGGCTGCGAGGCTGCCGTACATGCCCTATCTAGTTTTTTAAATGCTAATAAAGGTGAGGTCATCCTCAAGGTTGACGTTAAGAACGCCTTCAACTCTATTAACAGGGACACTTTGTTGGCTGAAGTAAAAAAGGAGTTACCAGAAATTTATGGTTTTATTTGGCAGTGCTACAGGCACCCATCAAAATTATTATATAAAGACAACGTTTTGGAATCTGCAGTCGGATGCCAACAAGGTGATCCTCTTGGGCCAGTCATTTTCAGTTTGGCTATCCATCCCATAATACAACAACTAAATTCAAAATTCAATGTGTGGTATTTAGATGATGGAACACTAGGAGGTGACGTAGACACCGTTCTAAAAGATCTGCAATTCCTAAAGCAGCAGTTCCAATCCATCGGCCTTGACCTCAACAATTCAAAATGTGAAATTTATATTTGTGACAATACTGACAGACATTCGACTATACAGAAATTTAATTTAATAGCCCCAGACATCAAAGTTTTGGAAAAAAATTCATTCCACCTCCTAGGTTCCCCAATTTTAGAAGAAAGTTTTTCACCATTTGTCGACGAAAAAATTAAACATTTTAACGATATTTCGGACAGACTTTCTAAAATTAATTTACATTCTGCATTCACCCTTATCAGATATTGTTGTTTCGGTCCAAATTTTATGTATTTTCTCCGCTCTTCCTCCTTATGGAAGCAGCCACACCTTTTGGACAAAATCGATCATATTATTCGCAACACTCTTACATCCATTTTAAATGTGGCTTTGGACGACCGCGCGTGGCTACAAGCCACACTACCCATTCGCTTTGGTGGGCTCGGCGTCCGCAAAATTTCTAGTGTAAGCCTACCGGCTTTCCTATCCTCGGTCCACAGCACAGAAAAGTTAACCACACGAATCTTGATTCCTGCTCAGGTTGACTCTGAAGTGCCGTGTTTGACCGAGGCGGTGAACGCCTGGAAAGTGGCTTGCCCGAATACGGTTCAGCCCGAGAACCCGTTTTCCCAGAGACAGTGGGATGAGCCGCTCTGCAGGTTGGTACGGAATAAACTTATTAATACGTCCACCAATACTGCTGAGCGTGCTCGCCTGCTGGCTGTGGGTGAATGGGAGTCGGGCCTCTGGCTTCAGGCGCTTCCGTCACCCAACATAGGCACTATGCTGGGTGACACCACATTCCGACTCGCTACATGTTTACGTCTGGGCGCTCCTTGCGGAGCTCCACATCGCTGTCAATGCGGTGAAGCAGTCGACTGCCTCGGACACCATGGCCTTTCCTGCAGCAAGAGCGCTGGTCGGATGGCACGGCACGCCAGCATTAACGACATCATCCGTCGGGCTCTTGTCACCGCCGGGGTGCCAGCTATTTTAGAACCCAATGGCTTGGCGCGCGACGATGGGAAGAGGCCAGATGGAATGACTATAATGCCTTGGAAGTTGGGTAGGCCTTTGGTGTGGGATGCAACCTGTGTCGACACCCTTGCGCCATCCCATCTTCCAAGCACGGTGGGCTATGCTGGAGCGGCTGCTGCAGGTGCGGAAAACCTCAAACGGCACAAATACTCCAATCTCCTTGGAACATATATGTTTGAGCCGTTTGGGGTTGAAACACTAGGGCCTTGGGGTCCGAGTGCTCATCAAATATTTCGGGACATCGCCAAACGGTTGGTTGATTCTTCACGTGACCAGAGGGCTGGCCTATTTTTTGGCCAAAGAATCAGTATTGCCATCCAACGTGGTAATGCTGCCAGCCTTTTGGGCACTTACCCCATTGACAGCGATGCGGATGAATTTTTTGATGCCCAATGAGCTCCTGCCTTTTTCTTTATATATTTTTTTTTTTTTGTTTTTTGTTATATACTTGTATATAATATTTGTATATTTTTTAGTATTAATTAGGTATTAGTTGTTTTTGAATAATAAAATAAATAAACTTGAAAAAAAAAAAAAAACTATCGTCTAAAATTAGTGGAAGTATTTAAAATATCTTGCAGTCGGATACGAGCTTCCTAACCAGTAGTACCGTAGTACCGTACCTACATAGTGATTATTTCACCTTCACCTATAAATATTTAGTTTTTATGCACTTGAACCTGAAGATATATTTACGATAGTTACAACTCTATCCATTACACCGGCGCGTGGGCCGACAGCCAATAAATTGTGAGATAAATGTACCGACGCCACAGCGACCCGCGATTTCCCTACCATTACTATAAGCGTTCCAGGAAATAGATTGTATATCACCATGATTTGCGCGAATCTGCTGACGTATTAACAATTCATTTAAACTCCTGGCTTGCACGTTTGGAAAAACAAACGAAGCTACACGAATAATACAGAACACAAATAATATTCGCCAGTCTGATTGGAAACCAGACTTCATTAGTGAATCGAAGAGGTTCAGTAAAGATAAAATTACCGCTCAATTTATCGAACTTTTATATCCTTCATTATAAAAAGTAGGTACTAAAATGTTGCAGTGTATACAACAAAAACAGGATAATTGCGAAACTCCACGAGCTCGTTGCTAAAGAACCGTCGATTCACTAACTAGTAAACTAGGGCATCGCATGTTTTCGCAATACGCGAATGTATCACAATAGGCGTCGCAGGTACATTTTTCAGGCACGTGTTGACTGTTTCATTGATCAGACAGTTTGTAAATAGTCCACCTTCGAAACAATGCTGTTTGATGAGTTCTGTGAATCGCAAAGAAGTGAAGTATTCAAGACTGTGAAAACATTGTCGATTTTAACTGGATTTCTACCGCGTAAGACTACGTCATTGTTACATATTAGTAAATAACTTTCCGTGATCCTAAGACAGATACGAATTATGAGGAAACAACACCAACACAGGTTACTTAATAATGTACAACGAGACAAAACAACATGATTTCAAGACCGATCTTCCAGCATTGCATTTTCTATTTCCACCGAATCGTAGAACCACGTCTACAACTGAAGTATCAAAATACCATTTGATACTCTTTAGCTACATCTATACAAGTAAATAAAATTTAAGTGTCTGTTTGTAATTTCATAATAAGAGCTTTTTACTTTACTTGACAACCAAACTTTTTTTGTCTGTCTTCCTTACTATCTGTCGGTCTGTTTGTTCCGGCTAATCTCCGAAACGGCTGGACCGATTTGGACAGGTGATTTAGTGTTATAAGGAGTAAATTAGGCTACTTTTATTTTAGAAAAAGAATCACGGTTCCGCGCAAAAAAAATAAAAAAAAAACCATGAAATCTAATTTGTTTTCCGACATGCACGCGAACGAATTCGCGGGCACATCTACTTATCAATAAGGACAATAAGGTACTATAGAACGTGTAACGTTAAATGCGCAAAACCTCAGACACCCCAACTGATTTTTAATTCAATTGACCTATTTCACAGAGAAAGTAAGTCATTAAAAAAATTGTAAAGGTTTTATGTACTGTTTTAGTTTTACTGGCCATTCTGATCGTTTCTTGCGTCTGCGACGACGCTTTATCGAGGGAGGAGTCGTCACCGGGCCGCTGCGTCGCGCTGACATTGACTTGCTTGACCTATTAATAAATAGACACGGCAACGTTTTTAATGAAGATTTTTTTTTAAATGTGACCTATATTAAAAAGTGGTTCAATTAATTCTGCTCGTTATTCTGAACAAACTATTTTCAGGTTTTGCGCATTTAACGTTACACGTTGTAGATGCAATCTGTATTGAAGCTCAAAGAGTTCAAAGGAGAGTGCAATAATCCCTGGAGTTTCTTTGAAGCAATAAAACACCCAATCGGTCCTCCACTTTCCCGCATTAATGCCAACGGTTTTATGCGTCCACGCATGCTGTCGTAAAAGCCCGAACGTTCTCGATTGTTACCGAGCTGACTAGCACCGGTCTATCAGAGCGAAGTGTCATTACGAGAAATAGCCAATCATTTTCAATTCATAACTGAGCATCAAGTTCATCGTTGCAATTCTCACGTTGCTTCGCATAATTGAAATCGTAATTACTTCTTATAATTTAAATTCGAGAATGAATATTCAAGATGTCTTTCCAAACACAGTTTAACTATTTTCATGAGGCATAATGCAACAGCTGCTATCTGATAAGTGATATGAGCTTTTCTACTAAAATCATTTAAAATCTGAAGTGTGAAGTCTGAAGTGTGAAGTGTGTGTTTTTGATACACAAAACAATAGTGGCCATGAATTCCCATTTCATGACACAGGAAGTCGACCAACCGCTATATCAATGCAGAGAAATGGCCCACGCAGTCTCGAAATAATATTTCAACTAGAGATTTATAAAAAATATTCTCTTGGAAATTAAATCATAGATGACACGTATTCGTAGGAGGTGTCATTCACGTTCCAGATAACTAACTACAAGCTCTGATTGGAAGACCTTATATTTTAAGAAAACTAGGTTGATTTTAAACGTTGCTATTATTTCATTACTTTTCATATATTAGTTTTAAGTACAGACGCTAGCACATCAAGCTACACAAATCTGTCAAATTTTCCCAATCAACTTTGAACCTTATGATTTAGCGATAAAGTTGAAATTCTATTAAAGAAATTTGACAGATTGTAGTAGCTTGAAGTGCTGGCGTCTGTACTTTTCAATCAACAACATAAGTAAATCATCAGCTCTTGTTACGTTGGGCCACTGCTGGACACAGATGCATACTTTACCAGCCACCTTACCTTTCCTTAGGTACTTTACAAGTTGCAAGGTGTTTACTAACATCTTGGAATATTAACCTCTCAAGGACCGCCATATTTTGGCCGCTATCTTTGTCTATGGTTGTAAAATATTATCTGCCGTCGAGAACATTAGTTCAGAAACGATTTTAAGACTTATCTTTACTGCAAATATAGTTTTAAATCGGTCGGGGTTTGGTGGCACTTGTGCCAGCGGGGCTCAACGGTAATACTTGGTTTTTGTGCCGCTGGGGCTCTAGAGGTTAAAGTGTAATATCAACAATAACTCAGTTTTCAGCCTTCCGCAAGTCAGGTTAGTTTTCACCCATTCAGTAAGTTCATTGATAATTCCGAGAAGGAACATGTACGAAGCTGCCCTTCTTGTCAGGCTGAGGCTACAGTAGGCAGCGATTTGCGATGCGACTGGAAGAGCGAAACGAGATAAACATGGTATGACTACATTATAAGCGAAAATCCGGCGTATATTCGGCGATGACGTAGCCACACACATGCTACACATCGAAATAGCAAGTGGGATTCATGCGGCGACTCCGTGTCTAATGTAGCCGCTATCGTAACAAAGACAATTTGAATCTGTCGTTTTCTTAGAATGCGACCAAATCATCCATCGCAGTTTACTACACGCATATTTAGTAGCACTATTGAACTAGTCTTGCAAGTGACAAATTTTCTAATAGATTCGCTTCAATTTCGCTGATATGTTGATGTAGCCGATGCCGTGATTACAGTAATTTTGTTCCTATCGCATAAAGAAATTAAGGATCGCTAGTAATATTTGATGTACGGTGTAGCCATATACGTGAGCATTCATTTATTTGTTTTAATCGCTCATGTCTCGCAGGTCGCGTCGCGGCTTAATGTAGCCGCAGCCTCAGGCGCAACCTGTCTAAGTTTTCACAAGTAAATAGCCTACGCAGAGCCGCAACCTAATTTGAATCATTTTGAAGCATATTGCTAATCCATTGCTCCATATGTTCGAAAAACGTTTCTGCTCAGCAACGTAAATAACGCAATGAATGTTGTTGAACTGTCAAAATGAAAACCATTGCTACTGATAGTGTGTTACGCAATTAGTCTACTGGTATGCTAGATTTGGTTACAAACAAAACTGCACTGTTTCGGAAAAGTATATTCGCAATGGCTCCAAAGGTTTATAATAAACTACCAAAGTGTATCAAATCAGCGGACAATAATAATGAATTTAAAAAGAAGATATTTCTATTTCTGATCGAGAAGACATATTGCAATATTGAGGAATTCCTTAATGACCGAATATAATTATGTGTAATTGATTGTGAATTGTTGCTTGCTTGTTATAATAATGGGACTATGTATAATATGCTGACTGATATTCTAACTATGTAATCTAATGCTTTTATGTGACGTTTCCTGCTATTTTAATTGATGATTAATTATTGATATTATTATTTATTTGTACACCACCAAGTCGTCGAACAGAGATCATATTATACTGAATGATTTTTTTTTTCAGGCTCCAAATTTTTACAGTGTTCTACTCATGAATATGAACGACTTTCACTATGGGACCAACTCTGAAATCACGAAAACAAAAGTTCACAGCTGTATAATACAAAAGTTCAATACTTACTTTACCAAAATGTATGAAACATCTAATTTTTTTTTATGATCTCAGAGTTGGTTCCATAGTGAAAGTTATTCATATTCATGGGTGGAACACCCTGTAAAAATTTGGAGCGGGTAAAAAAAGAATGCTGTATACTTGACTGTAACACCAATTGTAACCTACGCTCACAAATAAATGAATTGAATTGAATTGAACTTATCAAAGCAATATCTGATCAAGCGTTTAGTGATAAAGCTTCCACAAAAGATTTCACCATAGAACGTACAGATGTTTGATATGAAAGTGCTATGGAAGCAAGGAACCAGGTGTCACCCGAGAAAGCCAATCCATTTACTGATCATAAGTATAGTTCACTGAGCGATCGATCAACTTTCATAAAAGACCCTTTCAGTTATAATCTGACGAATGTCATGTACCAGATAATCTGTTACATAATAAATATTGATTTGCATGAAACCATAACGTTGGAAGTAAAATTTAAAAATGTAATGTTAACTTGTTGTTCGTGGCCCGGCCATTACCGCCTGGGCGAGTCTCATTACACTGATTGTATTTAACGATTACTTTAGTCATTATAATACGAACATGCTAATTGAAGTGTGAGTTCTAGGTAATTAGAATGAGTACCTTAACGAAAAATAAAATGAATTTAGTTTTTTTCGTTTACTATGAATTAATATTTAATAAATATTTCTAACAATAATACCAATTACAAACAATACCAATTTATTTATAGCAAATCTCAATTCTATAAACCACCATCAGGAAGTACGAACTTTCTCAGAAAATCAAAGAATATTTGATAACATACCAGTAGATAGACCAGCTTCAATGATTCAGTTCCATGAAATGCAACACGAACTCACAATAATATAATCAACCGCCACATTTACGCAAAGGAGATGAAACAAGTGACTATCACGAAATCACGAAACTCAAAGATAATGGAAGTCAACAAGCTGACGCAACTCGCTCACTTCACCACATGTAACAATATGCACATTTCTGCTAACAACACCACTTATTACGAACAATCAGTTAATGTACCTACACTGAGAAGATTTCACTGCATTTGAAGTGAAAAGTCACATTTTATTTGCGGTACAAGGTGAGGGAGACAATATTCTAACTGGACTGACGCCAAGTGCGGTAAAGAAAATTACAATTTTCTAAGAGATAATTGTCTTGAACCACGTGCCCTGACGTTGAATGATCAGACTTGATTCTTAACCTAGTTACCCAGTTATTGTTAAAACAATTAAGCCAAGGATTTGCACGATTATCGGTAATGGGATTTGAAATTATGGATCAGTTTCATTGAGAATCTATTAGGGGATAAATTGGGTCATCAACTTATTTTCGTCCGTCTACGTGATAACTGCAAACCTTGATTGCAGCTAACTCATTATCATGAACTGATTATTGAATGTTTTTGCAATACTATTTCCTTTTCGGTCCATTTTTTTTATTATTATTATTATTACTAAATGGGCCTGCTCTTGACCTCGATCACGCCTAAAGGAAAGCGATGGATGAGGTCTAAGAAGGACCATTATTATCGATGTCTACTAAATTAAACGAACGTTCTATACAACGTGTAATTTTAAATGCACAAAACCTCAGACACCCCAACTGATTTTTAATTCAATTGACCTATTTCAGAGAGAAAATAAGTCATCAATAAAATTGTAAAGGTTTTATGTGCTGTTTTAGTTTTACTGGCCATTCTGATCGTTTCTTGCGTCTGTGACGACGCTTTATCGACGGAGGAGTCGTCACCGGGCCGCTGCGCCGCGCTGACATTGGCTTGCTTGACCTAGTAATAAATAGACACGGCAACGTTTTTAATGAAGATTTTTTGAAAAATGTGGCCTATATTAAAAAGTGGTTCAATTAATTCTGCTCGTTATTCTGATCAAACTATTTTCAGGTTTTTCGCATTTAACGTTACACGTTGTATTCTATTGTTTTAATGGAGTTTCTTTGATCAACTAATCGAATGTGGGTCAAAGAGTCTGTGTGGTTTTCCTATTTACGCGTTATCAATAAATCAAATTAAGGTCGATCCAGTAATTTGTAAAGTCTATTAATAGCGTTATCAATATGGAGCTGAAGACATTGACCCCGATTGAATTATCTCGTTGCAACCTGTATTCAATACGGATCCTGTAGGTGGTTGTGTCTAATTGAATGATATATCTATATTAGAGCCAGGAATTTGAGATCATTTTCATGTTATGGAACAACAAACCGAATGTCATACTTAACAAATTTCTAATTCCATTGCAACCAAAAACGTATTTACAACCTTTTTGTTACAAATGGTCACTCAAAAATCAACTTAGAATAATTTTAACTAAAGTAGATAACTGATTAAGTGGCGATGGAATGGAAATTATCTGAGATTATGAACACTGCATTAAAATGGTATATTTTTCAGAAATTACACTTTATGGTTATCCGTTTTGAGAATTGGAGGAAATATATTTTACATTCAAAGAAAACTCCATAATACATGCTTACACACACTTATGCGCGATCGTGACCAACTCGTAACCATGAATTTACGCAGAATTATCATTAAATCGAATGTCTCCGGAAATTACCGAGCGCACCCGAGTCTGATCAAGTCATCAATGACGAGAATAAACGCGGGCACCGTAATTTCCACGGTCGTATCCATAGTAATGAAAATGGACTGCGAAGCAAGGTGTGAGATGGTCATTACAGAAAATTTATAGCTCAACACTTTCTTCTATTTATGGATACGCCTGTAGAATATTTAAAAAACCGTTAGAGGAATTATCTTTTTCATTGTTGATGGAATAAGACATTAATGTGAGCCGAGGGATGCCAAAACAGCAATTTTATTAGCACTTAAGAAAATCTATGGTTGTTTTGTTTACAAGGAAGAGGATACAATTTCATGCTGTATAAAGATAATGTTTTTTTTATGCTGACAAATGAAGCGATAATTACACTTTCTAATCCGTGGTTAACTGCAGTTAATAACCGTTTATTGTTAAATAGGACTACTAAGTGCACACAAAGCCCAAGCGTACAAGTGTACACGAACGCCCGCCGTCGACGCGTCGACGGCTGCAGATGCCTCTGTCGTCGACTAAGGGTCTCCCCACATTTATCGACGCGGAATCGGCTTAAGCCGAGTGCGTATCACCATACTACTCGACTTATCGCCGATCAGCTGTTGCGACGGATGTTGACATGTTATCGGCAGTCGATTACTCCGAACGGCCGTCACGACGGCTGTTCACTTACGTTCGGCAGTCGACTCCTCCGAATGGCCGTCACGACCTCTGTCCACTTACGTTCGGCAGTCGACTCCTCCGAACGGCTGTCGCGACGGATGTTCACATCAGTTCGGCAATCAACATCTGTTCGGCCGTCACGAGGGGCTGGTTGTCGTGCCATGACCCCGAAAATATCCACAAATGCTTTCACCGCAGATTTAACGTGCGCTCTGAGCTGTACGAACGTTTTGGCCTTTAATTTTTAGTTTTTCAACTTGAGTTTAAGAAATAAGTGTTTTGATATGGATATACTATCTAGTCGGGCAAGACGCACGAACGTAATTATTGCAGCGTGCCGACTGATCCACTCGTAGATACTTGACTGACTCAACTGACTGCAATCGCGGCGCTTATGGCCACAGGCTTTGTGCCACCATCATCGGTACTCGGCCGTCTCCGGCGCCGCCGTTCAGCTGTCGTCGGAGATGCAGGCATGCGAGCGGATCATTCGATTGCTACCCAATGCCGATCGGCCGTCTCCGGCGCCGTTCGGCTACCGTCGGAGATGAAGGCATGCGAGCGGATTATTAAACTGCCGTCCAACGCCGTACGACCATCTCCGGCGCTGTTCGGCAGCAGTCGGAAACGTTCCGCTAGATTCAGCGCCGTACGGATGCGATCAGATAATCGACAAACGGCTCGTTTCGCCGTCGGCCGGCGTCGCGACGCGTCGTCCGAGCCGAGCCGATGCGAATGGCATTAGTAACACCCTTATTACGTGGACATAAAGGCTTTTTTGACCGGTGTTAGCCGATTCCGCGTCGATAAATGTGGGGAGACCCTAAACTAACTGCAAACTCACATCACTAGCACGAACAAAAAACAAAAAAAATCGCAGACTGGCCTTGACATGGCCCTACATACGTGTCATATAATACATACTTCGCCATGGTTGTGTACACCTGTCAATTTGCTAACACCCTCTACGCCATGACGTTACTAGCTGATCGAGTGTCACTCCATCAAACTGACGAGTACTGACTTATTAGTCCAAACTTATACGTGCGAATTCACTTTCATCAATCTTCGTGTATACTTGCGAATTAAGAGAGTAATGCTCACACGCCCGATTTGATCTTCGTACATTTTCATATTTATTAGCAAATAAACATAGCATTACATCTTTGGGAACAGGGGGAAAATAAAGATATTTTGTTCGACTTTTCTTACATACCGTTTATTTTTGTAAGATGTATAGGGATTTGTGTATAGAATACATATTTTAATATAGTTTTTTAAGTCTTATCAATAACTTTCGAGGCATCCCTAGTCCTGTCATTTTAATGTCAAATAAAATACCGAGAAGACCCGAGAATTTTGTTTTTGTGACTTTTTCAACGTCACATGTATGTCAATTAACGTGTTTGAAGTGAAAAATCATTGACTGTTTCTTTTTTCTTTTTTTTAATACAAATGGGTTGCTCTACCTATCTTGGACCTAAAACTATACCTAAATATATATTTATGAGCATCAGACGTTTCTTTAGACGCCTAGGTCATTATTCTGCCAGCGTTGACGTGTTTGGGTACTAAACGATGACTAGAGATGCATCTTTAAAACAGTGCGCACTCTAAAAACTAGACATTTCATGTAGGTAAAAATAATCGTGCAATTTTTATTTTCGAAAGAAACGTCACAAATGTGCTCAATATATCGGATCAACGTGTATTATATATTATTCATAGAGATAAACGGTACTGAGGCACGGCGGCGCCCGTCAGGATGTGCGTAAACAGGACTGTTTGCAAACCAAAACTCATATCAGAATTGCTAAACTTTTTTTCACAGTTATATGATATGGCGCAAACAAGACAGTGATTTGATAGAGGTCAAGTATACAGTTATGTAATGGATTACTTTGGAATATAACAAAATCAGATTATTCTGTACGCCAATCGGTTACTATGGTACCTACTCTTTCATTTGCTACCTTTCTATGTGACCTATATCGTCAAGACATTAACACACACCCACAGACATATTTTATCATTCGTATGAGATGGAAAGGCTACCTAAATAACGTCACTCGAAGTTCAAGACCAATAAAAAGGTTTTTGTCTGGGTACCTTTATGTACTTTGATACTATAATAAACTTTGTAAACAACGTAGCTAATAAATAACTGTAGCAAAAAAAAACCTACCTATGCGTGACCTATGACATGACAGAACTAAAGTTATCAATAACATCGATAGTCGACGAATTAAAAAAGTATTCGCTACGTCACTAATATACACTCGTTCGCAATTTGATATCAGAAACCTTGATTTTTTTGCTGTCAAATTACAGGTTATACAGAATTACATAGTAACATACATCTCTAAGTTATGAATTGGTAAAAAACGGCGACATCATACGATTACGGACACGAAAACAACCATTAAAAGATAATAGGGTTGTATAATTGAAAAACTGAACTTTAAGATAAACGTGAAATATATACAAGATAAGCAGGTGTGCTCTCGGTAAGATTTCGATTTTTTTTATTTTTTTGTATTTCGATTAAAAGTTGTGAAAGAAAAATGGCCGCATGAAATGTCAGCTGCTTCTCACTCCGCTCTTTAAGATAAAGATAACCGGTAACGTGCGTAAGATAATGCTTTATAACTGATTTTTAAACATGTGGTCTTAGCTATGAAATATTCAGTACTGACACTATCTACAGTTAGTTAGTTCCTGTGTTACATCTCATAACTATGGTTAGGTAGAAAAATGGAAAATTATGGAAAATTACAAAACAATTGGTAAACCTCAAAAGTTTTCGAAAAGTTACAAATGAATGAAGTTTTTCTAAATTCGCATAGAAGAGGAAAAACATACATATACAGGATGGATTTTGGAGACGGGGCAGTAAGGAAAGGTACAGACGCCAGCACATCAAGCTACTACAATCTGTCAGATTTCTTTAATAGATTTTCAACTTTATCGCTAAAGCATAAGGTTCAAAGTTGATTGGGAAAATCTGACAGTTTCGGGTAGCTTGATGTGCTGGCGTTACGGTACCTTAACCACTGTAAAACGGTCTAGGGAGACTAACCTTAACTTTTTGAGAAATTTTGATCTGATTTAGAATTGATTTGTATTAACAGATTATTTATTTATCCAAAAGAACAATTTTTATTTACGAACAAATGAAAGGCAAAATAAGTTACCTATAAGCCTTTAAACATAGGAATATTTGAGGAAACTAATCTGAAAACCCAGTACATAAATTATCTTTTTTTCTAGACTTTTGTTTTTTTTTTTTGTTTGTAAGAATATTCTTTTAAATAACAAAAGAAGGAATAGTTCACTATAATACTAGGTCACTATCACCAGGCCAGTCTTGATAACAATTACGTGAGCACATTACGGTGCGCGGTAGGCTGACGCCTCGTTACAATTACAACTGTCACAAGCAATGTAGGAGAACTGGCACCATGCCAGGACATAGTTATATGAGACTGGGAGACGCCCCGTAGACTAGGAATCTGAAGGAATGCTAGGAATACCGACTGGTATTTAAGACGAAACAATTAACTAATTACTGCTGGTTTTTAGAGGAAGTCGGATTTAGATTATACGTAGTAATTTGAATATATTTTTTTTTAGTTGAGCGAAGAGACTTATGTTTAGTCTAATTAGTTTAATTGCAAACCGGTCGATTCTGTAAAAATCTCACCGTGAAATCATAAGTGAAGTGAGCACTTAATAGAGTTAAACCCTAGCGAGTGACAGCTCACTCCACGCTCACTTCACCCAAGCTTTCACGATGAGACGGTTACAGAATCACACGGAAGTTGTATATAATTTATATTACTTAGTTCATTTTTTTTTATCGTGCTGACATGCCATCAAAGTTAGCTCTGCGCTGCCACGGATAACGTGGAATTAGCGAAGTTTTGGGTCAACAAAATTTTTATTACTGTCGTGGCAGCATCATGAAGAAGAAAATGGTGCGGAAATCTGTCAAAGATTGTCCTCCCTGCGGAAAACTTAGGGTCGTTTCGGACTTCTACGGACTTCAATTACACGTTGCGACGATGTACAGACGCCAACACATCAAGCTATCCGAAGCTGTGAAATTTTCCCAATCAACCTTGAACCTAATGCTAATAGCGATAAAGCCGAAACACTATTAGAGAAATTTGACAGTATATTAGTAGTTTGATGTGCTGGCGCCTGTACGTTACATCACAAAGAGCTACATTTCTGCTGCGGCGCGGCGCGTAGCAGTTTCCCAAACAATTAATTTCAGACTAAATAAAACTAACAACTCTCAACTCTTATCATTTGCACGTGAGCTTACTTAGTTTACCCATATACTCGTATGTGTATACCTACTACACTATATAAACATTTGTCATCTTTGTAGTTTTACACTATTATCAGTATTATACCAAATTACATCAAAACTTATGTTAGGAGTATCACTTGCAATTAAACTAGCGTAGGTTATAAAAAGAACATAAGGAAAAAACTTGAATTCATAGATTTTTTTGTTAAAACGCGTCAACCTTCCTACCAGAGATAATAGTTAGATAATAAAAATACAAACGAAAATTTACGGCATTTATGATTCTACGAAGTTAAAGGTGTAAAAATACATGACGTCGGGTGTATTTGCTTAATATTTTCTTAATTAAAATCTTGCATAATCAGCCTAGAATGTTCCCACTTCTGGCCACAGGCATCCCACTCTGTGAGAGGGAGTGGGATATAATCTACCATGCTTGCCCAGTGCGGGTTGGTAGATGTCCCTTCACATGTCTTTAATTTTAGTTTTTTTTTTTAAATCGTTGCCCCACACTAGGAATTTCTCCTGTATTGTGGGTGCGTTTACAAACATTTAAAACTCACATACACAAACAGCCAGACCCGGAACAACTACTTGTAGGAGGTCATACAAATATTTGTTCCGTGCGGCAATCGGACCCGCGACACGAAGCGCAGCAGTCAATTGCAATCGTAATCGCAAAAAAAAAACATGTCGGTTTCCTCACGATGATTTTCCCTCCCGTTTTGAGAGCGGTGGTGATGAAATTACTTACAAAAAAGCTACTTAGTAAAGCGCATGTCCCGAGTTCAAACTCACGACCTACAACAACTCGTAAGTCGGGACCGTTACCAATGGGACACCACCACTAATCGTACGGTAACAATAAACACATCTGCCGGTCGATTCTGTAAAAATCTCACCGTGAAATCATAAATGAAGTGAGCACTTAATAGTGTCAATCCCTACCATTACGGAATCCCCGCTCACTTCACCGAAGTTCTTACGATGAGATTTTTACAGAATAGCACTGCTGATATTCATTGGATCAATTAGGTAAATTGAATCACAGCTCATTCAATACTGAATACGGTGAAGACTAGAAGCAATGACGTGCCTCTGTTGAATGCAATAAAATGGCAATCATTCAGCAATCAATCACAAGGGGTGCAGTGGTCTCGATACATATTTTATGTATTTATCTACGAGTAACTACTAGACGACAGAATAACCTTAGGTATTTCCATCGTGACGTGACAGACAAACCAACTCTTATAAAAGGGTTTTTGCGGCAATACTCGTACTTTTCCAAATACATACCAACTTATATAGAATTATTTGATTATCACAAATAAACCTTGACCTCTTCTCAGTGCTTATTTATCTTTAGATATGGAGTTAAGCCGTTTATTTTCCTCTTGAGTAAACGTTTCACCGAATATGTTTGTTTTAGCGTTCTTTCCATACTGAGAATAATATGGAGTACGAACATTGTTCCGAGAAGAATAGACAATAAAGGAAAACTTGTGAGCGATGGATTTGTAACAATCGTTGATGGACATAAAACAAAGATGGATTCACGGTAGAATACGTATGGTAAGGTAAGCAGAGATCGGTTTATTTATAGTATCTGGCAAAACAAAATGATAATGATCATCTCTTTCATCACCGGCTTTTCCCCAACTATGTTGGGGTCAGCTTCCAGTCTAACCGGATGCAACTGAATACCAGTATTTACATGGAGCGACTGCCTATCTGACCTCCACAACCCTGTTATTGGGTAATACGATACCCCTTGGTAAGACTGGTTGTCAGACTTTCGGGCTTCTGACTACTCGTAATGACTGTCAAAGATCCACAAATGACAGCCGAGACCAATGGCTTAACGTGCTTTCCGAAACTCGGAATGTAAACATGGTCACCCATCCGCAGGCCAACCGCGGCAAGCGTAGCTTAACCTGATCGATCAACCTGTGCGGCTGTTATTATTTGGCCGCGGGCCCCTCTATCATGATCATCTCCTTATACTTCTAAATACCAACTATGTTGTAGTCGGCAAAATAAAGTCATATCAAAAAACTTGCAGATAAATTTGTACCTACACCAGAATAAGAAAATTGAACTTTATTGCTTTTTAATGTTCAATTTGATATTTTTATTCAGTAATTAATGACTGTGATTAACAAAGTGCGGTAATGATACAGCTGTTTGGATGCGTCCCAAATTGATGCACCTGGGTATGACTCGATACGGCAGGTAGCGGAGTGTTCTTAGCGCAACCTGAGCAGAATAATTATGCTCTGCATAAAATGATAGTAATAACAAATTGATTAGTAAAATCTGTTCAAAAACCTGTTAAATTTATTTTTATATCGGAGAATCGACTAACAGACATCAGAATATTTCTTAATAATAATATGATAATCAGCCTGTATTGTCGTTCGTTTTTCCACTCAATTCGATCCGGCGCCAATATGGACCAGTCCCTCATAAGTATAGGCGTCGTTACGTACGCCATATACGCCTGGTCTACACCGATGTCGTTGGACGTAAGTATATTTCTTAAATGCTGTAATTCTGCTTCTGGATGTTGCAATTTTCAATAGTTCATGGTCAATTAATTATTAATATTTATATACTGACATAACACTTAACCTAACAAGAAATCTATTAAAAAATAACGAGTTTTTGCAAGCACAGGCAAACCGCGGAAGTTCGAAACACTAACCACAAGATATGATGTAAATAAGTTACCAAAACTTTAAATGGGATTCTTCATGCGTGTTTTACGACTATTAAAATTATTATTTTTACGTGTCAGTAGTTTTGTGTCAAGAGGAAACATCCTAAATAGTGACAGAACACGCTGGAATGACTTGCATTATTTTGTTATTTTTTAAGTTGTTTTGTGACCTCTTACACAGAATAAGTACAAAACTATGCGCAGTCGCGAAGTCGGCGAGGATTGGCTGTATTCAAGATAAGGAAAAAGAGGCTAAAATGATAGATGCTCATAGTAACAAGACACATTTACACACACTTATGTATTTTTCTTCGTAGGTAGAACTGAACCTATTTAATGAAGTAAAGCGTAACACATTAACGGAGACCCGACAAACCACTATCAAGATCTCGCGAATCCCGGAAGTTCTCAAGACTTCGGTAAGACCTCGTGACTCTACCTAAGCTCTGATTTTTAATTTGCTGGACTAAAATGACAGATGCGATCGACCTTTTTTGTCAACATCATATTCCTTATTATATACTCGTATTAGCTGTAATTTTGATCTAGCAAATTAATAATCACAGCATTAGGAAAAATTGGTCGCCCTATGATAGTAAAATCGAGTATTGTACTACTAAAATGTAAGTAAGTAGTCAGCATTAAGTTTTTGTAAACAGTGAACTTTTGTTTGATTGCAGACAATATGCAAATATTTTCCAAAAAGTTGTACAATTTAAAAGACTATTCAGTTGCCTAAGTAACTAAATTACACGTCAGGGATTATTTAATTACATAAAGTTTTATCTAATTATTGAAGGTCGAATTTCTTTTATCTTAATTATTCAAGGTTATCTGATACTACCGACATTTGCTACCTAAATGACAGCGCTTGTGTGACATATCACATGTTTTACAAAAAGATAATTATTTGCAATTTTATTACAAATCTGACGCAATGTAGGTGCTGCCAACATTATAATTCAACGTACATCATCAGGTTTTATTATAATTTTAAATTCATAAGTTGATTTGTGATGCCCGATGGCCGGTGGAGCAGACAAGTACTGGGGTGGAGAACGCGTAAGGGCAAACGTAGAGTGGGACGCCCCCTAGCTGGACCAGCGACTTCAAAAAGGTGGCTAGGTGGTGGTGGTGGTGGCGTGGGACTGATTGGATGTGGAAGGCGGAGGATGCTGTAGCGCAGCAGTGGAGAGGCCTACGTCCGGCAGTGGACTGGAATAGGCTGAGACGATTGATTGAAATTGACAAGTAGGTAGATGTAGTCAACAGCACACCTCGGACGCTTCATACAACCCTCGCAAAATAATGACCTATTACTACTACATAACCAAATGACGTCTGTACACGTGGAAATGTGTGCGTGAACTTTAGTAGGGTTGCTATCGTGTGTAGCGTACAAAATTACGCGGAAAGTGCAGCGATTTGCGTCGGGCGAACCGAACGACGACAGTACGTCATGTTGTAGGCAACAGTAGTAGTAGTATTTATCAGTAGTAACACTTTATTCTACTAAAACCGCTACGAAACTTCAGCTAGGGTTTCTTAAGACTGCGGTGGCCATCACACAAAGCATCCGCAATTTACCATCGAATGACGTTAAGGAAACGTTATTTATGAAAGTTGCTGGGTGTCCCTTGACAGCGTTTTTTGACACCGTAAGGCCAAACCCCGCTGCCATTATTTTCATGAAAGCTGTCACTGCGGCTGTTGTGACCATCGCTGTCATAGGAAGCCGTAGCTTTACTGCTGTGGAATAGGTAAAAGCATTGTCAAATTCAAATTGTTACTAGGTGCTCGTCCCTACGGTTACAGAACCTTTGAAACCTATTGCAACAATGCCGTGATTCAGGGATCGTAATATCAGGATTCAAGGTATTAGCGCTTACATTCCGCGTATAATTATAACAACATAATATTCCAAAGGTTTTTACAATAATATTTTTTTACACACGTAATCAAACTCATTAATTACCTACTCATTATATCTGCCTGATTTAACAAAGTATTAATTACTATTACAAAAATGCTCAAAAATGATAAATTTCACTTCGTAACATATAATTTACATAATGATATTCAATTTTTCATTTTTTTTTTTTGCATGATTTTTTGTTCAAATATTAGTGTATGTTGTCAAATCGGGTAAATGTCACTTCAAGAATTTAAGCACGGATGTGAAAAACAAGTTTTTGTTTAAAGAAATAGACGCGGGTAATTGAACGTTCAAGATGTGATGCTTATTTAAGTAGATAAGTACCTAATGTACATCTGTGACGTCAATCAGTCAAAATTGAATATCATTGTTCTTTTAATCTTTATTTTATTCTTTTACAGTACAGTTAGCATACAGTGGCAGTGGTAGATTAATATCAGATAATAATCAGATAATCATTTTAAGGAACTCATTAATTACTGCCAAGCTGTACCACGCAGCGAAACGACGACGCTGGCAACGTTACGTGTATAGTCATAGTGTTAAGGTTTTTATTATGTATTAGTTTATTATTGTATACGATTATTTTATGTATTTTATCTATGGGCCTTAGTTGCCTGATACTAAAATGATTATTATTATTTCTTGACTAACACTTTTTGTACTGTAGATACGGTAATGTAATAATATTATAATAACAGTCACCAATAATTCCACGTTTTTCTGCGAAATCACTTCATTTTATTTTTATTGAATCCTATCTACTGTCTACAGTAATAAATTCCAAAGAAACTTCGCGATTTAACATTACCTTGTGACCGATATCAGAGCAATTGAACCCAACTGACCCCGTTCCGCTGATAAGTTATGAATAAACGGCTTGTTATGAAAAATCACAGCTATTTTAATTATTGCGTTAAACTAGAGATAACTCTTGCATGCCTATATTGACACACCGACTACGTTTCATGATGAATGAGAAGTTTTTGCGTAGATAGGTACTAAAAGTAATTCAAAAGCTGTCTAATGAAACGTTAATTTTTTTTTGATTAAAGTATCATGGACTTTGGTCTTATCGTGTCCTGTTAAAGATGAATAGAAGTGTCAAATTTTAATATCCAAGTAAAGCTACGGCTTCCTATGACAGCGATGGTCTTAACGGCCGCAGTGACAGCTTTCATGAGAAAAATGGCAGCGGGGTTTGGCCTTACGGTGTCAAAAAACGTTGTCAAGGGAAATCCACCAACTTTCATAAATAACCTTTCCATGACGTCATTCGATGGTAAATTGCGGATGCTTTGTGTGATGGCCACCGCAGTCTTAGGAAACCCTAGCTTAAGTTTCGTAGCAGTTTTAGTATAATAAAGTGTTACTACTGAAAAATACTACTAATACTGCTACCTACAACATAATACATACATGGATACATAATAGTACTAAGTACAGACATATCAGTTTCATTTACTAATCGATTAGCACACAATGCTTAGTAAAAGTATTTTCCATTTTCACTTGCACTTTTCTTGACGGAGAAAATTAATAGTATACTGTACCTAGCGTAGCCGTATGAAGTAAATTTATAGGTCGACAAACACACATACAAACTTTTGATGGTAGATGTAAAACTGATTGAAATTCTGAAGCGAACTTGCAGTCTTTATAGCAAGAAGCAAGATAAATGACAACGCCAGAAGGATCTGGCGTTGTAATTTACATTTTCTGTAAGTTAATTAAAACAATTCTAATGAATATACAGATCTTTTCATAATAAATTGTTTTTCTTTAGAAATTGCGGATTATAAATCAATAATAAAAGGAATTCAATCACGGAAGTTCCCTTTTGCCATTTCCTGTTTTTATTTTATATAGGGTGACTGGTAGTGGTACTTAGTGATCGATACTTAAACACATGATTCTACTCATCCTTACAAACAACTTTTACTATCGGACCAAATCCGAAATCGCGCAAAAAAAATCAGCTGTTCCCTACATTTATGTTCGTACGAGTCGTCAAAATGTAGGGAACAGCAGATTTTTTTTTCGCGATTTCGGATTTGGTCCGATAGTAAAAGTTGTTTGTGAGGATGAGTAGAATCATGTGTTTAAGTATCGATCACTAATTACCAGTCACCCTATATACAGCATGATTGTTTTTACAGTCTCCAAATTTTTACAGAGTGTTCTACCCATGAATATGAACAACTTTCACTATGGAACCAAATATAAGATCACGAAAAAAAAATCAGCTGTTTCATAAATTTTGGTCAAGTAGGTATTGAACTTTTGTATTAAACAGCTGATTTTGTTTTCGTGATTAAAGACATGATTTTAACCAAGTATTATGCGATGGTGTGAACGAGACGGATGAAATGTTTGAAAGATGATATTACCAGGAAGGAACGGACTCTGGAAATATGGCTAATCTAAGACGTAGGAATGAAAAAGACTTGCTGGCCGACCCCAACTAAATTGGGACGAGAAGATAATGATACTACATAATATGCAAGGGTCAGGCAAGGCAATACTATCAGGTTATAAAAAAATGTATAACCCATATGGATGACTGGTTGTAATTATAACTAAACTGTTGCCCGACACTTCTCAATTTATCATGCAGATGGTAATCTGAATCTTTAATTAATATTAATCACACAACACCGGTAGCCAGACAGCACTTCCAGGAAAACATCCTCATCAAACCAGACCCGTATTTTCTCTACTTAACCTAGTCTAGTCCTATTTAGTCTTGTAATCTACGCAAGATATGATACTATACAACGCGTAACGTTAAATGCGCAAAACTTGAAAGCAGTTTGATCAGAATAACGAGCAGAATTAATTGAACCACTTTTTAATATAGGTCACATTTTTCAAAAAATCTTCATTAAAAACGCTGCCGTGTCTATTTATTAATAGGTCAAGCAAGCCAATGTCAGCGCGGCGCAGCGGCCCGGTGACGACTCCTCCCTCGATAAAGAAAGCGTTGTCGCAGACGCAAGAAACGATCAGAATGGCCAGTCAAACTAAAACAGCACATAAAACCTTTACAATTTTTTTAATGACTTATTTTCTCTCTGAAATAGGTCAATTGAATTAAAAATCAGTTGGGGTGTCTGAGGTTTTGCGCATTTAACGTTACACGTTGTATAAGAAACTGCAAATAAGCAAAAAAATTATAGAATGTTTTTACAATCTTAGCAAAACTTTGACACAATTCTGAAGAGACCAATTGACGACAGTCGATAGCTAAAGTTAAAGCAAGAGCCGCAAAAAATATTAAAGCGAGCACATTAAGTAGAGCACGATTTTTTGCATGCTCCAAACATATTATAACGAAATTTGAGAATACCAGTATACCGTTCCTCTAAATTTAAAGGCCCGAATGCTTTTTTTTACTGTGCAAACATTTCTGGAAGGGAATTTTGGAATTGCGGCCTCTGAAAGTACTGCTATCGACGTTAGATAAGATTCCTTAATCTATATGACGCCATCGAGTATCTGAAATATCTTTTTAAGTACGAACATGCACAAAAACTACTAGTAGTACTAGAAATTAACAGATTATCTAGCCTACGTCACACTTTTTATGGTGATTATCATAAAATGAATTTGACCTGACTCACTGTTGTTTACTACAATTACCACCATTGACACTGAGATGAAGGCAATGTGCAACGTTCAGAAAAACCCGCATTTTATGTTGCAAGCAAGTTTTGCGAATTACTTGTCAAGTCATCACGTTTGTGCATAATCTTAGATGAACCCATTGACTCTCTTAATATTTCTTGAAAATACAATGCAGCCAGTTTTTCCAGGTGAACTCAGCACTTTCGTTAATATCGATAATATCTTGAAATAGGGATGTGCGAGCGAGGTTATCTTGCCAACAGTAGTACATATTATCCCATCGATAGTGAATCTTGCATGATGCCATATTGGGACTCAAGTTACAGGCTTTTGCAACGTTTCGTAAGGAAACACCACCGGTGTGCAAATGTTTGAATATGCGATGTGCGTTCATAAATGTACTGTGTGAGGTAACCAGAATGAAGAAGTCGTAATATCGTTATGAATAATTGTATTGTACTTTAACAATAACTGCTTTAATGAAGCAAGAGCTCAAATAGATGTGAGAATGATGTAGCAAGATTTAGAAGATACAAACGTTAAAATTAAACCTTCAGAGTCAATGGATGTTGTAGTTACTGTTTCCGAAAACGGTCAGTCTCAACAGAAAGGGTGAAACTGGTGGAACAATAAAAGCTAAGACCCAACCGCATTCAATTCACTTTAATGATCATCAATTGAAGACCGATTACGAAAGTATATACAGTTTAATTAAACCCAATTGCCCCATGTTCATAATTGAATCCTGATGTGACAATAACAATGGAAAACACAACTTATATAATACATTAAATACACATTGTTCCAAGTGTTTGAAAACTAATAAGTAAGCTCAAGTTTAAAAGAAAAGCTCGAAATACCTTTCTTTACAAAATAATAGAATGCGATTCGAATTGGAAAATAGATAATCAAAAACGTGACAGTGTGCATTAATGTATATAAATTATGACTATTTATTTATCTACGAGTAATAATTACAAATTGCAAATGAACCTTAGACTCAGTTGACCCCGGATTGTTAACTATAAGCTATTGAAGTCGTGTTAAACAGGCCGTCAAAGACAAATCATAGTGTTATTTTTAAACAAAACTGCCTGTTAATATGGAACTATTTAAATAAATAATTATTTTGCAAACATGCTTGTATGTACGTGTTGTTTAGTCCTTTGTATCGAACTTATCCATGTTTAAATAACACACAAAATGATATTATATTAAAATTTATACATGCCGTATAAATGAAAAGAGAGAGTAAATTAAAACAAGCAAGCAAATTAAATTTTAAGGAGATTGCCATCGAAGTGGACCAGTTTGTTATTTAACATCTGTTAACATTTTAAAAACTGTTATAAATTAAACGCTAAGAGTAAATGCAACACCGTTTCACGGAACAGATAGTAATCTCGAAGTTTTTATAAGACAAACCATCACGAGTATCATCACGAGTATTGAGGCATATTTATTTTGTTTAAAACTACATTTGAGCTAAGTTCGCTGTTTTCGGAAAATTTACTGATATTACCACTAAATTACTAGTTATATTAGCTTACCTTTATAATAAAGACGTCATCAGTGTTGGAGCATCCCACGTCTTGCACTTCTGCAACAAGAAAACAAAATATTAAATTGCGAGCCAACATGAAGGATATTTTTTATCATGTACTGAAAAAAGACGTTTTATTGGCAGGAATAATGAAGTAATAATAAACACAGCTGTCTACGGTAGAATAATAAAAATATTTGCAAGAAATAATATCAAAGAAGCCGAATCAAAGAGTCCATTCAATGGACCCTGATACAAAGGTGAGCCCCCGAACAGATGTTACGGCGCCTGAGGCAACTATTATTATCAAATTTTGCAGGTAAAATATCATACGATCTTTACGAATAATTTTTCTGATTCAGAGCAACGGTCGCGTGAATGAGCATGCAACACCAGTGTAAAGATTGGTGAAGAACATTTGCTTTATGCAAAAAAATCTAAAATAACTTTATTCTTTTTAAATTTGATTACTTAATCAATTTTAAGTTTCATGCACCACTTATCATACTTGCTGTATAATTAAAAACGAAGATTTCATTAAAGCGGTGATCGTTTAATTTTCTATATCTAACCAATAATACTTATAAATTAATGTTCATAGGAGCAGTGATTGTTTTAATAGGAAATAAACTACTCAAAATATAATTTAAAGAATTTACTTAATGTATTTGATTAAGTATTTCATAAAACAAATAAGCTATTAAATAAAAAAACATACAGCTTATAAATATAACACCCATGCCATCGTAGCTTCCCATTTAAGTTTCAATAACAGGTCATGGGTTATCTAAGATCGGATCAACTCCATAGCTTACACACGACACGGTCACGGAGTACCACAGGGAGCAAGCTTGGGCCCATAATTATCAACGTTTATTTTCCGTGGGAACTATACACCAATATCTATTGTGTTCCTCTCTAATAAATAGAAGACCCGCTTCCTATTCGATAAATAGAACAATGTTCCTAATAACATTAGATAGACCCACTTTCGCACTATCATAGCGTAACTGTGTCAGTTTCCTTTACATTTGGTTTAATAAGGTATTTGTGGACTTATCGGGTCTTTGCGTTGATTCCTTCCAGTGTAGGTTTTTATCTGGTTTTGAACCGGACCTTGTCTTATCTTTCTTCTGTCTTTCAAAGACATCATTTAAATATTTCCAAAGAAAATAAACAAATTGTGGTTTATGTATAGTCATTCTATGACGTAAAGTTGCATGAGTCACCAAGCTACACTAAGACCCAAAATGCCTAGTCTTAGACATTGTTAAATGGTTATAAACAATTTATTCTAAAAACCCACGAATGTATCCATTATAAGAACCAGTTTGCATAACACGGTGACGTAAATCAATAAGGTAAAGTTCACGTCATAATATCGTCGTATTAGTGTGACAAGGTTGCTGATAAAGATTGACTTTGATTTGACTCGACGTGATTTAGATAAACATTTTTAGTACCATTTTAATGTTTATACATTATATGGTGTTGCTGCAAGTGAGTTAAAAATGAATACAAAAGCTTTCAATGACTGAAATTGGACACATGATTAAAATTGCAAATGGCAATTAATTTAGACGGTACCAACTACACAAATTTTAAGTTCTGTTATAGGCAATCCTTTTTTTACAAATATTTTTATGTCTTTGTCATAATCTACATGTCTTACCTACATGACCTTACCATGTCAACTGAGCTGATTATTTTATCCTCAAGTAACTATCTATTAGGAGCGCTGACTTCACCTGTGTCAAACCAAACCACGATGACACAATCATAAACTTGCTCCTAGTTTGAAGCACATATTATCAAAAATTTAAGCCATGTTATACAAACCAAAATATTAAATATTTAATTAGATCAGATATATTACTTTCCCCGCGTGTACGAAAGCAAATTACCCATCTACCTATGAATTATAATGCCATCTGGCTTTGTCGGTAGTTAAAATAACGGTGAATACAAACCGCTGCAAATACCGTACGGGACATAAACCAAAAGAGGCTTTGAGCTGCACTGGCCTCTTATTGCCAAATTCGGACATCGTTAAGACGAACGTTACAAAGCGTTTATTAATTATGTTTACTTATGTTAACATATGTGTCCTCATTGCCTAGATATTTATTAGCATTGGTGTTTATCTATTCAAAGGCAACATATCCGATTTCTGTAGACGTATCATGTATAGCCTTGAAACATCATGATAAGACTAAATTACAATGACAAAAACGACATCATCCGTTTCGTAACAACAGTTATTTCCCGTTTTACGTTACCGTTATAATGCAAGTACAGACTTGCCAAATTGGCCACCTAGACGCCGTGTAACAAGCTGAACGAAATACTAAAAAGGAACATGTACTAGTTTGGTTTCAACAACACATACAAGTTAACAAGATGAAACTTAACTATTACCAACTTCAAGGGTAACTAGTTTATTTGTTATGCAAGCGAAAAGGGAATATGAATGGACCTTCTTCACAGAAAAAAAACTTGCTTTTGACGCAACGCGATTCAGAATAAAAATAAATAAACTAACTAATAATTACCTTCGACGAGTACCAATACCGGTTAATCCGGAGAGTTTCATACAAGTAAGATAAAAATACATGAATTAATTACGCTTTTAGTTCTCAGAAGCTTTTACGTGTCACGGTGGAGTGCTAAGAACAATCGACGACAGTTTTGGTCAATGACAGAAACGTCCCCGAGGTGAAAGTAGACAACTTTGCAAATAATAAGCGTGTGGGTGGCATTTGCGAAAGAGATCATACAAACGTCTGTCAGAAGCTAATTAATGTAACACCAAAGATTAATGCCTACATTATTTCACTTAGCATTTGATGATGAATGGCGACTACAAATACGGTCACTGGTACTATTTCTAACAATGATGAATACAAAGATCAATTTGGATGTGTCGATATTTGAATAAGTAACGAGTTTGATAACGTATCACGTATAAATGCAAATTTTAATGCATTGTACTATTACAAAAATATGCAAATTGTAACCAAATATCAACACATATCCAATATCAAATGCAGACAACAATAAAAATTAGTATTAAAATGTAACTAATAGGATTTGATGCGGTTTGTTAATCTATTTTAGGATTCACTTGCACATTAATGTTGACGAAGAAACAACTGCAGATCATCAACAGGAAGTCGAAGATAAAACTTTTTCCGTGTTTTCTGCTTCACTTCAAATTAATATCGAACGTATGGCTCATTGCAACCGGTGTGATTGCTAGAAAAACTGAATATTACTATTCATTAGCCAGGAATTTATAAACAAGATCTATCTTTATTGCCACTAATGCGGTAAAAAGCAAGCTGAAAATTAATTCTATGAAGTGCTTAACGAGGAACATAATATTGATACATAAAAACTTGAGGCTAGTCTAGAGCTCGTAGTTTTTTATAGTTCTTTAGAGTTCTTAGGGGGACGTGAGTTGTGCAAAATTAGACACATTTGCGGTTGTCTGTAACCATGTATTAGTGCGTAAATTGCAATAGACTACGTGTAATCCCATCGGCTGCTCATTAGCCGGCTCGCAACTTGCTGCAGGCCGTCGTGGGAATCTCTGCTAAGTAACCTCATCTGTCGATGATTCGAACCATATTCTGAAACGGTTCATTTATAAGATTGGAGCAAGACGAAACTTTAGTCATTTATTTTCCGAAGGATCACTAAACTGTCACGACTGCTGATGCTCTCAGTTTGGTTCGAGATATATTTTAAGGACCGAAACTAAATAGTTTACGTATTTGCTTTTAACCTTTACGACTTGTTCTCCCCTTATGGCTATTAATAGATGCAGCAGTTCAACTTAATCTCGTATTGTCAACTTCTCTAATAAAACATGGGATTTATTTAAATTATGTAAATTGGTGAACAGATTTAGATATGCATATTATATGGACAAGACATTAAAACATTTGCATAGGGAATTTAAAAAAAGATTATTTAAGAAAGATCACTATGATACTGAAGAAATACAGTCAGTATTAGATAGTGGATACCAATGTAAATGTGAGCTAGTATCTATAGTGGAATGCTGATAAAGATGTTTGCCCACACAAGGTCAGTGGGGTGACACGACCACTCTGTTGACATACCAAGCACAAATAAAATAACGTGCTAAATATAAGATTTCCTTTAGTAACGATCATATAATGCTGCAGATGTCTGTGATGATATAGAAATAGAGCTGCGTAAAGAAACTGCCTTACCAATTGCCAGTCATGTTGCGCCAGTTGCAAAAGTTTACCAACTGAACGCTATAATATGGCTCTAACAAAATGATAGGATAGGAAGACGGTTCCATTAACATTTCACGAAAAATATTATCTACAAATCAAGTACGCTATCTCTCACATTGTTAGATTGTGATAGTATCACTTCAGTGGTCGATATCGCATTGATTTAACTCATTGCATAGTGGAAATCAAGTGCGAATAGCCGGTAAAAATTAAAAAAGTACCTAACTTGGATTAGTGAGTGACGTCAGTAACCTTGCTACTTATTCCGAAAGAATCTATCTGTGTTAATACCTCATAGATAGTCATATCTACTCCGATAAATAATGTCCTTTACTCCAGGATGTTGTATACAAACGGCACAAATGTTTTATCCCGACGTATTTGTTTGCAAGCGGTTGGTCAAATTCGTAAACATGAGGTGCAAAGCTATGATTATTTCCTGTTTACGTAAAAAGTGATTCTAAAAACACCAATGACAAGATCAGTGCAAACAAATAAAAAAGTCTTGGCAGCTTAGGTAATTTTCATGGAATTCACGGGCGTTACTGTAGGTGTGATTGCTGATTCACCACTTTTGTTTCCAGTGACATCGCCTACGATGTGTATCACACTAATATTATAAAGGCGAAAGTTTGTGTGTGTGTGTGTATATTTGTTACTTCTTCACGCTCAAACGGCTGAACCAATTTTGATGAAATTTGGCACACAAATAGTTTATACCAGGATTAACACATATAATACTTTTAATCCCGATATTCCTAAGGGATCGCGACTTATGCGGGTGAAACCGCGGGACGCAGCTAGTACTTAATATGTCTGCAGAGGACCCACGTTTCTATATTTGGACGTATTTATCATACTTCTCTGAATTAATGTGTTATACTTTTTTGAAAAATTTTGCCCTCCTGTGATACACAGTGACTGTGGACATGACATCATTCATGTAAATGAGGCTCTCATGGATCACTTTCGATTATATAAGACGGACCACGTCATTGACACTTGTACACGTTTCTGAGACTATATCCTGTTATTATTCGGACATATTTGTAATTGTATTGCACGATTCCACTTTTGAAGAAATAAGCAAAGTAACTATTTCTGCAATAATATTATTATAGATTAATATTTGTTTTATAACTTTGTAAATGTTTGTTGTTTTTAGTTAAATAAATAATCTTTACAATGAGGAGCCCTTGGCTAAATAATAACAGCCGCACAGGTCGATCGATCAGGTTAAGCTACGCTTGCTGCGGTTGGCCTGTGGATGGGTGACCATCTTCACATACCGAGACCCTCCGTGCCTCGGAAAGCACGTTAAGCTGTTGGTCTGTCATTCGTGGATCTTTGACAGTCGTTACGGGTAGTCAGAAGCCCGAAAGTTTGACAACCAGTCTTACCAAGGGGTATCGTATTACCCAGTAACTGGGTTGTGGCGGTCAGATAGGCAGTCTCTCCATGTAAAATACTGGTATTCAGCTGCATCCGGTTAGACTGGAAGCCGACCCAACATAGTTGGGAAAAGGCTAGGCAGATGATGATGAAATAATCTTTACAATCTTAGACACTTGATTGATGGATATTTGAGGATAATATTTGCAGTAGATACATAATCATAATACCTAATAGGGCAATGACTTATAATCAATTTTGTTTCAAATATTCCACCAAAACCGCTTTAATGAGTCGTAATATCGCAAACTTGAATAATTGTGGAGAAGCACGCGGACAAAAAACGGTCGTAGGTAAGGCAATAGATGGGGATGGCGACGGAGGCGACGGCCACAAAAGGGGCCTCAGTGTCGGAGGTCTTGTAAACATAATGTAAAGGAAACGGTTTTTTGTCGGGGAGAATCGGGCGGCGTCGGCGAGTCCGGCGCGGGCGCAGGTAGGAACTTAAGAATTTCTCTAGCTGTGCTCGCTCGTACCTCGCCGCGTACTGATATTATCTTGGTTTCTTACGAGTACAAACGTTGCTATCTCCGAGACAACTGTTTGCACAAATATGGACGACCTTCCAGCTTGCATACGTGACTGTGTTACGTGGCACATAAAACTGTATTGCCTTTTTATCTAGAAACCATCGTTTCTCGAGTACCTAGTTTCTGAGAGTTTTGCTCTCGCAGGAATCCGGAACACTATCTCGCCATTTTCAGAATTACGATGAACTGCACGATGTAATCTTGATACATTAAACTTTTTCGCAGGACTAAACGGCAAGGATAATCCTTATCATGAATCTTCTTCACATTTAAATTACTTGGCATTTGCATTTTTAGTCCTATGCTCAAATTAACTCAACTAATTGCAATAGATTCTATTAAAATTGTCACGGCGAATCATATAAGATAGCATACAGTCTAATCGACTGTTTAAAAATTCAGTAGTTTCAGACAAACCAAACAGGTTTATTGGGTAGATAACATCTGTCCATCTGAATTGTGAGTAGTTGTCCTTGGGTAGAGGTCAGCGGACATACAAAATTCATAGTAAGCTTGTCCCCTTCTGGTCCCACACTGTATTTAAAGTCATGTTACATCGCCAGACCGTGAATACGTAAGGATCAGACAGGTCAACTGAATTCATGTGTACCCCTCTTTAATATTAATGGTGTTGAAAATACACACTTTTCATTTGGGTCGTGTTAAAATTTTGACGTTGTTTTGTTTGGCGTCACTTTTTTCTGCTCGTTTTTTTTTTTTTGTTTTTGTTTTGTTTTACTAAATTAATATTGATGTGATTTTTAGATTCTCTATTGACGCTTAGAATTTCAAACATATTATCAATTACGTCATTTGGACTTTTACATTATTTTTCATATCATCTTGGTTTCATAGTTTATGGGCATGATCGTGATTACTTCATTATTGATATTGATACAAATCGTTTTGACTGTAATCCTCTTGTTTGTAATTCAGAGAAACTGCTTTTACATAATATCTAGCAGTAGTAAAACAAGATAGCATCTGCATTATGTTGCGTACCTTAGGAGCAAATATCTTTTAATTGCAGTACAACTATGTATGTTTGCTAGGTAATTTGAAACTTGCCAAGGGTACAGTAAATTATTTTCTATCTTCAAAGATCAAAGTGCCATAGTGCATTGTGTGGGTTCTATTGTTTTGAACGGACACTTTCATTTTTGTCATGTGTTTCATTGTTGTCACTGATATTATCGTCTGCATGTGAAGTCCATGTAAGTTTTAATGAACCATTTTTGAAAACACACGTTTTAGTAGCTAAAGTTCTTTATTATTTAACAGTTCTGCTACTTACTTGTTTTTACATTATGTAGTTAAATGTAAGGAAATGCCATCCATCAATTCCTTTATGATGTGATAAGGAAGGGCCGGAACTACACCGATCTGGTGTTCATCATGTGATGGGATAACCTCAACGTTAACACTAATTAGTTGACAGATATCGCTTTTTTATAGTGTTGAATGAATTGAATGCAGGAAGCCGGACATTGTATACTTTAAACAAATCAACACATTAATCACGGGTACGTATTCCACGGCCTCTGCCTACACATAACAATTAGATGAAGCCATATTTATATTGGAACAATTGAGTGCTTACAACTGGACAATTATGCCAATCACGCGTCGATTCGCCGATGCATTGCAATGCAAAACAATACCGGGTACATCGCCACAATCTAATCAGATGCAATTTAAATTATTTTGAAGAAGTCATAATAGACGGAAGTACACACCATGTCGTCCAAAACTTTGTATGTTATCGTTGAGCACGCCAACTGGCCCTTTACTTGACACACCTATTTAACTCAAGCTAATTATTATGGCAGGATTCGTCCTACTGACATAATTTTCCGTCAATGCCAATGCGTCCATAAAGATAATATTGCAATTTACCGCCCGCAGTAAAATTACTGTAGGTACCAGTCACTTTTTATTGTAAATTAAAACAATAGGTAAAACATTTTTCCTGTAGCAAAGCTATTTGATGGACGACAAATCGAATTCCCGCATAAAACCAATCCCGCGTCGAGTATAACATAGTGTGGTCCATCTAGGACACGTTTCCGTATCGAATGGAACACGTTTAGCTAAAGTTTGGTTCAGGTCTTTGAACTACGAAGTCTGGAACTAAAGTTCACGACACAAAACTGTGGTTTAGATTATGTAACGAATGATTTCAAATATCTACCTTTAATCCTAATAATACATTTATTATCTTCCGTATTCTGGCATTTCTCGCCAGTCTGTCGAGCCGAAAGATACGATTATGTTTACAATGCGTCGACAAATTTGGACGCGGTTTGTCCCACTTTCCGCCTCAACTATACATAGATAACTGACGTCGCTAACCTGAGCATGAAAATATTCCTCACCATTTGTAGAGACAAGTGATGTAGTGAGTGGTGAAGATAATGGTTGGGTTATGGGCTCGGTAGCCACAGCTGATAGTAAATGAGCGGCATAAGATGGCAGTAATGATGCGGATCACTCTTGTCGCGCGGCCCTTTTCATCTCCCTAATTAGTTGAAAGGAGAACGCTTTTTATTTTTTCCGTTGACACACTGATCTCGCAAGAATGTGCACGATTTTTTGCGGTCGCACATTGCTGAAATTCGACCAAAAGGCTTATAAATCACAGCCAAATGGAGTGTTATCAAAATAATATAATATTTTACAGATAATTTTACGACAGGCGTATTTGAACGTTTCATACCGATTTAGATCGCTAAGAATCGATTAAACAGTGACACAATATGAAACTTTAACTTGATAAGTCTTACTAAACAGAAATTACAGTTATATGAGACTTAATAAGTAGACATTAAAAGGAACGAATTCGCATAATTATTACACTTAGTAATAAGCTCAAGAGTAATTTGAGTAATTACGGTGTACGAAACTGTAATTGTGAAATCAGCATGTCTGTAATTATGTTAGAATATTTTTTTACCACACAAGTTGTTGTTAGGCATTTTAAAATACGAAGTTTGAATGCTTCTTCTCCAGGTTTAATTATAAAAGAAGATTGTATTTTATTATTTTTAAGATTCGATTTTTTTACAGTCGTCAAAAGAGATAGCTGTGACTCTAGGAAATGTTTATCTGATCCAGTAAAAATATTTGTGCTCGATTCCTACCCACTGTACAAAACAGACAGCTGTGCTGCTGGGGATTTTGTTGCGCCACTTCTTATTCCCATTGAAAGCACTAGGAAGTGGATAATGGCGGGCGTTTTGGGGGACTGTCTTATGTAACTTTGACGTCCGAGAAGTGCTGATTCTCAGCCTAATTTGAATACTTAAATGACTTTTGATTTTAGTTTTTATCACAAACGCAGCGTCTATGACAGTTTTGATTATATCTTCCATGATGTGTTGACTAAATATCAACTCCTTAGCCGCGTATATGTCGCAGGGATATGATAAAAACAGGGATTTGCCCAAATCCCTAAGGGATTTGATCAAATCACGGAGGATGTTAAAATAACAACAAGTTTTTATCATTTCCCTAAGCAAATCTGGTGATTTGACAAATCCCACTAAAGAAATCTAGTGATTTGAACAAATCCCTAAATTGGTTCAGTGAAATGACAAAAATAACTTTTGTGGCAAGAGCGAGCGAAGCGAGCTCGTGACTTGGGGCACCCCGACACGGACAGGTTAGGTTCGAAGGGGATGGCGGGGGCTCAAGTGAGCGAGCGGAGCGAGCGAACGAGCCACCGTCATCCTCTTCATGTTAGGTTCCTTTAAACCCTGCAGACAGAAATAGGGGCCCCGCGAAGCGGGGCTCCGTCGACTACGCCTTATTATTATGCTCATTTTGTATTTTAAGTAACTCAAATTAATGTTTGTAAGATACTATTCACTGACAAGCAAGTGCGAGCGCGACGTAAACAAGAACTGGACATGTTTTATTATCATTTCACTGAATCAATTTAGGGATTTGTTCAAATCACTAGATTTCGTTAGTGGGATTTGTCAAATCACTAGATTTGCTTAGGGAAATGATAAAAACGTGTTTTTATTTTAACATCCTCCGTGATTTGATCAAATCCCTTAGGGATTTGGGCAAATCCCTGTTTTTATCATATCCCTACGACATATACATAAACACACAAATTGGTCCCACATTCTGATAGACACCCATCACAAACTATTCAAAGTTCGGTCACAGAATAACTAAATAGTACTGTTCGGTGTGAATTAGGTTATAAAACTTGAGGAAATGCCACAAACTTTTACGTTGTTTGTTGAAAACAAAGCGCTCATAAAATTTTATGTTCAACACTAAAAAAAGTAAATATAGTAAGTAGTTCGTAGACAGTTTCGTAATAGTTCGATTGTGACGACATTATAAAAAGTACCTACAATAGGCATAATTTTAAAAATGTACATTGTTGCAGGACTGTGTTTTCGTATAAGTACTTCAAGTGGTCGTTTAAATGACAAGGTTTATGTAATCAGGTTATGTAAGAGTCGGCCATGCGTATCGTTGCATTGAAATGATTTGAATGTTTGTAACGACTACTGAAGCGACACCGTTTCAGTTACAGCTTACAGCTGTAAGTGATTTTTAAATTGACTGAAGAAACTGTTTTTTCAAAATCAAAATCAAACGTCATTTATTCAAATTAGTCTGATAATCAGCACTTTTCAAACGTCAAAATGACATAAGACAGTCTCCCAAAACGCCCGCCCTTCACCACTTCCTAGTGCTTTCGCTGGGAAAATGAAGTGGCACAACAAACGGCCCAACAGCACAGCTGTCCGTTCAGTTAAAAAAAAACTTGCTTCTATACAATAGTAGGTATGCAAAGTAGTTAATATTACGAGACACAGAATATTAAATTAAACTATTTGCCACATGTCAGCTAGCGACGCCAATATACCAATAAATATAATGTAAGCTATAATCAAGCAAAAAAATATCGAAAACAAAATTTAACACCTAAATGAATAAAGAGTGTTTTAAGCGCAAAACATCAGACAAATTGATGATCACTTTAACCCCTTGGGTACGGATTTATTACTTTCGCTATCACTATCATAAAATATATCCTTGTTTTTGACATAATGGGGAAGTGTATCGCAAATAATGTTCACCGAAATACTATAATTGTCTCTTCTATTATGACTGATACAAGCTACAATGAAATGAACAGAATTGTGCCTAACCTCAAATAACGTTTTAGACACGTCATCCGCTCCTAGGGAAAACAAGTGAATGACATCTCTCAGACGTCAAATGTACCCACCAAGGAGTTAATCAATCTGAAGATTAATTTATCAGGAGTTTCTTAATTGGTTTAACGCGTGATGTCATTTTCTTTTGCGTGAAATCTGTTTTATTTTACTTGCTAGAAAGCTCATATAAACTACCAAGAACTACATTACATTATTCGAATAAACTATGCCTACATTTAAAGGAAATATCAATGTTCTGTATCTTTCATTGCGCCTATAAAACTCGCACTTTTAAGACCACTCTGGTGTTCTGTAAGTAAATGTCGAGGCAAACACTAAACGTCTCGATATCTAATCGAATGACCACACTTTAATCGATCCTATGTTTATTGCAGTTTCCAATTCGATTCTCGATATTGGAAAGCGAGAATCGGTATGATTGGAGAGCTGTTGGCGTGGGTGGTGGGACCTGTATTGTCGTATTGTCGTGCCCAAGTTCTAGGGCTTAGAATATTTCTAAGACCGCAGTGTCAATGACCAACCAACCAACGATAAGTTTACCTCTAAGAGTATATCGAAGACTTTCAAAGTGCTCATTAGTTTCTGAAATGAAAAAGAGAAAAAAAAGTTGGTCAAGTAGGTTCGGATACCTAAATAGTGCAAATGCATTTAAAAAGCGGGACTGAGTTTTTATTCAACACAATTTTTAACCAGCGGGGTGATTGCGTAACACGCTAATGGCTTTCATTTGACAGTTCAACAACATTCATTGCGTCATTTACGTTGTTGAGCAGACAAATTCTTCGAACATATGAACCAATGGTCTATGGAAACTGGTGAATATACCAGAATTGTTCAAAGATTACAATCAATTTATTTACCCTACAGATTCCTTAACGACCCACGTCGTTGTGTGTAGGTATTCATTTTAGCAAATCAACGTAACAGCACCTTAAGTGCCAGCTAGTTACAGCTCTATAGTTTGTCGTGTACTTTTGCTGGCAATCAGTACTGCTCACCCACGTACGGCGTAGGCGTCATGTCCCCTACAAGATAGGTCCTACGAACATATTTAACTGTCCCGAGGCCAAACACTGGATATTATTTACGGGACACGCATGATTTTAAATGTGCGCAACTCGGTTAAATTGTACGAGCGTTTTTTATCTGCATTATTTTGTTTGCGCGTAAGTCATACTATTATTATAATATTTTGTCCTCAATTTTCAAGATTCCACCTACTACTGTTTGTCTCTGCATCACCCAAAGGTTAATTGGTAGAAATTGCCTATGGCACTAAGTCCGCCTCTGTACATTTATGTGCTTGAAGTATTAAATAAATAAATAAATATCACCTAAAGTGCATACTATAAGATCAGAAGCAGAAGCGATACCGTATGTTCGTTTGAAATTGTTAATCTCCAAAAGTGCCGTACAGTTTTTATTAAGTTTTCATCAGAGACGTTATATGGTTCGATTGTAGATATAATAAATTGAAATATTGAATTGTATATCTATATATCAAAGAAGCCGTGTGAAGCTGACACGCCCGCTTTTTTACTAAACTGTGGTGTTCAGTCATCATCGTCACCAATACAACGTCACAATTCAATCACTTAATATGACACACAAGAACGCCCACATATTTACCAACAAAGTATCGTTGACTACTCACATATCATGGCTACTACAGGAATACAGAACGAAGTAGAGGAGATGCAGTCTACACGTGCTAATTTATGCTCTAATTTAATCACGGTAGTAATTACTAGTTGGTGACAGGACGTTCACCGCAATGCCGATCGTAAACATGCGGACGGAATATAAAACGATGTTCATCTTGTCGTGTCGTCGTTTATTGGACCATGAAAATGTTTAAAAAAAAAAAACATTTGAGTATCTATTAACAATTTTGGGATTGATTTTCGAATTACACTTAACTCGCTTTTCCATTCTTGAGCTTTTCTTACTTTTTTTTTTTTTTACATAGTGTGCGATAATTTTTTCAATGAGTCTAAATTCTAAAATGACACATTCTACCAGCAATGCACGTGCGTTTTAAGACTCAATTTTTCATACTCAATTATTGATTACTTAAACTGTCATTACACGCATGAACAATATCGTTAATTAGAACACTGAAACGCTACATAATTACACTAATTTATTAATGATTTTAAACTTCTACTACACGCACTTTTCTGACCAATAGTAATGAACGAGCAAGATCGCCTTCAACGGGTAGCAAGATCAAGAACTACGAGTACCTGTTACATAAAGAGAATAAACAAACTGAAATAGTCCGCGGTTCTCCGTACATTCACGAAAAAATGACTACAGGAGTTATACAACGTGTAACGTTAAATGCGCAAAACTTGAAAATAGTTTGATCAGAATAACGATCACAATTAATTGAACCACTTTTTAATATAGGCCACATTTTTCAAAAAATCTTCATTAAAAACGTTACCGTGTCTATTTATTAATAGGTCAAGCAAGTCAATGTCAGCGCGGTGCAGCGGCCCGGTGACGACTCCTCCCTCGATAAAGCGTCGTCGCAGACGCAAGAAACGATCAGAATGGCCAGTAAAACTAAAACAGCACATAAAACCTTTACAATTTTTTAATGACTTATTTCCTCTCTGAAATAGGTCAATTGAATTAAAAACCAGTTGGGGTGTCTGAGGTTTTGCGTATTTAACGTTACACGTTGTATAGCTTCTTTCAACACTAAGTTCGTGCGTATTGTTTATAAAGTACATGTGCCGAAATGTTATTTAACAAAACGTAAACAATGTTATGATGATAAACTAATAGGTACTTAGGTACTTATATTACCGGGAAGGGAAACTGAATGTTTTTATAAGCTACGAATATGTTTACAAGAAGGTTAGTGCACGCGTAAATAATTATGGCACACGCGCGTGTTGAAATATCCTTGACAATAACCCAATAATTATAGGTAGTGCATGAAGTCTACGCTAATTTGGGAACAGTTCAGAGTGAGAACGATGCACGAGCTGCATATTGTGCGAGGTGACTGTCCAGCACCATAATTGCGTAACGCGTACACACTATTACTCACAATTTGAATCATTTTGAAGCTGCTAATTAATCCATTTCTCAAAATGTTCGAAAAAGATATGTCTGCTCAATAACGAAAATAACGCAATGAATGTTGTTGAACTGTCAAAAAGAAACCCATTGCTACTGATAGTGTTACGCAATTAGCCTGCCGTATTTGTAAATAAGGCATTGAACAATAGAAAATATTACTATATAACACTATACAGGACAAAAATGCAATCACTTTTTCTCCAATTCTCCATGCATCATCTCGATATTTGTTACTTACATATGTGAGCAATCATTACATCTACATAAATAAATAAATAACACCCTGCTTACCACACACGATACAAAGCACTTCCCATTTAATCAAAATATAAAGCACTTTCCATTTAAATATAAAAAAATCAACATATTTTACCCCTCATCTTTTCGTCTTCTTCACCATAAAAAATATCAACAGACCTCCCCAAACCGATCCTTTAAACATCCAATTTTATTTTATGACCAAACGACAGAAATAAATAAATAAAACATGTCAATAAACATAATGTCTGACACCCCTCACAACCCTTCCTGGTAAAATGTCGTCTATATGTCACGGAATAACACGTTAGCTAACAATGTAGAAACGACAATTGATTATGCCCGCATTTTGGACAATCGAAATTAACCGCCAATTGGGTTATTGATAAATGCCAATAAGTTTCGCTTAGTAAACGAAAAACATGGTGGTGGTGTGTGGTTGGTGGTGGTGGTGTTATGAAGCGTTAGTACTTAAACAATTAGGTTTCTTCGTAGAATCTGCTTCCGAATAACAAAAACAAGCTATCGTAATATTTCTTCGACAATCTTGATCAGAATAAAATTGCAGTACACGACTACACATCCAATATTTTACGAGTTCATAAATCCTAATTACAACCTTGATATTGTAGCTTAACAAGAAAATATTGCACTGTGTTTTACCTTACGTTTTGTATCCGACTATCCGACTCGCCTACCCGTCTTAGCACGGCCTTATTGAGAAAATCAACGTTCTAAGCGTGTTTGTCTACTTAAAGCGCATACTGCTGCTATCTACGCGATTATATTAAGTACTACGCGACTATTATGTTTATGGCAGGTAACGGTTACAAAAATGAAAACATATACAAGGTGTAACTTAAAAAAAAATCAGCTGTTCCCTACATTTATGTTCGCCTCGTCAAAATGTACAGCTGATTTTTTTTTCGCGATTTCCGGTTTGGTCCCATAGTAAAAGTTGTTCATAATGATGAGTACAATGACCCCTTAAGAGGTTGTGCGTTATTTAAGTTACACCTTGTATATATTTTTTAAACAAGAATTATTTTCATAAAAACGTATCCTAAAAAAGAAAGAATAACGCGAACTAAAAAGAAAAAAAATAAAAAGTGACATTTTAAAATACAATAATATAAGTTTTTTTTTCTTTTTAGTTCGCGTTATTCTTTCTTTTTAGGTTACGTTTTTACTGAAATAAAATTTTGTTTTATTAACTTTTTTTATTGTCAGTTTTTTTTTCTTAAAGATTTATTTAGTTATTTACATTATTTTATTTATTTACACCGCTGACATTATTTACATCATTGACATTATTTACACCATTTACATTATTTATACCACTGATGTTATTTCGTTCATATAATATTTAAGGATTTTTAAGTCTGTAGAAATCTGTTTGGGTTTCATGTTTGAACTCACAAACCAATTTTGATCAAATTGAGGAACGAATATTATGTAAAATAAAAGCAAAAACAATCAAATCGGAATATCATAAACTTTTCCAAAGATCTAGTGATATTCCTATTAAAAATAAGTTGATATTGATGTCTGAAAAGACAACTACTTTTCTCCGATGTTTATTGACACAAACAAAACAAGAGTCAATACATCGGTATGTCTGTCTGATTAATCCGATCGCAAGCGCGACGGATTGATCGTCATCGGATGACAATATTCGTCTAACGAGGGATCAATTACGGCGCTTTTTGAATTCTTCACATACATTTACTTAATATAAATAGTTTATAAAAACCTATGACTGTCTACACTTATTTAGTAAAGCTGAAGAGTTTGTTTGTTTATTTGTTTGAACGCACTAATCTCTGGAACTACAAGTACTACCAGTCGGATTTGAAAAATTATATTTGCATGGCCCAATTCCTGAGGAAGGTTGTAGGTTATCATTCTACGACCCTTAGAAGCCGAGCAAAAAGAAGAAAACAAGCAGTAAAAACGCTAAGCGAACACGAAGTAATATCGCAGGCGGGCGATACGACGCAACGCGTTGTGTCGATGGAGTTTTATAAAAAGATGCGGCATTTCCATTTTGCCACCCCATGAAATCTACCCTAGGGTGGATACTCGGAAACGTATGTCCGAGAATCCAACCTGAGCCAGAGTGGATGGATGGAATCTGCGTCGAATCGATATTCTGTTTATCCACCCTAGGTACAGCGGAGCACACATCAACCGAATACAACAATACCCAATTTACGAGCAAATGTGATGATCATTTATCTTATAAAAATAGTTCGCCACCACAGGTTTTACAGCATCACTACATAGTATAAAACAAAGTCGCTTCCCTGTCTGTCTGTCCCTATATATGCTTAGATCTATAAAACTACGTAACGGATTTTGATGCGGTTTTTTTTAATAGATAGAGTCATTCAAGAGGAAGGTTTATATCTATAATACATGCATAATATAGTAGAGAAACACTGATAATTTTAGAGGTTTCTAATGTGATGTCGTAAATAAACACATTTTTTTGCGCTTACATTGTAAACGCTGGCTGTACCCGTCGAGATAGATCAAAATAATGTACGACAGTATTGTACACCTTAAAAAGATCTACAAAAAAGTCCGGGATGGTATATGTCTATCTCTTAGGTATAACCCACAATAACCATTTTTTATCCTATACTTTTTACGAGAAATAGTGGCTCTAAAATTATCAGTTTCTCCATTGCACCCGTGCGAAGCCGGGGCGGGTCGCTAGTAAATTATATAAATCAATCGTTCTTATTGTAGGTAGGATAGCGGTGGTCTGAACAGTCTTGGTAACGACCCGTCGATTTCATTCCCTCTTCGTTCAGTACAACAGTATGAGTATAATCCAGCAGAGCTTCAAAAATAGATCTACCAATATTGGTTGCGGTAGACTCTTGCAGTAGAACATTAGAAACATGTCAGAAATATAGAACAGTGTAGACTTTAATATATAACTGTGTCAGTGTGTCATAACAAGTACATGCAAACATATTATACATTGATGATCGCGTAGTTGAGGGGAGCTAATTGAAAGAACATTAAAGCCAATATTCCATTTATCCACCCTGGCTCAGGGTGGATTCTCGGACATACGTTTCCGAGTATCCACCCTAGGGTGGATATTATGGGGTGTCAAAATGGAAATGCCGAAAATATGGCTGTTATTTTAGTAGACAGTTGCTGTCGTTCCGTCGTCGGTAACCTTAAAAGTGTCTTATCACTTTATGTTCTTGAATTTTTATTACAATTAAGCGTACGCGATACGATATCAAATGGCTTGCTCGAAAGGAAATTCATAACATAACTACAATTACTTAATATGTTTCGTGAACACAGCTGTTTTATTGCTTCAGCTGTCAAAATTTGCATGTGCAAAGAATTCGTTCACGTTTGCAATTTCCTCGAAAATAAGAGCAAGGCAGCAGACTTCCTTTTATAATGCCACTTGTATTAGTATCATTTCATATGATGTCATATGAAACGATTCGCATCGAGAGCTAATTCAGAGTTTAAACTACAAAGATAGACATCGCACCTTATAACGAACTAGACAAGAATTCTCTCTGGTTTTGGTAGGCAACTAAAACTCGTCACGTCTGTGCACCGCCTTAAACGACACGGAAGGAGTTTCTTCCCTACATGGCTGCAGCTGGGATATATAGTGGCTAGAAACAGGTCCCCTGGAACGATAATAGTGCTCGTAATAAGCTGGAATAGCTGTGTGCGTGCTAGCAGCCAACATTAGGGGGTCCGACGACCACTTACGATATCGCCTGGCAGCTTTATGAGTAGGATATTTTCGCGTATAACTACTTATTTTCTAAATTGAGACTAAGCTAGGAGAAAATAGACAGTATTTTCTTACCAAATCATTGTTAACACGCTTTTATTAGCTTCACTTGTTACTAACTAACAAACAATGTAATAAAATCTTAGAAGTCAATTTCAACCTACTTCTGATTGTCGTATCGTAATGAAACTTTGTATATACCACATTATTTTTAGTAAATTGCAAACCCGAATATAGTTTGTTCAGAATAAGTAACTGAATAGATTCCCAAAAATTTTTACATGTTATATTTTGTCCGAAAAATATATAAAAAAGGTTACAAGTTGGACACCGAGCGAAACTAAGTACATATCCGCAATCATATGCGCACAACACAGGGCACGGCCGTCCGCCCGGCAGCACGGCGGCGCCGCGTGGTAAGTGGTAACCATCTCTTTGTACGGACAAGCAGGTAACATAACAAGCTTATAACTTTGTGATTTTTCATGATACAGTTTTGAAATTTAGTACATAGATTCTTTACGTAAAAATACTAGACATGTGTTTCGGGTTTCGCATATACTAAAACTAATGTTGTATATGTAGTTCGGATGAAAAAACTATAATTTGATATCTTGGTGATGATCTGATGATGGAGCCAAGAGGTGGCTAATGGAACTCTTCAGTGGCTACTAGTAAATGCCTCGAGTTTGAGCTCATATGATTTGTTTTGACGAGTTCAATAATGAATATGCTGGTAACTTCACTGTCTAAACAAAGCCCCGGAACGTTGCGTTAAATTAACTAAATCTGTTTGGATCTGTATCTTAGATTGAATTATCAGTCACGCGACCTACCTATAATAATCACGGCCAAATCATCATAATTGAGAGAGATTAAGATTCTCTACAGAAAATTTACATTATTGTGACTTAAGCCTGTTTGCATGTTACCTCCTCAATTATATGCCACACACGGCTAACTAATTATCAACGTGTTCTTGGCTTGACCCGTAACCCCTTTCGCTAATTACATCTGGAATGATTTCCTGCAACAATTTCAAAGAAAACTATCACTACTTCGCGTTTATACGGAATCTTGAGACAAATTAAACTCATTCTACATCGACACTTCAAAGGTTTTATTCTAATAGGGTTCAATTACTTTCAACGATTCGAACGATGGACGTTAAACTGAGTTTAAAACTAGTACCGGGAAGTCGTAATGTGAAATCTAATTTTGACGTTAATCAGCACTTTATTTTCATCCTACAATTTCTATACATACAACTAAATAAAATTGAAGCGTCTGTTTGTAATGTCGAAACAACAGCTTTTTACTAAATACATAATTATGGACATATAACAAAAAAAAAAAATGTATACAGGGTGAAATTGAAAACATGCGACAAATCGAAATGGGAGATTGTACTCATCATTATGAACAACTTTTACCATGGGACGAAACCTGAAATTGCAAAAAAAAAATCAGCTGTTCCCTACATTTTGACGAGTTATGCGAACATAAATGTAGGGAACAGCTAATTTTTTTTTCGCGATTTCAGGTTTTATCTCATAGTAAAAGTTATTCACAATGATGAGTACAATCTGTCATTTCGATTTATCGCATGTTTTCAATTTCAACCTGTATGTCTGTTCCGGCTAATCTCCAAAATGGCTGGACCGATTTAGACGAGACTTTCACTGACCGATAGCTGATGTTATAAAGGGTAACTTACGCTACGTTTAGTATAGAAAAAGAGTATTATTGTTTTCCGACATCCACGCGAATGAAGTCGCGGGCACAGCATGTATGGAGCAAAAAATGGCGACCGCGTTATCACGAGCTAAATGCAAAAAACAAGACGCATTCACATGTCTCATCTACTTTGATCTAACGCTATCAACATTCATAGTTGACGGATAATTCATATTACCTCTTAATTACTACTATTTTCCTATTACAAACATACTTGCCGCAAAGAAAATGCTATGTCAATATAGACCTTACAATATCAATTATAAAGGCTTGAATTAAATGCATGTTTTCAGCCTATGAATCAATCGATGACAGTATAAATAAATTGCAGATTTTAACAGACACTCGAACAGTTTAGTGCCGCTTTAAAGCGCCGAATCTATAGAAAACGGGGCCAAACATAGTCGTCATTAGCACTTATTGACTATAAAATTGATAAATGATAAAGCTGCGCCTGCGACGTTTGGTCATAGTTAACAGTTGAGTTATTAGTTTCGAAAGTGGGGGCCAGAAGCATCTGGTTGTTGAAGTGATCTTTGTTCGAACTTTTTTGTGGGCGCTCGACCGTCTTCATTTAACCATCAATGAATTCTTTGTTAGATACCCTGGGAAAGTTTTTTTAAACTCTAGATAATTTTAGTTTATTTTGAATCAGCCATGTGTACTCAAATGTGTAATTTGATAATACAAAATCAATATTTATCACCGAAAAGATATCGTTACCGTAGTTAGTTATGTCATAACCGCATAGCGTTTGTTATACTTGCAGATAATTTTGGTGCATTTAAATCATTTGGAGTTGCATAATATTGGCGGAGAGATGTCTTGTATCTATTTTAGTATTTGCAGATATTTAAGATGCTTTTCTGTTGGAGATAACGAGATTGTATTGTTTGATATTTGGTTAAATAAGAGTACGGGCTCAATTTTATATTGATTTTTATCATACAGTGTTTCCATGCCAAAACTTGTTTAAAAACGGCAACACACTGAATGATTCTTTTACAAACTCCCAAGTTTTACTGGGTGTTCTACTCATGCATCAATTCACGAAAACAAAATCAGCTGTTTTAATACAAAAGTTCAATACCTACTTGACCAAAATGTATGAAACAGCTGATTTTTTTTCGTGATCTCAGAGTTGGTTCCATAATGAAAGTTGTTCATATGCATGGGTAGAACCCCTGTAAAAAATGGAAGACGGTAAAAAAAAATCATGCTGTATAGCTTACTGTTAAGTTCCCACGTCTAGCAAATTACGTTCGCAAATCAACTCAAGCACACAAGATCCATTACTGTAGCAGTGGCGCGGTGAACCTAATTTCTTGCCACAGCGTGCCAAACGTAAAAACGGTGTGGACCGACACACGGCAATTTACACTTCAAACGTTTACACGGTGAAGATAAGGCATTATCACCAAACTGTCAACAGCGATATCTGTTCGTGTACATTAATCATATCATTAATTAGTTTGTCGTTCTCATGAATATAATGAGACATCAACTGAATCAATTACAAGTCGTCAAAGGTGCACAGTGGCTCCGTGTATCGCGAAACGTGATTAATTGTGATATGATCGAAGATAAATCAAGGAATATGATTATTTTTTATCCATCATTACTTATGTCATTTTGTAATGTTACTAGAAAATGTTATCAAGGCTGGTCACAGATACTTGGTTTATTGGAATACCTGTGGATCCGCAGATGCGATCTCCTAGCCCCCTTCTTATGTGCAAAAGACAGTTAGACACCAGGGAGTTTTAAACGGTAGATGTCTGACATACGCCTTCCCAAATCGTCGCGACCTAACCTGACCTGGTTAGGTCACTCCATGGGAAACTTCACAAGAAAGGCACTTGAGCATCAATGGTGATTAGTAGTAATCACCCACTGACTTGGTGACCATCAACTGTTCTGATTTACTGACCAAACGTCAGTGCCTACCCGTATTCACTATACGTCAGTAGGTAACTAGTAATTAGGTACATTGAGCTATTATCGCAACTGCAGTCACCAGGGGCTTGCGCCAACGCATACGATATACCTAATAAGGGCGTGACGTAAGTACACAATTTCATATTTTGTTTCGCATTCCTCGCTTTTTTAGTACCTGACGTGCGCTGATGACGTACCTGACATAACGCAATGGACTTCAAAACTCGGAACTATAAACTCAAAATAGTTCGAAAAAGGACCTTCCTGCTATACATAGATTTCAGTGAAAATATAAAAATAGAATGTTCAACTGTTGCTAGGTTAAGTAGTTGTTTTGCGTGTCATTCTTAGAATAACGGAGTCTTACTCGTAATATCAATGCGATAACACTGCACAAAAATAGTTATTGCAACTATTATTCTTTTGAAGTCGTCTATACCGAAGTAGTGGTGGTTATATCGATTGCGATATATTTTCTTCGCGAACTATCTTGTACATATAATGTAACCTATCTGAACCACCTGACCCTATTCATCCCGTTTGACGGTACGAAGGTAATATTATTACCAGCATTTAAAAGACTGTCGACCTTAGCATCATAAATATAACTTAGTGCTAATACACACGAGCGACACGCGTCAACGGAAGAAACAACTGCAGCCATCGACGTGTGCCGACAACATGCCGCTCGTGTATTTGAGCACTTATTCAATTTTCTGAAACATGAAACAGACAATAATGTCTATGTATATAAACATCAAGCCGACAGCTCTGCGTACTTATCTATTCACACAGAACTTAAACAATAGAGATATTCCTTTGTTTTCTGTTGGCGAGATGCATCGCACCAACGCAATGCAACGCATCGCTCAGTTTATTTAAAATTATGGCAATACTACTTATCATATTCCACAATAGTCTGGCAACAATTACAATGGCTTCTACGATGACCAATCGTCGCATAATGGTATATAAATCTATGACCCATTAAAGCGGCCCCACCTTAACTAGAGATGTCCTATTTACGCACCTTGGTGAATAAGCCCATACAAAGTCAGTCACGCGTTGCGTACACGATATAACACTAATTTATCTGATAGATCGCTTTTGACGTACATTGCTGGTGACATTTCAATTTGGATCTTCAAAGCATAACATAGCGGGTAATGTAAGGATATTCAATATGCGTCGTTTGTTTAGTTTGAAATTGGATAATTATTTGAAACTAGCTGTTGACTTTGATTGTATGCGTACCTATAGCTATTATTTTAAATTACAGTGAGGATGTCATTTAAGTTATTTTAGGACGTTTTTGTGCAGCAGCAGTTCCAAGGTCTGTTAATGAAGGCTCATGACATTAAAAAGAATGACCGTCATTGACATAATTGCGAACTTAAAAATTATTACGATGCAGCTAATCTTAACAATGATTTAAGCTGACAATGAATTTAAGATGTAACACGTAGCAGGAACAAAACGGAGTCTTGGTTTATGTCATGTTCATTCTTCAATATCATTAATTTATATAGCCTATTAGGATCGAAGGTTGGGTCAAACACAAAAACGCGTGAAAAAGTGTTCAGGTTATATAAATTCCAGGTGTACATTATTAGAGCATGTTTGCGTTTTTATTACTTAAGATTAAGTTGTCGGCATACTATATTTGATCTTATTTTATTTATAAGAATAAATTTATTAATTTTCTGCTTTCGTTTATAGCAAAATGTCTCCTACTGTAGACTGTTCGGATGCTTAGCACCTCAATTTGATAGATGTTTAAAAATATTTCAGGAACAATAAATACATTCTTTTAATGTGAATGTACGTAAAAAATAAACAACTTTTCATATTAGCGTAGATAAAAAAATCAGCAATCCATATTTACGAATAAAAACATATAAACATATTGTTCTAATATTTGTAGTCTTCTACTGTAGACACGTAAAACTCACACAATTTTAAATATTTCGAACACACCTAATATATTTTTTGGGTTATGTTGGCATCACTGCTTCAAATGTCGCTCATTCGTTCGTAATTTTCTTAAATGACGTCTGCGTCGGTGAAAAAATACTGCTAATAAAGGATACACAAGATTTTGGTCGTGTTTTGAAGATCTTTTCTGTGTTACGTATATATTGGTAAGTAGATAATTAAAAATTATATAAATCGTAAGCGTTTATGTGCATTAGGGATAGGTTTGCAAAATCCAACATGCTTTCATTCTAACCTCAAAATATTTTAAGATATCTTTTTTATTTTACATTATGTCTTTCCTGTAGACATCTTTCCTGTAGATGCATCTGTATAAAATAAGTTTCACTCTGGCTGAAACATCTTTTTTTCTGTAAAAGACATTCGTGTGACTGGAAGCATGGATCCTTAAAATGTATGGAAATGATGTAAATATTGTTACAGTTACGATGCCACGGGCAAGTACAAATAGGATTCAGCTTTCTGAGGAAGACAAAAAAAGGCGCAGGCGTCATCAAAAGAAGCTCGGTATACGTAATGAATGAAGCAGCATTAGAAGAAAGAAGAAGACAGGATAGGGAAAGATATCGACGAAAAAAAGAACAAGGCAAAATTAAAACTATTCAAGACTGCACCCCTAGAGAACAACGACAAATCAGAAAAATATGTAAGGAAAAGACCAAATTAAGACGTCAGAAGGAAAAAAATAGTAAAAATGCTTTGCATTTCGCTGAGCAGAATACTCCACCGTCGAGTCCTTCATGTTTGCGTATTAATGTTGGGAATGCTATTGTGAAACGCAACGCGTGAAAATTAAGAATCGAAAATAAGTACCTAAAAAAAAATACTTGTGATTTAAACTAAATTGGCAAAGTACCGTATGAGAGCTATTCGATCTTGTAATAGAGAAAACAAAGAAAATAAAGTTTCTCAAAGGGTGTTTAAGAAGGCGCAAGAAAGTATAATTTATTGGAATTTCTACAGGAAAGATGTCCGTTCTGTGGGCAATTTTTTATCATTTCTTATTTTCTAAAATAGTTGAATTTTCAAACTTTATTCTGTCATGTAACGAACGTGTTTTTATTTTGATCATTATAAATTAAGTTCTGTAAACAAATCATAAAACGTGATGACATACTAAGGTTTATGTTCTTATCTGTAGACAATTAGGTCTTTTCTGTGGCCTTATAAAAATGAAAATTGTTATTTTTCGAAAGAATATGTAATACTGATCTATATCGATATTATTAAGAATTATAAGAGACTGTTACACGAATAAAGGTTGATTTTCAAACTCATATGTGAGGTTTTATTTTTTGGAAATGATGAATTACATATTTTGTGTTTGACCCGGTTATACAACAATTCAACACAATAGCTATAAACTGTTCGAATTCGTAATGTTATAGCATCCAGGAAATCTACACGATGATTCTACTACACAAACGCACCTACATGAAAGCAAAAATATGATTCTTAGGACACGTCTACCTCAATTTTAACGTTATCTATGATTTTTTATAACCATTTATAATCATATGCATAGATGTATATGTTTCGAACCTGTAGTGATATTCTGTAAAAATCTCACCGTGATAACTTGGGTGAAGTGAGCTTAAAGTGAGCATCATTAGTGTTAATCCCTAGCATCAGATGGAATGACAGCTCACTTCACTTAACTTCTTACGGTGAGATTCTAACAGAATCGACCGGGTGATGTCACAAGCGAATACCAGTGTTCTAGCGGGGACTAAACACAATCAGACACAATGGTACAATGATAGAACCCACTTATATTACGCTAATCAGATTAGATATGCCTGTTGCTACGATTTCGAAATTAAACATTACACTACACGTACAGAATACTTATAGTATATACCGATTATAGTTTCGTACAATTAGGTGAGAGTGAAAGATAAACCGAATATTTCTGTGTTTCTATTTTGGTTCAGGAAGGAATACGTTTAATACGATTAACCTTCACCCTGTTTTACTATCTGTATTCTGTAATTTGTATATTATTGTATCTTATTCAATTTCAAATTTATTTTCGCTCGGAATTTATAGTTTTTACAATGTGTACGTAGATCTGAGGGGCTCGTGGTTAAATGAGGGGCCCGTGGCTAAATTATAACAGCCGCACAGGTCGATCGATCAGGTTAAGCTATGCTTGCCACGGTTGGTTTGTGGATGGGTGACCATCTTTACATACCGAGACCCCTCCGTGCCTCGGAAAGCACGTTAAACCCGTTGGTCCCGGCTGTCATTCGTAGATCTTTTACAGTCGTCAAGGGTAGTCTCAGAAGCCCGAAAGTCTGACAACCAGTCTTACCTAGGGGTATCGTATTACCCAGTAACTGGGTTGTGCAGGACAGATAGGCAGTCGCTCCATGTAAAATACTGGTGTTCAGCTGCATCCTGTTAGACTGGAAACCGACCCCAACATAGTTGGGAAAAGGCTAGGCAGATGGTGACAATGTGCAAGTAGACGTAATTTCTAGAGGAGTTACATCTCGCATTCTTGTATAACAGACTACTAATGGCTGGTTATGGATGGAAAAGAGTGGTCAGGGATCGAGCTCATTGGCGAGCAAATGGGGAGGCTACGAGTACTAGCCAGGAACTGTAATAGGCTGATGATGATGACATTTTACCAACCCACAGCAAAAGATTTAAAAAGAGAACTCATTTGAGATTATCAGTGCCGCATCTACATGTAGATGTAACTCTTGTCGCTGTTCGTCTCTCCATCTATGTTTTAGCTTCTTACGAAGTCATTAAAACTTACGATACTAAAGGCCCAGTCAGTATCATTTTAACTTTCAATTTAGTTCCACCATTAAATGCAAAACAATGTTGTACCTTACCTAGAATACTAGTAACTTAGGTAGCAAAAGAAAGTGCATGTCAAAACTTTCGCTAATAACTCCTGTCTCCTAACAGAAGCACTAAATTCTTATTGGTTTTCTAAAAAAACGACAATGTATCTAATTGTTTTAAACGTTATATCCTCATTAATTGTTTTAAACGTTATAATTAAGAGCATAATTACTTCCACTATCAGAACCACTGATAAACGTAATCACGTTTACATCTCATGTTGCAATGATGACGTAACCTTGAGATTTGATGATGAAAATAAAAAGAACATAGAAAGAAAGAAAGAAAACACGTTTATTTGAAGTAAACATGACGACAAAAAAGCACGAGTTGGGAGTAAAATATGCGTCACGCACGTCCACGCAAAACGGCCATCGTTCAGCATAATGCTACCACCCGAACATCACATATTATAAGATTTTAGATACAGCAGAAGTCTCTCCCTAATATAGTCAGTGAATATTTAGTCAAAGCTAATGGTACAATATCATGTATGTAAGTATATAGTCCAAGTCGCTGTTGTGTGACCACTGGGGACACGAGATAACAATACCGGTCCATATTAATATCTGTACATACTCCTCTATACACTAGTGTATTTATTATTAACCAGTGGGACACTTGATATTATAACTGGGCCAGATATCAAGCGAATTTTGATCTACTTTGAACGTAGACTGTAGCTAACAGATTGCAATCTGCATTACCTGACATTATTCATCGCATGAAGACCTAATGACACCATTTTTTTTGCGCGGCGTAAGCGCAACCGTTGATACAAATTCGCGAACCAAATTATATCGCGCTGGGGGTGAAAGTAGACGTGCTTTCACTGCATTCAGCGTTCAGATAAAATAATTTTTAGCTCGTGACATTCTACAAGATCAGATGATACACCACTTAAAAGCCCTAACCGGTGTTTAAAATTGATACATAAAACTTGGTTGTCACAAATGTACCGCCCACTAGCAATAAATTATCATTTATAATTTAATAACGGTGTTTAAACTAAGATATGTGTTTGCTCCACATCGGCTAATATAAATTGGCAGTGACAAAATTAAACGCTCTGCATTAGTATTCGTCAGCTTGCAGAGATAAAAATGATTGATGGGAGAAGAGGACGCTGTAGCATGAAGTATGTATTTATCAATATGATTCGAATATCCAACATTATGTAGTTCTTGCTAACTGTTAACCAAACAGAGGATAGCAACCGTCTACCGCACACAATCGTGGAATCAGTAATAAATAAGTCGTTGGTCACGGTCGTCTACAAACGTCATATTCACACAAAATCAACAAGTGTAAAATGTGTAGACACACAATTAAAATTTAAATGTCCTTCGTTTACGACTATTGAACTCTAAATTAGACCTTATGCAATAAGTGGTAAGTAGCAGTTTTGCAGTCTCATATAAATAAAGTCTATGTTTAGAATGTGAAATTATCATTTCCGCCAAAAAATAATGACGGTGCGATGTGAATCAACTCGTAGGAAAGCTTAACTAAATATTTTGACATAATCATAGATTAGATACGAATACCAATCTCTAGTGTATAATTATTTCGATAAACCAAGACTAAGAAGAATTTTCATCTTCAAAAAAAGTCAACACCAAGTCGACTATTTTACGAAACAGATAATCCGAACTTAAAATCCATTAATTTTAAGATTACCCCAATTAAATACTAGAAATTTGCTAGAAATCTATCACTAAGAACATTTAGAAATTGATAAAGATGAAACAGCGCGTAATCTTGCTGCAGCGACTCTCACAAATGACCCTAGATCTGAGCACATTAGTGGCATTGCTATCAAATATTCAGCGTACACGAGAGGCATGTCAGGACGTATACTAGTTATAGGTACAGTTTGCCATCCGGCTATTATCATGGCTGCATCGGCGAGTGGAAAGCAATGGCACTCACCTACGACAGCCAGATACGTTAACTTCGTGCGTTTCCATATACGGCTAATTCGAAATTGCTTACTTTGATACGGTTAAGTGGAAACTCATTTTTGTTGAGTTGCGCTTCTTCGTAATGCGTTTGGCTAAGTGATTTGATCGAGGCTTTTATGTTTAAGCTACTTTGGTCATTCAATTGGTACTATTTTGAGTCGGGAATACAATCCTATCTGAGAATTTTTCTGTCATTAAACGAAGGTATTTTATTCTATTGACGAACGCTCCTCAAATGGTGTAACATTTTTCACGGAATGAGCACCACGTCTTAATGAATTGCAAAGCATTTCTTTATTTATTATTTATTTTACCGTTTATGTACACACATATATAAACAGACAAGAAAAAAACAGAAAGAAGAAAAATAGGTATAAAGGTGATGCTTATTTCATTAGAAATCTCTTCCAGCATACCTGCGATAGGACAATAGATAGAGTTATGTAGACAGCGTGTGTTCTGTATTTACTAAATCTTTCGCAACATCATACAATTTGAATGTAGTCCCAATTAAGGTTACGTAATCAATTTTTAACTGTAATTCAAATACTGACGAAGTTAAACGCAAGCCAGTGTTTTTAATCATACGGATAAAAAACGGTGTATCGGCAAATATAATCATAGCAAGAATCATCGCCAAGTCTGCAATCATGGCAATTCAAAATTTTATTACCGGTAATTTTACTTTCCGTTCCGAATTGACGCTTGTAAATATTTTTTTATCGTTTGTATATAGATTAGAATGAAGATTCTGCGTGACTGAGATCTTAAGAGGCCGATTGAGTTTACATGTTTTAGAAAAAGACGACTTTTTCTAAATGGGAACATAACATTTGGATATCAAACCGCAGAATATACCAAAGCCACATTTGCACTGTGATTCCTCTATGTGCGACGCGTATGCGTCATAATTATTCTCTAAAGGCCTTGTCTGATAACATTGGTGTGATGGACTGCGTCCTCAGTTGAATGTAGGCGCGAGATAAATGCATTCACTCGACATGTGCAACAATTATTATGTTCTACAATTCAACAGCTGAACACCGATACATCGTAGCTTCGAGGAGGCGTTTCTTGTGAAACTACACAGATGTTGAGTACAGCTTTGTCTTATTTTCATGTCAAACAGGCGTAAAGTCGACGTCCATTTTCTGGTTTCCGGTGACGATAATAAATTTTCGCGAGTACACATTTGTTGAAATATTATGACTTACGAATATTTCGTATTATGCAAATATTAAGTTCGGGCGCGATTGTTGATTCATGTCTCCACTCGGAAATGTCAATTCGAAAATCGTCGTGAGACTGAGAATTTATTTCAAACATGTTGATCGCATTAAATTCACCAACGTGCTTGTCTCAAGTAGGTACGGAGATAATAAAATATAGATACAGCACTGACCAGCCTCAAAATTCAGTCAGGCGCATGATTCATTCTATGAGCAACGCATCAGTACCTTCATCTCAAGGATAACGTCAACGTAAACATGACTACTAAGTTTGTATAGTAGTGAAATGTGTAGCTGTAAAAACTGCTCTCCAACTGCAACAATTCCTAAAGGAGTACTCCCATAACCTTGAAAATCCCAATGGGCATTGTATACGTCATTCTTACTCCACGAGCGAACGCACCTGGCCATCAGCTGTTACAAGTACCTCAGTCACCCTATAAAATGCAACAGAGAGTAGGGTGGTCCAAAAACCGTTGCGAATGTCTTAATGCGTGTAGTTTGAGGAAATGAAGCGGTACGGTTTGCTTATTGCTGGTGGTCGGGAGGCTAAACGTAACCGTTCGCTAATCACGCCACTATTACGAGGATAGTGGAGGTGCGCCCGCGCTGGCGTAGATCCCACTGTGGGATCAACAGGTTATAAAACTAGTTTTTTTTATTTTATTTTTTTTTATTCTTAAGTAATATGTTGTGTTTGACGTAAGATCATTTACTAAAGATAATGTTGTAATAATTCGGAAATATTTAGATAATATACAACGTGTCACGTTAAATGCGCAAAACCTCAGACACCCCAACTGATTTTTAATTCAATTGTCCTATTTCACAGGAAAATAAGTCATTAAAAAAATTGCAAAGGTTTTATATGCTGTTTTACTTTTACTGGCCATTCTGATCGTTTCTTGCGTCTGCGACGACGCTTTATCGAGGGAGGAGTCATAACCGGGCCGCTGCGCCGCGCTGACATCGGGTTGCTTGACCTATTAATAAATAGACACGGCAACGTTTTTAATGAAGATTTTTTGAAAAATGTGACCTATATTAAAAAGTGGTTCAATTGATTCTGCTCGTTATTCTGATCAAACTATTTTCAGGTTTTGCGCATTTAACGTTACACGTTGTATAAGCTAACAGACTCAACATAATAACACAGTATTTAATACCTATAAAAAGGAGGGAAATGAATCGTAGGGCATCAAAAAATTCGTCCGCATCGCAGTCAACAGGAAAAGTGCCCAAAAGGCTGGCAGCGTTGCCACGTTGTATGGCGATGCTGATTCTTTCGGCAAAACATAAGCTAGCCCTTTGGTCTCGTGAAGAGTCAACCAACCGTCTGGCGATGTCTCGAAAAACCAAGTGTACCTAATTAAATATTTTAAAAAATGCAGGTTTTATGCAGAAATTCTGTTTTATGATGAGAAGAATCGTGATTTAGCCCAATTAGGAATTTAATAAACAAAAACACGACAATTTATACAAAATATAACCCTCGTCAAATTACAACGTTAATGAAAAACAAACAACTGTAAGATTCGAAAAAATCCGCTACCTAGCTACAGAAAGAGACAAAATGAACTGCTTAGACCAAACTGAAGCATAAATTCAATTACTTTTTATGTGACAGTAATTGCACACTCATTATTTAAAAGGCAATGTTAATCATTCTACGATAAATAATTCAGGAAACGGAATACTTAGGCGGTCGAGTAGTTTTTCTCAGTTTGCCGACCGCGGCTTAAATTGAATACGTACAAACAAGAATAAGATAAAACATAAATATGTTTTGAAACAAATGACAGCCATTTAAATTAAATTTACCGTCCTAGAATTTAAGATAGGTACAGTTAAGCATAGACTAAGAGAAGGTACTTGAACCGAACGCAAGGAAATCGTAAAATATGATCATAAAACGTGGAAAGTACTAGCTTGGTAGGTAGGTACGTCCCTATCATATTAGTATTTACTGCCCGCCGCGATTCTCGATAAGATATCTATTTAGCGGTGTTAGATCGCTATGGACATTACTATTAATCGGGAGTTATTCCAACGTTTTAATTATCCCCTCCGAGCAATTTCCGATATACACAAGCTAAATTGATTTATCTCTTAACGTATCCACCAATAACCAAACCCGTTTCCGAGATTCACGCAAAGCAATAAAATATTGAAAAAATAAGTACGAAACAAGCTAGGCTGAACCTTGGACGCGTGTGAAGTTTGTGCTCATCAAATGACACACACAATTGGACAAAACTAATCAAACTGACGTAACAACGATTAACCCTTAGCTGGTATCGCCTTTTTTGGCAACACTACCGGTATCGTGGGTCATATTTTACCCATACCAAAAAATCTGTTGTAGAACGTAGATTTTTTTATTATTTGTATAAAACATGGTTAGTTATGAAATAAAAAAACATTTTTTTACAAACTTATCTTGATTTAATTTTAGAATATAAAAAAAATATCATGTTTTACACGCATTTGTAACTAATCTAATTTTTTGTCACTTTTTGGTTAGTGTGAACTTAAAACATAAAAAAAAAATAGAAATGTAAGAAAAACTTTAATGTTCGCTATGTTCGCTTCTGGGTCAAATTTGACCCACGATACCTACTAAGGGTTAATTAATTACCAACCTAAGTAAGCTAAGTAACCACACTTAAAATATCACCCGACACACCTATTCAATAAAATTAAAACATACGTAGGTAGTTGCTAAACAATTGGCGCGTTGCAAATTATTTAACTTGGTATTCCAATTCCACATGATCAGTTTATTCAACAATTTTTTGTTAACAAAACCGTAAAGAAATGAATAAAAATACTTACCAAGGATATCGTGCAAATTACAAACTATTCGTATCGTAACTTCGATTCGTTGTCGAATGCACGTTGCAATTCAAGTCCTCGCCAGATTTTTTCCGGATCACTCAATTCCGCTCACTGTCGCACTGTCACTTTTCAAGCACGGCCGGCTTTTTTAAAAGTTATCACGCCAAAGTGTGTGCCTCCGTGGGAACGGTGCGTGGTGTCGATTCGATGGATCGTTGCGGACTGACTTGCGGCTGACGGTCGCACGCCGGCCGCCGACTCCGAAACTCGACTTGTGTTCACTAGACACAGAATAGGGACATGCTGTGCATAATCAGCACTGTGCATCGGTATGATCCAACTTTATTGGGAATTTATAAATTATAATGGTCTTGTCCTTGAAACCTTAGTCAAACATCCCCATAATGACCAGTAATTTGTTTTACTTAGCGACTAATATACACCCAGATTTTGTGGTTTTTCTAGAAGTTATCTCAGTCTGACAGTTTATGATACGTGTAATTTTGACAAACAACTCCGTAGCATAAACCGCTGAAAGCATTGACCGCAACATCGCGTGAATATAATTGAGTCTGACTACTTGGTACCATAAAATATAGTGTTCATCATCCAATGATTTTGTATACTGGCGCACACGACGGTGCTGGATTAACACAGTGTCTAATTGTGGGAAAACGCGGCGTGCTCGGTTCAAGATCGTACGACAATCGCGCCACCTCGGCTATTCGCGCCTTTTACTAAACACATTTTTTTTCTCGTGCAGATGCAATGACTTTTTGGAATAACACCGTTGTTTTAAAAACGGGTTTTAAATGGGTATTTATCAATTTTGTTGTTTGACTGGATATAATAAAAAACGTCAGCAGTTATCAGTATTGTCAAACAACGTTAACACAGAGTTGAGTAATTGACGTCATATTCGATAAATTACTTTATTGATAAATGTGTAAGTAAAGAAAGTACAACACTGCAGTTTCTAAAAATATTTTTTGGTAGGTAGAGTAAACCGTAGTAGGTAAGCAGAGCCAATAGTAATGTCTATAATTAAATAAATTGCTCTTCTATCTCAAGCGGTAGGCAATTAAGAGTACAAACAATAGATATAATAGCTCTGGAGATAGCTTATCGATGGTCTAGACTTAATTGTTTGTGACAAGCTATTTATTAATTTGAATTTCCCAACTCTTGGGTTGAAATAATGTATTTTAAGGGTGCGTCCACATCTGGCGAATGCGCCGCGAATGCGCAGCTGGCGAGCCGTTCGCGAGCCGCCCGTGAGCTGCGCGTGTGCATTTTACGTCCAGCTCACGTGCTTACACTTTCGTTTGCCTAGCATCAGCGCGGGGAGGAGCGATAGCGCACGCGCGACACTTGCGCCGCGCGCGAACTGCGCGCGGGCGGCGCAGGAGCGGCGCACGAACAAAAATGCACGCGCGCAGCTCGCGGGCAGCTCGCAAACGGCTCGCGAGCTGCGCATTCGCGGCACATTCGCCAGATGTGGACGCACCCTAAGAAGCAATAAATTTTGCGAGATTGTTATTTATTTTACTGGGTCCTAAGAGTGCTTACTGTGTCTCAATTTCATATCATTTGACAAATTGACATAAATAAGTGAAGCTGAGATAAATAATAACTATACAAAGTGGTTGAACTGTTCAAATATACCTGTGTCGTGGACAAACCAAACCCTAAAGCAGATAAAGGAGAATGCCAACCAATGGGCCCCTTAGTTTTGGTGCCGTGTCAAGACTATTTACTTCTCAAAAATCAAGTCGTATTTTTATATGGTCAAGTTTGTTTTATCAACATTTCTTTTACCCTGGGATTGAAAAACTAAATTAATATTTATTTTATTGAATTTATGTCAGTTCCGCCATTAAAACTTAACCTGAATGTTGCCAGACGACAAATTATGTCAATGAAATGATTGTAATCGATTGAAAATATCGATATTTTACTAATCCGCCTAAAATTACCGGAGATAGGCTACAATAGCTTTTCTCCCATCGTAATCTAGCTAAAGCTCTCACCTAAGCTAATCCCACATAATTATCATGTGTTTCATGGTAATTCCTACCGTCAGAAATATTCCGCTACATTCATACCTGTCGATTAGTTTCTTTAAAAAACAAAAGTTAGTACCACATACATTATTCTGGCTAGTACTCAGGTTAGAATCTCCCATAAATACCTAAATAGCATTTATCGAGCGTTTATCGTGGTTAACTTTTTATGTAAATAGCATTATTTATAATAAATCGATTTGGTAAATCGATTACCAAAATATTTAACATGGTCACACTTTTAGACAGATCTATATGTCAAATCAATGCATCAATCAAATTGTTTCGTGCCGTTTGTTTTGCGTCGAGCTGAATTTATTCCTCCGTATTTACTTCTGTTCTTTACGTTCCTCCAGTGGATTTGTTTTGTGATATTGGACTGTTTTAGTGACAAGTGAGCACATTGACTCTATTTACTTTAAGTGAGCTTTGGACTCTTGTTTTAGTGATAAGTGAGCAAATTGACTTTATTATAGTTATTAAGTGAGCCTTGGACTCTTGTTTACTCCTGAAAAATGTCTACACCTGGTAGAGGTCGGGTAAACCGCCCTCTCTCGCCGGTGTGTCAGTTGCTCTCTACGTTTGTCGCCTAATCTTCGTAGACGTCAAATCGAAGAATTTGATGAACTAATACTTATCCTGAGATCCTGGGTAACACCTACACCGGTAAGTTTATAGTGTGTCATTTACAAGACTTATACGAACACAGGATGCCTATGTTTGGTCAATCAAGGGGTCATCGTCAACTGTAAATCGCTATTATTTCCACTTTAACAGAAATGAACGTTTTAGGCAGTGTAAGGTGATCTGTGAGAAAACCTAGACCATAGCAATAAGCACATGAATAAATGAGTATGTATTATCTATTTAAGATTTCACTGATTTATTTTTGTTATCTTTTCAGATATCCTCGATGTCATTCTGTGTCGATTGTTTTGTATTATTACAAAACTGGACATCATGAACCACAACATTATCCCTTGTATCCCCTGCTCTTGGACACCTCAAAATATGTTTTGCATGTGGCATGTCAATTGCAAGTTGCAGAACTCATAGGGTTAGTCAAGACTGTTCTCAAAGGAATTTTATACTAAGATGGACACCTGATTAACACGTAAGTGTTTTAATTGTGGCAGAATAACTATGATTGAACTAATTGAACAAAAATAAATAGTATAAATATAATATTTTCTTATTTTTAGATCTTGCATTTGGAACAAGTTTGCCGTGCTTGTTGGGAGGCTGCATCGAGAGAAATACACAGCCAGGCCGTTGGTGGAGTTAACAGACCCACCGTGGAGTCTGTGTCAGTGACTGATAACAAGGACGATAACATCACAGGTGCTGTGATTCCTGTACCACCTCCACTACCACTGCTGGTTCTACCACCTCAGGAACAACAATTACCTCGAGCATTTTCAAAAATAAATTCACTAAAGTACAATTGGGTTTTGGCAATTTCACAACATTGCCTGTTCCTTGGTTATACGAACACTGAATGTCTTTTAATAATAATAATAATAAAACCATTTATCCATCCATTTTAGCATTTTTTTTTTTTTTTGTTTAGTTATGAGGCACTACAAAAGAAGTTTCGTTGTTACATCATAAAGTATATAGAGTCACTGGTAATTAGTGACCGATACTTAAACACATGATTCTACTCATCATTACAAACAACTTTTACTATCGGACCAAATCTGAAATCACGAAAGAAAAAAATCAGCTGTTCCCTGCATTTATGTTCGTACGAGTCGTCAAAATGTAGGTAACAGCTGATTTTTATTTCGTGATTTCGGATTTGGTCCAATAGTAAAAGTTGTTTGTAATGATGAGTAGAATCATGTGTTTAAGTATCGGTCACTAATTACCAGTCACCCTATATATTCCCTTCACTGCAAGAATCTGCAGATATCATTTACATAGCAATTGTTGAAATACAGTAAATTATTTATCAGAATTTGTTCAAAGGGAACATATAAATAGAAGACATACGATTTTCCAAAGCATAAACAGCAGTGCTCCCCATCTAAATAACTTTCCAAGATTATCATTAATCGAATTAAAAATGATTTGCTTTAGAATCTTACCAATTAAAACAGGCAAGATACTATTATGAGGAGCATGTGCAGGCGAATGGTACCTACTGTGTAGAAATAAGCAATGAATTAATAGAAGATTTACCCTTAATATTAGGTCAAAACAATTGTCTAGTTAGCGCCACAATTAAATCGAGACATGTGAGTAGCAGGATTTAGTACACATATTTATTAATAAGTAGAGAGCAACATAGGGCAAATTCTTTAGAGAATATCATTGCTTATTATTGTAGTTGCTTAGTGGGAAATCATACAGTAGGGTGCTGCACTCATACTATGGTATACCATATTGTGGTATTTAAGCTGGGGTCGTTTTAATGATATAAGTGCCCCAGTGCAATTTCTAGACCATATATTCCTTGAAGAATAAATGTTTTTCCTACCATTCATTGTTGTTTTGTTTTAAAGTAAGCAACCGTAGGCAGCTTTGCTTGTGAATGATCTTGTGGTTGTTGTAACTTAGCCATGAGCTCCTCTAACCTAAGGCTTTAGTTGTAGGTAAGTATTTATTTTTAACAATACTAACCAATAGTGGTGAGGCCACAGCCTACTTAACGCTGACTGCCGGCACGGCACGGCAAGGGATATTTGTAAGCGAAAGTACTTAACCTACATAATTTATCTAGCAAGAGAAGAAGTTACGTAGTGTTTTCTAAATTCTGGAATCAATATTAATACTAAAACAATAGTATTATTTTAATTTCAAATATGTTAAAACAAAAAAAAAACTAGTTTTATAACCTCAATTTCAGCATCCGAAAAAATAAGATTTCTCTTAAACTAGGGTGAAAAATTGAAAATCGATTTCAGGATATGAAAAGGTAATTCCAGGTCTACAAAACCAAGTTAAAACCACCGTGACACGCGAAGTTTTTTAGGGGCCCAAAACTTCTAACAAAATGGGCATTCTCCTTTAAACAAGTGGTACAGAAGTACGAGTACCACTGACTTAAAGAGTTTACCTAATTATAACTTCTATTTTTGAATATATCACAACATATAACAAAAGGATAGCTAGATGTACCGACGACCTCAAAAAGGTGACTGGGACAGACTGGATGAGGAAGGCAGAGGACAGGATGTTGTGGCGCAGCCTGGGAGAGGCCTGTGTCCAGCAGTGGACTGCGATAGGCTTAGTTGATTGTAGGATGATAACAAAAGGAATACCATCAAGCATAGTGACAGTCCTGATCGTAGATACATCACGAATTCAGGCCACTCATGGTCGAACCAAACTCCCATAAGTAGTCATCCATTGTAACGAACTATACTCGTACCACTATACCAGACTACTATTCAGCAACGGACATAGAGCTGATATGACAATGTCATAAATTCGCAATTCAGCAACAAAATACTTAAACAAATATTTCTTGCTTTTAATCAAAAATACTGACATATGATTGGCTAGACTGAAATCAAAATAAGTGGCGAGATATTTATTCGATGATTTCACAAAATAATTTCTACTTAAAGTATTTTTTTCATAGAAGCATTATGTGTTACAACATGTAATCAGTTTCGCGAAGTGTTCCGAGTTCTGATTAAGCAATCACAGACGACATAGTTTATTGGTAATTCAATATTGAAGCCTTGTTTGAAATTATCGGTAATAAGTACTTATTATACACTAACTTTTGCCCGCGGCTTCGCTCGCGTTAATTTCCTTCTATTTGGCGCTAATGCCTACGTACAAATTTTGAGCATTGGACACACAAGCCACGCCAGACGCAGACGCCAGCTATATGAGCGTGAACATGCTACATATATCTGGCCATGGGAAAACCATGGCTTTTCCAAATGCACCTCTGCTACCTGTAATGTTTGCCATAATATTATAGTTAGGAGGATGAAAAACCGGTCTATCGACACTCTAGACTCACAACATGTATACGGCTTATATTAAAAAAAAAAATTCAAACATGATTCGAAAGACACGTGGCGCCATCTATTATCATAATAACGTTATTGTGGTTTTCCTCAGGAACAGCACTTTTTTTCGGGGTGAAAGGTGCCCTATGTCCGTTTCTGTACACCTGACAACATATATGCAAAATTTCAGGATGATCGGTTCAGTGGTTTAGGCGTGAAAAGGTAAGAAACAAACAAACTTACTTTCGCATTTATAATATTAGTTAGGATTAGTATTGGGATGGGTAATTAGCCACTTTTGGTTGTTAATATTTAGTCTGTGAGGGAGCAGTGTTAAGATTGCAGTGGTACACCTCACATTAGTTTATAGTTGAGACAAACGATTGGCTATGTAACCTTGTTGATATAATCGTAATGGGAAAATAGGTTTCTATGGAAGTAGAGGCAATCATGGAAACTATTGAAAACTTATACATACCATTTACGTAGACTTGGACGATTATCTACTAACTTTATGAGATTTATTTTGAAATCAGCTTTTAGTTTCTGGAGAGTTTGTTGCGCGACTTCTTCCCTACGAAAGTACTTGGAATTGGTGAAGGCGGGCGTTTTGGGGGACTGTCTTATGTAATTTTGACGTTAGATAAATGCTGATTCTCAGCCTAACTTGAATAAATGACTTTTGATTTGGTTTTAAGTTTTTTTCGAATAAAATGTAGTTTTAGACCCACCTTTGCAGTTTCAGTTTGCATTATTTTCGTCTTTCTTACCGTCCAGAATAATTATGACGTTATTAAAGTAAACTTTATTTATCAAGCTGCTTAGGTAACATTTATTTCTTTTCATGTTTTCCATACCAACTGTGACATTACTTTCAAAGATGACCTAAATTCAGAAAACCAAATTTCTGATTGAGGAGATTACATAAATGGGTAACGTCGAGTCCGAAATTGCTAGCGACCCAGTCTCCCAGAAAGTATGTACAGACGCCAGCACATCAAGCTACCCGAATCTGTAAAATTTTCCCAGTCAACCTTGAACCTAATATCTTAGTTATAAAGGTGAAAATCTATTAAAGAAATTTGACGGATTCTAGTAGCTTGATGTGCTGGCGTCTGTACATACATGAGGAAAATGCAATCATCACAAACGATGTTTCTTAGGAAAGAAGCTTAAAAGAGCTTAAAAGAAGCTTAAAAGAGCTAATTTTTGTTAGTCAAGCGTGTGTGTCCCCGCCAGCTAGGTAAATGGTTGTTTTTGCACATGTGAAAAAAATCGCGGCAGTAGTATATATAACGAAGTTAAAAGGAAATCTATCACAGCTAAGTAGGCTTTACAAGTTTATGAGTAATAGTCGACCAATTTACATTTGCAGTTGCAATGTATCGGAGAACATGATTTTCAACTACAATATTAAGGTTGTTCTAATTCATTCCAACTACGGAACCCTTCAGGGTGTGTGGGCCGACACGCACTTGGCTGGTTTTTGTTTTTTGTTATAAGTACGCATTTAGTAAAAAGCTGTTATTTTGAATTTACAAACGCTTCAATTTTATTCATTTGTATAGATTCAATTGGAAAGAATATACTTAATGGACAATCGATTAGCGTTGCACCACTTCAAATGACAGCGTGTTTTGTTGTGAATATACCGCTTTGCTGAAATATCTAAAATTATTATTTAGTCTCATAAAAGATACCTGAAACAAGAAACAAATGATTGCGTTAAGTTCAATTATTTAAGTAAACCATAATAGTATATGTATATAGTATATGTAGTATATGTATAGCATATGTAGTTTTTGGACACTGTGGTTTCTAAAACTTTTTTTTTGAACATCGTCACCAAGTCATCATCAATATAAAATGCAAATAAATACATTACGGAATCACCCATCACAATTAATAAGGTATTTTGAATTATAATTAGAGAAATTTAAAATCTTAATTACTTGTAACGAATACAAATAGATATTTTACCGTTGGAAAACCAGTAAAGGACGTATCTTAACAACTTAGAAATAATCAGTGAGCTTTTAAAGTTGTCTTGGCGGCGTTTAGTGGTCAGACAAAAGTCCCCCCGTGGCGCCATGACATAATGTACGACTACACGACTACTAAAAGGCGTGATAAAAGAACGGCCGGTCGATTCTGTTAGAATCTCAACGTGAAAAGTTAGGCGAAGTGAGCTGTCGTTCCATCTGATGCTAGGGATTGACACTAATCACAGCTCATTTTAGGCTCACTTCACCCGAGTAATCACGTTGAGATTTTTACAGAATAGCACTACAGCCGGTTGATTCTGTAAAAATCTCACCGTGAAATCATAAGTAAAGTGAGCACTTAATAGTGTTAATCCCTAGCGAATGACAGCTCACTCCACGCTCACTTCACCCAAGCTTTCACGGTGAGATGGTTACAGAATCGCACGGCAGTATTTGTTTATTTCTTCAAATGAAATCTAACAAGAATCCTATTATTTATGTTGTTGTTAAAACCATATTACAATAAGCTTTAGAATTCTAATAAATTAGGTACAGCATGTTGATTCTGTTAAAATCTCATCGTGAAAACTTGCGTGGAGTGAGCTGTCAGTGTCATCCCAAATATTTATAATCATAATTGAGATTTTAATCATATGTTTTATGCTAATTCTATTGATCATTTTATATAATTTCAAAACTAGTAACTATTTTAGTAGTCATAACATTACTATTTTGAGAGGGTATCAAAACCGAAACTTACTTCAGAATATCAATTTTGTTTTTTTTTTCCTAGACTAATATATATAATAAATAAGGACTAGCCTTTTTTTCCTAGATTAAAATCCCACGAAATAGTAATGTTTTGAGAATTAAAATACTAGCTTTGAAATTATATAAAAAGATCAATAGAATTAGCATAAAAAATATTATTGAAATCTCGATTATGATTGTAAATGTATTCTCACTCCACGCTCACTTCACCTAAGTTTTCACGGTGAGATGGTTACAGAATCGCACTGCTGTACCATGATTGCGTAATGCACTATCAATCTCAATCTAAATCATTTTAAAGGATATTGCTAATCCATTGGTTTATATGTTCGAAAAATGTGTCTGCTCAGCAACGTACATAACGAAATGAGTGTTGTTGAACTGTCAAAATGAAAGCCATTGCTACTGATGGTGTTACGCAATTACCCCGCTGACTGTGAAAAAGTAAGTGAACTTCTATTTGGACATCGCAATTAAAGTAACGTGAGAGCAGAGCAGTGGTGGCCCAATGGTAACGGCCGCTACTTACGAGTTGTAGGTCGTAGGTTCGAACCCAGACAGGCGGTTTACTTTGCGTAATTCACCACCGCTGTTCTCCAAACGGTGAAGGAAAACAAGTGAGGAATCTGGCATGTTCTGGAACCATAAATTCGAAGACATGTGACATCTACCACTCCACGCTGGGCCCGCGTGGTAGATTACGTGGTTCTTTACTCAAAAGACCATTTCAGACACCAATCTACATGGTCTTCACATGATCTGACCAAGATTTATTTATTTATTTATTATTTACTAGCGACCCGCCCCGGCTTCGCACGGGTGCAATGGAGAAACACTGATAATTTTAGTCATTGTTTCTCGTAAAAAGTATAGGATAAAAATGGTTATTGTGGGTTATCCCTAAGAGATAGACATATACCATCGCGGACTTTTTTGTAGATCTTTTTAAGGTGTACAATACTGTAGTACATTATTTTGATCTATCTCGACGGGTTCAGCCAGCGTTTACAATGTAAGCGCAAAAAAATGTGTTTATTTACGACATCACATTAGAAACCTCTAAAATTATCAGTGTTTCTCTACTATATTATGCATGTATTATAGATAAAAACCTTCCTCTTGAATCACTCTATCTATTAAAAAAAACCGCATCAAAATCCGTTGCGTACTTTTATAGATCTAAGCATATATAGGGACAGACAGACGGAAGCGACTTTGTTTTATACTATGTAGTGATTAAAACTTTAAGCACAAGTAAAAAAAAGTACTGTACAAAGGCGGACTTAATGCCTGAGGCATTTTCTACCAGTCAACCAAGGGTGATGCAGAGATTAATTATATGTCTGGACTTTAAAAGAGACTGTGATCTCTGAGTTTGTTTCGACCTTTCTTCTCAGAGTAGTCAGATAGGAAACGCCGACCTCATCTAGTTTAAAAAAATATGATTGACATGTAAAAGTGTTTGTATGTACAAACCTACTTACAGAAAATAAATCATTTATCATTTACAAGCCCACTCCTCGAAGAGAGGAGGTCTGTGTCCCAACAGTGGGAAAAATATAGGCTGATTATGATTTTGATGAGAGCAGTGGTGGTCCAGAGGTATCGGCCCCGACTTACGAGTAGTAACAAGTGAGGAATCTGGCATGTTCTAGAACCAAAAATTCGAAGACATGTGACAACTACCAACCCACACTGACCCGCGTGGTATAATACAGCCCACTTCCTCTCAAGGAGAGTAGGTCTGTGTCCCAGCATAGGACATTTTAGGCTAATTATGCAATCAAAGTAACTAAAAATATTACTGGTACTACCATTTAATTTATGTACCTATTCTGTACAAGGGATTTTTTAATCTTCTTTCTCGAAATCATTTTATAAATGTAACAATCACGTCTTGTTTCCTTGTTTGCAGGGTTGGGCAGAGGCGTACTTTTTTTTATCCGGGGGGAACCTTCAAAAGGCACCTGAACTTTGGAGAAAAAGACCAGGTAGTGTGGGACTCTTACCTCAATAAAACCAGCCCGGTGATCACCATCAGCACATGGAGGGGGTCCCGTTACCTCTTAATAGACCAATCCGGAACCCCCTCAGTGCAACGCCTGTTAGGGCACGTCCCTGGGGAGACTATAAAGGGGTCTCCCCCGAGCCTCGCTTTGCACGGCAGCACGCCACGTGATCACAGTGCCACCGTATTCCCTGAAATCACTCGGTGGGGAATCAAGGTCCTCACTCAGATAACCCGCGATTCCAAGGGCAGAGGTGTACACACATTTTGCTTAAGGATTCTTTCGAATAAAAATTTTAATTAATAGAAAACAAACAGTTCATTTATGAAATTACATTTCTTCCGAAAACATCCATCAGTTTCTTACTAAACTTCACCTATAGCCGACGACCTTCGTTAGTTATATCTTTTGGTACACCTTCATTTCGCAGTTCAGCCGTGCGATTCTGTAACGCGTCTATTTTAGGTCATGAATCAATACCTCAATAATCCACAGATAAAGCGAACAGTGAAAGCATTATCGGAACCAGGTTGATTTATCACGCACATGTGTAACGAGCTTTTTTTGCTTTTTTTTAAGCGGACCCTAACATAGTTGGCTAGGCATATAACAATGTGTATCGAGCTTCATATTTGTGATATATGAAGTGTGTCCACTTGTGATATAAAAATAATGAATGTATACGTATACCAGCCGTGCGATTCTGTAACCATCTCACCGTGAAAGCTTGGCTGAAGTGAGCGTGGAGTGAGCTGTCATTCGCTAGAGATTAACACTATTAAGTGCTCACTTCACTTATGATTTCACGGTGAGATTTTTACAGAATCGACCGGCAGCGGCAGCGGGGAGGCGAGCCTACTCGTATTACGAATAATCGGACACAAATCCAGGCCCCGGGCTGTTATTGAGAAATTCCAGATGGAAAAACTCAATAACACTTTACCCTACCCAGGAATCGAACCCAGGACCTCATGTTCAGCAGTAGCGCTAGCGGCCACTAGACCAACGAGGCAATATAACATTCGTAATATTAAAACGTAGTTTTTTTAAGTGTAACTAGAATAGCGCAGACCGCGTAGCACTATGCAAAAAAACACTGACATTTCCACAAACTTATTCCTCGAACTAAATAAATAACATGGTAAGTCAAATAACATTAAAGTTTCCACAACTTAAAAGGTATCTTTTCCTCCTATCTTACCGCAAATATTATCTTTTGCCACGTCACTCCACTTATTTTGTCCAAATGTTGCTCAATCTGCGTCATCACGTCACGATGCCTGCAAAAACTGTTTATTTATTAATCATTTTAACATGATAGCAGAGATTACAAACTTCCGATAGATATCAATAGTATTAGGAATCAATCTAGAAGTTTCTGGGTTTAAATAGAAACCCGTATCTCATGTTTCTCGCATAAAGGCTCCCACTGACAGGCCCGATGCGACAGCGCGACGCGACTCTAGTAGAACAACTTCTAATTGTGAAAACTTCATGGAAATTGTGCTACTAGAATCACGTCGCATTGTCGCGCCGATACCGTTAAAAAGGTAGACCGTAAGAAATGTCGAACACGTGTGATAAATCGACTGAAAGTTCGATGCCCTTGATATGTCCACTTTCAGTCTACATGCGCACATCACACACATCAGCGGTAACAAAACCAGTATCAGCTAGCCTCGTATTCTAACGCTCCGTTAAAAGCCTGCTCAATGTCAAAGTGTCGCTCGACTGCACTTACTATTTTACAGTCTGACGTAAATTTTAACCGGTTGAATGCAATAATTACAGAAATAATTAAAAATCCATTGTATCACGCGTGGATCAACGTTCCCGCGAAGGGCTACATCTTTGATAACAACAATAGTGGCAGGCAATAAGCAATAGCTAATAATTTTCTAAATTTAATATTGATAAAGCTGGCCCACCTCGCTTTTCAGAGCTACTAACCGATAACCGAGCTACAAATCTCATTCTATATCTGCAGTAGGTAATTGAATCTCGACCACTTGTTAATATATGAGGAAAGCAGGCCATATTATATATATATATATATATATATAGTACATATTATAGGTACCGATATTTACAATACTATACCTAATGGAAACTCCCTAATTGCATAATTTGTTATTGTATCTTTATTTTGTTCGGAATAATCTTCGGGTCTTTCCAAAAGCTGGTTTTTAATCTTTGGATATTTTTAGATGTTTGTACCAGCAAGTCGTCAGGTCATTTCGTACATTGTGACGTTTGGGTCCCAGTTATGCTGGCACTACACTTGGCGTATTTGCGCAAATATTCGCGTTATTTCGTTAATCTTATATTACAAACTGAACTTTATTTCAAAACCTATAGGACATTATTTTGTATCACTCAACTAACGCGAATATTTTACCAAATACGCCAAGTGAGGTGCCAGCATGAGCATAATAGTACCCACAATCTGCGCCAGCCAGCTGTGACACAGAATAGATAATAGTACTACGTACAGAAGGGACACCCCCTTCCCCGCGCTCATATCAAATACCGCACCTCACCCCGCACTTTGAGGTATTTGTCGCCGACTCTAGCAAGGGCTGTACTGTTGACATAAACACACAATTTTGCGATTTACGAGTTTTATTTGAGTTTTATTCAGTATGGTTGGATATTGTGCTTTAATTGGATGCTTATCTTCATCGAGCAATTAAGCAATATTTAGTTAGGTACCTTATTTTGTCATTGAATAAATAAACCTCTCTTACATAATAACTATTATAATATTATTTTTATTTAATTACGAACCCGACTATTTGAATAAATAATTGAATGCTGCTCGTACAAGGCCACTTCATAATAATGCACACGTTCGGGCAGCCGTCGTCATTCGGTTCGCCCGACGCAAATCGCTGTACATTCCGCGTCATTTTCTACGCTACGCACGACAGACAACCCTACTAAAGTTCAAGCACACATTTGCACGTGTACAAGGGTAATTTTATTATGTAGCAGTAATAGGTCATTATTTTGCGAGCGTTGTATGAAGTGTCCGAGGTATTATATGGTTGTGAGTAAAAGTCAAAGTAATTAATATATCCAAACTTCGGAAACCTGAAAGTCTAACAACCGGTTTAACCTCAGGACCTTGATATTGGCTAGTATGGCTTGTAAATCAACTTAGCTTTTACAGTCTACTGTTGGCAATTTGCACCTCAACAAGCAGTTCTCGGGATATCCCATCGGTACTTCGACATTCACGGGCACAATAACATGACATTTACATCGCGGTAACAGTCTGTCAGTGATAGGTACCCGAGGCGTGCGCATGTTAATCCGATGATCGCCGTCCCGTCGGGCTATGAGAGTGATGGAAGAGTGAGTGCATCTATGTCTGCGCACACATTTTTACACTATATCCCCCGCGTCGATGACTAGTGTCCGCTAAGAAACCATAGCCGAAATTCGGTCTGGAGCATTTTAATAACATCGAGGGTACAAAATAATGTTTGGGCGCATGTGATATGACTGGAAGGAGACCACACCACTACAACGTGTAACGTTAAATGCCCAAAACCTGAAAATAGTTTGATCAGAATAACGAGCAGAATTAATTGAACCACTTTTTAATATAGGTCAAATTTTTCAAAAAATCTTCATTAAAAACGTTGCCGTGTCTATTTATTAATAGGTCAAGCAAGCCAATGTCAGCGCGGCGCAGCGGTCCGGTGACGACTCCTCCCTCGATAAAGCGTCGTCGCAGACGCAAGCATCGATCAGAATGGTCAGTAAAACTAAAACAGCACATAAAACCATTACAATTTTTTTAATGACTTAAATTCTCTCTGAAATAGGTCAATTGAATTAAAAATCAGTTGGGATGTCTGATGTTTTGCGCATTTAACGTTACACGTTGTATATGAAAAAGGTTATTAAATTAATTTATTATTACTATCGTTCTGGCGATGATCGCCAACAGACTGGATTGCCCTTATATCCGGTAACGCTGCAATAGACATATTGTTACCTACGAGTGTTCGTTTTTGTCTGTTGTTATCCTGTCTGTATCCTTTTATATATCTGTTTGTATATGAGTCTTATCACTTGAATTAAACTAATTTCATTTTAAACGCGGATAATTATTGTGAAAGCACATGTCAAGTCGGTCAAAAAGAAGTAATGTTTTAATATATTGAACTATAAAACTAAAGTGAACGTTTTAAAGACTTTTATTCGTTTACGACCTTCCGTTAAAAGTATTTGTTATTAAGTCTTACTATTAACATGTTATTATTTTATAGTAGCAATCAATTCCTAGTTTCGACTGTCAAGTGTTTTGTAAAGAGAAAATTATAATAATTTGTAAATTTTATACTTAGGAAGAGATATTGTCTGGTTCTGTTTACAACCGTAGGTAATCATAAAATGGATTAAAATTTGCCTGCAGCTGAATGCTCCAAAACAGGTTCCATGACCAGATGGTTCCTATTCCTGAGAAAGGGGAAGAGAAACTTTTTGTTGGAATGTCAACACTAAAAACATCAAATCTATTGCTACGAGATACCTACGCGATTGCAACGCGATACCATCTGTATCGCGTTGCAATCGCGTAAAGAATAAGATTATTCATCTGTTCACATTGCGTATGATAAACCTTGACCCCTGAGTTTTTTTCGCCATTTCTTCTCAGGGGTATTCAGATAAAAAATGTCGACTACATCTACCTTATTTTTTAGGGTTCCGTGCCTCAAAACGAAAAATGGAACCCATAGAAGATCACTTCGTTGTCCGTCTGTCTGTCCGTCGGTCAAGACCCTTTTTCTGAGGAACGCGTGGAGTTATCAAGTAGAAATGAATATCAAATACTCAGGGTTGCAATTTTTGAAGCAGTGACAAAACAAACTTCTAAGTCAACGCAATTAAAATATACGGGCGTTTATGTTCGGAATCAAAACCTATAGGGTACTTCCCGTTGACCTAGAATCATGAAATTAGGCAAGAAGCAATTTCATGTAGCACAAAAAATCCGAAAACCGTGAGTTTGTAGTTATTAGGTTGTTTCATAAATTATTGCCAGTTAAAAGACAAATTATTATTAATATTTTTTTATTAATAAAAATACATTTAATCAATTATAATTATAGTCTCCCTCGTTATCAACAACATTCAGCCATCTACTGGGCAAAATTTGAATACCCTTCTCCCAAAATGAGGCAGGCTGGGACTCGAAAAAATTTTCAAGTTCAATTTTAATACTTCCAGAATTTTCAATTTTTTTTCCTAGTAAATGAAATTTAAGAGCTCGAAATAAATGAAAGTCTGAAGGCGCAAGATCCGGGCTATACGGTGGATGTGGAACAGTCAGCCATCCTAGCTCCTCCAGCTGTTTATGTGTTAACTTGGCGCAATGAGGTCGTGCGTTGTCATGTAAAAGTTGGACTCCAAGTCGTTTTGGCCGCTTAATTTTTAACATGTCTGCTAGTTTGCGAAGCTGCTGCGTATACAGATTGGCGTTAATAGTCTGATGAGATTCGAGGAGTTCCCAGAAAATCATTCCTTGCCAATCCCAGAAAACAGACAACATAATCTTACGACCGTGTTCATTAAGTTTAGGCTGGGCTGGTGGGTTTTGCCCGCGAGGAATCCAATAGGCATGACGCGTGTTAGTTTCATAATATATCCAGCTCTCGTCACATGTAATAATGTCCTTGAGAAAGTCTCGTCTGTGCGGACGAAGTAACAAACTTTGACAAATGGCTACACGAACGGCCCGGTCATGGTCCGTTAACGCATGAGGTGTCCAACGCGCGTGTGTGTGTGTGTGAGGTGTGAGGTGTGAGGTGTCACTTTGAGATATCCCATCGATTTCAGATAACGATCTATAGTCGCGTGGGATTGTCCAAGCGCCTTCTCTAAATCGCGCGTACTATAGTCTGGATGTAGCTCAAGTTCGTGACGCAAAGCATCTTCATCGAAGCTGGTGGGTCGGCCTGGGCGAGGTTGATATTCGCAGCTTATATCACCGGTGTCAAAACGCTTGTACCAGAAACGAACAGTCCGATCTCTAGTAGTACCCGGTCCAAATGCAGTGTTAATCTTTTTAGCGGTTTCTGTTGAAGAGACTTTAAGTCGATGCTCATATAGCATAATAGCTCGCAGTTGACGCTGATCCATTTTCACTGAAGACTAATTATTGCGTTGCGTCCGCGCCTATTTATACCCTCACCCTATAAGATACTCATCCTTACTAGAAAGATCTAGAACTTTCTTGAATTCACTTTAGTTTAAATACGAGAAATTTCGAGAAAAATAAAGTATGGCAAGAACTTATGAGACAACTTAATACATTACAAACATTTTTTTTTCCATGATAAACTATTTACATACCTACAACCCTCGGTGCGCGAGTCCGACTCGCCCTTAACCGGTTTTTATCCTACAGGGTAATTGCGTAACACACTATAAGTTAATTTTGACAGTTCAACAACATTCATCGCATTATTTACATTGTTGAGCAGACCCATTTTTCAAACATATGGAGCAATGGATTAGCAATATGCTTCAAAATGATTAAAATTGAGAGTAACAGTGTGTTACGAATTAAGGTGCGGTAAAGGGGACTCTGATATCCTATTTACCAAATAAACATTTTTTTTATTTCCATCCATCCGTCTTTACATACCGAGACCCCTCCGTGCCTCGGAAAGCACGTTAAGCCGTTGGTCCCGGCTGTCGTTCGTAGATCTTTGACAGTCGTTACGGGTAGTCAGAAGCCCGAAAGTCTGACAACCAGCCTTACCTAGGGGTATCGTATTACCCAGTAACTGGGTTGTGGAGGTCAGATAGGCAGTCGCTCCATGTAGAATACTGGTATTCAGCTGCATCCGGTTAGACTGGAAGCCGACCCCAACATAGTTGGGAAAAGGCTAGGCAGATGATGATGATGAAATAAATGTCTACTTAATTTTGAGTCGAAGTAATCACTGTAATTATGCTGGCTTAGTGGCTAGCAAACATAAAAAGTTCTAAAGCAAAAGATCAGTCATGTCATCTTGTAGGTATTCAAGTATTTTCTCTAGAACCTACAACTCAAATTAATAAAACATTTAATGCGCCGTAACTTTACTAAGCAATTAATTTACTAATTAATTATTACCGATGAATTCGTAGCAATTAATCGATTATGACTAAGGCGTTAACGATACACTACGTGAACATATTTTCTAAATACAGTACTTGACTGGTTAATTTTAGACTGTATCCATTACCGTGTCTCGATAATTTCCACAAATTAAAATAATTCTAGCTGACGTTAATAAAGACGTGAATTAAAGTTTCTTAAGCATAAGTTTATAATTTATAAAGTTCAGTTAACCACTAACTATTTCGTTTAGAGCGGCTGAAAAGCCTACCAGGCTTGGTTACTAGGTTAGTTGGTTCATTTCCTAGTTCGAGAAAATACAATTTCTGAGGTCAGTCTCCATACATCAGGGCAAATTTAAATATATGGTTTCTGCTATAATCTTTTGTATAGGAAAACAAAAAATAAACACGTAATAACTCAGCGCCCAAACCTTCAAACTTATTACATAAGTTCGGAAACTTACTTTTCTTACAAGACAAAGTAAATATGCAACAGTGAATCGAGGACGATAACTTATGAGTCTGTTTACCAAGACATTTCCAAGAATTTCGCGATTTATGCCTATAAAATGTTTGCAAACTCTGCTATGACTTTAAAATGAATGATTTTGATGAAATTTCTATGGGACTAGTCTGAGAGTATATCCTTTTAAATAAAAAAATAATTTTGGAAATCGGCTTATAAATAACGGAGTTCTGAGGTAACAAACATAAAAAAAAATTCAACTGAATTGATAACCTCCTTCTTTTTTGAAGTCGGTTAAAAAGCTTGCCTACTAATGCTCTGTTTTATAAGCGAAAACGAATTATTTCCCTTACTAATGGTAGCATTTTGTATTGCCAAACCGGGCATATATTCGTAAGCAAATTTTATCTGTGATAGCTACTTCCTTATGGGAGGGTCTACTATGAAAACCTATGAGGTCTTTGCTTCGTTACTGGTAAAGATACAACAGTCTCAATTTTAACCAATAACTGTCCATAAATATAGGAATCAACAAAAAGATTATTCAAAATAAACATCGAGCTGTTTACAAAATACTCAAGCAAAGGGAAGACCCGGAATATACATTAAGGAAATGCAATCAGAAAAGCATGCAAACATCTACACGAACACACACAATATAAAATAGAAAGAATGACCATCACATGCCCCCTCGTTATTGAAAATGCAACAACAAGTCAGTTGTTTTAACGGCAAGTCATTGCACGATAACAGCGACAATTGTCGCATTTGCAAGATAATGGAAGTGGCTGGAAGAGGATAATCTGCCTCAGTGCGACAAAATTACGTGTAAACGAGTGGCCTAGTTCAAACAAGGACCGTTCTCCGACAAAGACTGTGTAACGGTTCAGTATCAGCTTAATTTAATTTTGATGTATTATTGACATAATCTACTCATTTTAATGTTTTCTAATGAGTTGATTGCAATATGTGGTTAGCTAGCGACCTCGTCGATTGATCATATTATTCTTACCTGAGCAACCGGCAGCAAGTTCTTTACGCTCCCTTAGATGTCACTGCTTGCGGTAGCGTCGGGGGTTGGGTTGCCTCCTTCCTCAAATATGGCGTGGGAGTAGTGACTGATCTTCGCGTTATGCTCATGAAAGGGTGCTGCGTGTGGTGACTGCTCGTCTTGCTGACCATGGTTTTATTGTTGTTACAATAAAACCATGGTCAGCAAGACGGTCGGTTATTACTAATAACAATTAGTAATAGTTAATTTGTTTATTTATTTTACTACGATGGCCCTGGTTTATCATTTGTGACTTCAAGTGACTGCTATGTGAACAGAATGCTGGGTAGCATTGCTTAAATACATATGTAACCGGTCACGCCCTTTATACCTGGAGGCTTTTATTTCGGTAATAAGTTTTTGTTTACATTTTAAATTTTGATTTATTATTTTTTTGCTTGAGTATGTATAATTTTTATTGTATTTGTTGGTATATTGGCGTGGCTAGCTGCCATATGAAAAATAATTCAATTTAATGTTCTGTCTTGTAATGTTCATTTCTTTGCAGGTCTAGTACTGTATACAATCTAGTATTTTGTGACTGAACAGACAGCTGTGCTGTTGGGGAGTTTGTTGCGCCACTTTTTCTCCCCAGCTCACTAGGAAGTAGTGAAGGGCAGCCGTTTTGGGGGACTGTCTTTTGTAATTTTGACGTTCGAAAAGTGCTGATTCTCAGCCTAATTTGAATAAATGATTTTTTATTTTGATTTTGGTTGAATTATGTGGGATTTTGTGGTGATGAACGTCATTTGTTCCACATAACAGAATATAACACCACGCCTGTAAGCCCTAAAAGGTTATGCAGAGATGTACCTATACCTAGTACACCCACATTTCAACACAAAAAAAAAAAATTAAATTCAAATAAAAAAAAAAATTACAACTTTTTATATGCTTAAGTGCGAGGCTTTTGACTACGTTGTATGTGTATATTTATGCCCTTTTTTTATTTGTAATGTGCGTTTTGTTCGTGCAGAATAAACAATTTTTCTTTCTTTCTTTCACAGTTCAGTTATGTTTAAGTCCCAAGCAACAGGGGGCAAGTCTATTGCCATCGACCCGACCTGGGAATCAAACCCATGACCTCATGTTCAGCAGTAGCACTTGCGACCACCAGATCAATCGTTGTTTAATTGTTTCACAACAAAAAAGGAAATAAGACTCACCTGATAAGACAACCTAACTTTATTTAGGTTGGAGTCTCATCTCCTACAAAATGTAGGGTAACTATTTAGTAATCTGTGATGTAGGTATGGGAAAAGTTCTTTTGCGATTTCTGACTTTTCTAGTACTCAGGACCTCAGTTGGTCCGATAGAGTTTCTCTGACAGATTCTTTTTTCTAGCAGCAACAACGGTTATGGTACAGACGCCAGCACATCAAGCTACCCGAAACTGTCAAATTTTCCCAATCGACTTTGAACCTTATGCTTTAGCGATAAAGTCGAAAATCTATTAAAGAAATTTGACAGATTGTTGTAGCTTGATGTGCTGGCGTCTGTACCTGCCTTTACTGCCCCATCTCAAAAATCCACCCCGTAATACTCAACAATTATAAATCAATATTCACAGCCACTACTTAGCGAGCAATATCATGATCATGATTTAGCCTTGACATCTTTTTCTTTGAGACCTTTCTTCGACAAACTCTGTTTCGGTCTAAACTTCTTAAATGAAGGGAATAAATAAACTCTTTCTTCAATTCGTCAATTGTGGTTTTATTACCACCTAGAAGGTGCCTGCGACCTCTCCTGTGACACAACTACCTAAATAGATCTCCATTGGTAACGGTTATTTTATCCGCGTTAGGACGCTTCACTTCCTTGTGACCTTGACCAAGACGCCTTGACCTACGGGATTATGTCTGGACAATAGAGCACAGTGTAGGCCGATTCAATTGAGTAAGAAGTTCCTCCTCACCCAGTGTTCTCTCACTTTTCTACCTTTTTTTTCTCCAATTTATAGGTAGGTTACTCATTCGCGAACCGTTCCCGCTTCGCACGGTTTTACGACTTGACTAAACATCAATATTTTTTATTATTATTATGTGGTTTCATAGGTGTCTGTTTGTAATGTTAAAATAACAGCTTTTACTAAACGCATATTACTTTGTTATAAGTTGGTATGTACATACCGTATAATATACTTTCATATATATAATCTTTAGAAATAAATGAACAGCCGCACAGGTCGATCGATCAGGTTAAGCTACGCTTGCCGCGGTTGGTCAGTGGATGGGTGACCATATTTACATACCGAGACCCCTCCGTGCCTCGGAAAGCACGTTAAGCCGTTGGTCCCGGCTGTCAAAGGTCCACGAATGGACCTTTGACAGTCGTTACGGGGACAGAAGCCCGAAAGCCTGACAACCAGTTTTACCAAGGGGTAACGTATCACCCAGTTGTGGAGGTCAGATAGGCAGTCGCTCCATGTAAAATACTGGTATTCAGCTGCATCCGGTTAGACTGGAAGCCGACCCCAACGTAGTTGGGAAAAAGGCTAGGCAGATGATGATGAGAAATAAATGAATTCTAACCGTTTAAACGGTAGGTACTTATAACAATAAACAATTTTTAAAATGTTTGTCTGTCTGTTTGTTTGTTCTGGCTAATCTCCGAAGCGGCTGGACAGATTTTGTCATGGGACTACTTTGAACCCTGAGGAAGGACGTAGGCTACTTTTTATCGACATACCACGCGAAGCCGCGGATGGAAGCTAGTTATCCATATAAACCGTCGAAAAAAAATCAGCTGTTCCCTACATTTTGAAGAGTTATGCGAACTTAAATGTAGGGAACAGCTGATTTCTTTTCGCGTACAGATTTCGTCCATTTTTTTGTATATCGTCAGAAAAGGCGATAACAAATATGTGCTATAATTCTACATAACGAACCCAACTAACGAGTTGCAGGTTGTAGGTTCGAACCCAGGTAGGCGCTTTACTTTGTGTTAATTATTTCATCACCGCAACTGTCATAACAATGAAGGAAAACACCGTGAGGAAACCGGCATGTCCCAGAACCAAACATTCCAAGACATGTGACATGCTGGAGTCTGCGCGCCTCTTCGTCGCTTAAGCAAAGATTACAATGACTTTTTTACTGAAATTGATTTGTTTTCTATGTCGAAAATCAGATTCCGTACCGCTTTGTTAAAAAAAAAATATTTGATATTGATAAATAGACTTAAATTGTCTCTAGCATGTCTGCATGTAGTTCTCAATAATTGTATTCAAACTAAAATGTATTCTGTGGATAACGGTGTGAGTTTCACATTTGAATAACTGTTATGTAATTCTCTAGATAAGATAACAATGTGTAACTGTTTGTTTATACCAAATAAATAAAATAAAATAAAAAATACAATCTGCCAACCCGGGCCCGCGTGGTAGATTACAGCCCACTCCCTTTCAAAACAGAAGAGGCCTGTGTCCCAGCGGTGGGAACATTAAATCTTTGCTGTTGAATAAAGCATATTATTACAGCATTTCGGAATTTCTGACAGACAACATGTAATGACTGTTTTTTTTACCTTAGTTGATACCCATTGACCTAGTATGTTATTAAGTTCAATTCCATTTAACATTGCAAGTGACATTTTGTATTATTTTAATTTATTATTTTTACTATTGTCTCTTTTTTTTTTTTTTTAAGCATGATTTGGATTGACGTAGTAAATTTACACTTACTTTTGACATTTATATTTTTTTCTGTTTTTATTTTTGTCAAAATCAAATGATACCTACTATATGCATTCCATTAACGTAATAATGTTATCAATTTTAATGTTAATGACCTCTAGCCTTCGGGTATAACATAGCGCGCTTGTAAAAATAACAACTATTTATTGTACCTGTGTTAACAAATGAATAAATGACTTATGACTTATAACTAGGGCATTTCTGTTTCATTCTAGAAATAATTTACTAAAAATGATTTCAGTTTTCGTCAAAGTACGTAAGTATGTCCATTAATTAAACAATAGCCGTACAAAACAAGCAAATGCAGCATTTCACTGCGTTGACTGTAAAGCGATGAGTAACAATCATTATTCAACAAGACCATGTCGTAATACTTTGAATATGTATTATATGCATATAAGAACAAGGGGCTTGTGGCTAACTAATAACAGCTGCACGGGTCGATCGATCAGGTTAAGCTACGCTTGCCGCGTTTGGTCCGTGGATGGGTGACCATCTTCACATACCAAGACCCCTCCGTGCCTCGGAAAGCACGCTAAGCCGTTGGTCCCGGCTGTCATTCGTGGATCTTTGACAGTCGTTACGAGTCGTCAGTAACCAGTCTTCCCAAGGGGTATCGTACTACCCAGTAACTGGGTTGTGGAGGTCAGATAAGCAGTCGCTTCATGTAAAATACTGGTATTCAGCTGCATCCGGTTAGACTGGAAGCCGACCCCAACATAGTTCAAAATCAAAATCAAAAGTCATTTATTCAAACTAGGCTGAGAATCAGCACTTTTCGAACGTCAAAATTACAAAAGACAGTCCCCCAAAACGCCCGCCCTTCACCACTTCCTAGTGCTTTCGCTGGGAAGAAGAAGTGGCGCAACAAACTCCCCAGCAGCACAGCTGTCTGTTCAGTTAGAAAATATACTTGACTGAATACAATACAAGGTATGCAAAGCAATTAACATTACAAGACACAGAACGCTAAATTAAATTATTTGCCATATGTCAGCTAGCAACGCCAATATACCAAGAAATACAATAAAAAACTATACGTACTCAAGCAAAAATTAATAAATGGAAATTAAATAAAAGCCTCCAGGTATAAAGGGCGTGACCGCTAACATATTTATGCAATGCTGGGTTCAGTTTACATAGCTGTCGCTTGAAGTCACAAATGATAAACTAGGACCATAAGGAAACTAAATAAACAAGTTATTAATAATGATAACAATGATAAAACCATGGTCAGCAAGACGACCAGTCACCACAAGCAGCACCCGTTCACGAGCATAACGCAAAGGTCAGCCATTACCCCCCTCACCATATTTGAGGGAAGGAGACAACCCGACCCCCGACGCTACCGCAAGCAGTGACATCTAAGGGAGCATGACGAACTTGCTGCCGGTTGCTCAGGTAAGAATAATATGATCAATTGTCGAGGTCACTAGCTAACCACATATTGCAATCAACTCATTAGAAAACATGTCAATGGGTTGATTATGTCAATAATAAAATTAAAATTAAATTAAACTGATTTGACTTATACAGCCCAATAAAAAAACAATTGTATAATGAGCTCATATAACCTATCAGTAATTCTTTGTAAATTAATTCTGGAGAAAGAACATAAACATTGTCTTGAGTTAATCAGGGCGACCAACTATTCTTATCGTTTAAGTAGTCGTTGATAGAATAGTATGCCTTTGAACAAAGGTTAGATTTTACTTGAGCTTTAAATGCATTAAAAGGCAAATCTAGCAAAGAAGAGGGTAGCTTGTTATAAAAGGCTATACCAAGACCAACAAATATGTTATGAACCTTATGAAGCCGGTGAAAGGGAGCACGTAGTTTGTCCTTATTTCTGGTGTTAACATTGTGAATATCACTGTTTTTAGTATACAAGTGTATATTTTGCCTAATATATAAGATGTTGGCAAAGATGAATTGTGATGCAACCGTGAGAATACCAATATCTTTAAAAAAATCTCTTAGAGAAACTCTAGCGCCTAGCTGGTAAATTGCTCGAACAGCTCGTTTTTGAAGGACAAATATATTTTGTATATCAGCTGCTTTGCCCCACAACAGAATACCGTAGGACATAACGCTGTGAAAATAACTAAAATATACTAAACGAGCTGTATCAACGTCAGTGTACTGTCTTACTTTCCTGACGGCGTAGGCAGCCGAACTGAGCCTTCCTGCTAGGCTCGATATATGTGGTCCCCACTGAAGTTTGGCATCTACTGTTATTCCCAGAAAAACTGCCGAACTCACAGTTTCAAGCGCCTCGTTATCTAAGACGATGTTGGGTCCTAGATTTCTAACATTCGGCAAGGCGAACTTTACACATTTCGTTTTCTTGGCATTGAGAACTAGGTTATTTGACGTAAACCAATCCGTAACTATTGAGAGTGCACTGTTTACGTCGTCAAAATCTTGTCTATTCCTATCTACTTTAAAAATAAGAGATGTATCATCAGCAAACAGTACAACGTCACAGATTCCCTTTAAATGGAATGGTAAATCATTAATATACACTAAGAACAAGAATGGACCCAGTATTGAGCCTTGCGGTACACCTAACTGAACTGGTAGCGCGGAAGATTTCACACCATTAACATCTACACATTGGAACCTATTATGTAAATAACAATTTATTACGTTGAGAGCTTCGTTTTGGACACCGTAATGACTTAGTTTACGCAAAAGCGTGTCATGGTGCACGCAATCAAAGGCTTTGGAAAGATCACAGAAAACTCCGATAGCATTTTGCGAGCTCTCCCATGCGTTAAATATGTGTTTCAGCAAAGCAACACCCGCATCTGTAGTCGAACGATCTTTTGTAAAGCCATACTGTTCATTATGAAGGAGGCTATTTAAATTAAAATGTCTTAGCAACTGCTTGAGTATTAATTTTTCAAATATTTTGCTAAATGCAGGTAAGATGGAAATAGGCCTAAAATTTCCAACGTCGTTTTTATTACCTGATTTAAATAAAGGTATGACTTTACTACTCTTCATGAGGTCAGGAAAAAATCCTAAATCAACACATTTATTAAAAGTAACAGCTAGATAGGGGGCTACGATTTCTATTATATTACTTAAAAGTTTAATGGAGATGCCCCAGTAGTCACCGGTGTTTTTAGACTTTAGTAGGTTAAAAACATTAACTACATCATGTGGGGTTACATGTTTGAAACTAAATAAACGAATACATTTAGGTACACTACTATGCAAAAGGGTTTCAGCTTTAGACGGGGACGAATTTAAGGAGCGAGTCGTAGTTATAGGTATGTTGGCAAAAAACTCATTAAAAGCTTCAGCTACGTCAGCGGCTTTATTAACTAATTTATTATCTACCATAATCTCAAGTAGTTTTTCTTGTTTAACCGATTTACCAGTTTCATTGTTAATAATTTTCCAAGTCGTTTTTACTTTATTATTAGAATTTATAATAGCATCGCTTAAAAATTTCGATTTAGCAAAAGCACTAATCTTTTTAAATAATTTTGAATAATTTTTGACATACTCTAGGAAAGGAGTGTCAAACCTGTATTTTTTCAAACCATATAACTCGTATAGTCTCGCTCTACTTTTATAAATACCCGGAGTAGCCCATTGGTTAAAGCCAACGGAGGATCCATTAATATTAATAGTTTTGGTCTTGAAAGTAGATTGGTACTCTTTTGCACAACATCAAAAAGGGCACCATAAATTTCATTAGGATTCTCGTGTTCTACTATAGAAGGTGTAATTTTATGAGCTATATTATTTTTAAACATTTTGCAACGGGCAGCTGTATAAGGCCTGCATTCAATTTTACGCGGCTGTTTATGTAATGGCATGGGGAAGCTAGCTAATAATCCACAGTGGAAGTTGGGAAAAAGGCTAGGCAGATGATGATGCATATAAGTACAGACGCCAGCACATCAAGCTAATATAGTCTGTCAAATTTCTTTAATAGATTTTCAACTTTATCGCTAACGTATAAGGTTCAAGGTTTATTGGGAAAATTTGACAGTTTCGGGTATTTTGATGTGCTGGCGTCTGTACCTCTATGTAATTGTGTTCAGGAGTATAAATCACTAGCTTCTGTCCGTGCCTTCATCCGACCGTCTTGTTCCCCCTACCTACCTCGTCGCATCGTATCGCCTGCCCGCGCTATTAGCCCAGGTTGGCACGAGCGCATTTTTCTCGTGGCGATTTTTTTACGCGCACTGGATTTTGAACGCACTGTGCGTGCTAATGCCGAGATTTGAAAATTGAACAGTGTGTTTTTCACGCGCGTAACGACTGTCAAAGGTCCATTCGTGGACCTTTGACAGCCGGGACCAACGGCTTAACGTCCTTTCCGAGGCACGGAGGGGTCTCGGTATGTAAAGATGGTCACCCATCCACTGACCAACCGCGCATTCTGTTGGATTCTCAGAGCTCGGCTTCAATACAGAGAGTTGAAAATCCAGTGCGTGATAAAATCCAGCCGCGATATTTTAACTAAGCTTAACTTTTTTTTTTTCTTTTTGTTTTTGCTCGGGTCATGAGGGTCCTAGCGTGAGGTTAGGTAAGTAGCTTCTAGCCTTGATCAAGAATTGGCCTACCAAATGCAAACAGATTTTTTTTAATCCGACTGATAATTCCAGAGATTAACTCGTTCAAACAAACAAGTAAACTCTTCAGCTTTACTATTTTATTTGTTAATAATGAGTTCTTGACGCATTTACTTTGGACTATAAAATGAGTTCATGTTTAGAGATAGTTCTTAAGTGAGTAATATGCCTCATTGAACATTGAACATCGAATCGATTATTATTTAATGCACTTTCATTACAATGTTGGTCTTCTGGACTCAAACGGACATGACTGTGTTCGTTCAAGGCAAGAATACTATGAGGAAAATGGTTATGAAAATGTTAGGTGCCTAAATTATATGCATTTTTTTTTATAAGAATAAATCTGCTTCTTCTACACGCACCATCTACCAACCCGCACTGGGCCCACGTGGTGGATTACTGTTCACTCCCTGTCAGGTTACGGACACGAACTCAGCGGGCACGGGGCGGGCGACGGCGGCTGGCAACGCAGACCCGCAGGGTAATTGCGCAACACTATCAGCAGCAATGCGTTTAATTTTGACAGTTCAAAAACATTCATTGCGTTATTTACGTTGTTGAGCAGAACATTTTTCGAACATATGGAGCAATGGATTAGCAATATGCTTCAAAATTATTCAAATTGAGAGTAATAGGTAGTGTGTTACGCAATTAGGGTGCCGGCCGACGGCTGCCGTCAATGCGTGTCAGCGGCAGCCGTCAACAACATGCCGCTCGTGTATTTGATTGAGCTTTCAATAATATTTTTTTATGCTAATTCTATTAATAATTTTATATAATTTCAAAATTTTTATTTTAGTCGTCAAAACATTTAAAATAAAATAGCAAAACAGAAACTTAGTCAGAATATCAATTCTGTTTTTTTTCCTGGACTAGTCCTATACAGCGTGTAACGGAAGGGGGGTATCAACCCTGAAGGAGGTGAATGTGCTCATGAAACTCAAAAACTTTCCCCAAAGAACATAGGTCGAAATATGAAAAAAAAATTTGGCCCTCCCTTACAAAACTGACTACCAGCTGATTGATTTACTATGGGAGGGCCAAATTTTTTTTTCATATTTCGACCTATGTTCTTTGGGGAAAGTTGTTGCGTTTCATGAGCACATTCACCTCCTTCAGGGTTGATACCCCCCTTCCGTTACACGCTGTATAAGAACTAGTCTTTTTTTTTCCCTATATTAAAACAAACTAAATATTAAATTAGCATAAAAATATTATTAAAATCTTGGTTATGATTGTATTGTAAAAGTTAAAAAAAAAAGTATGCTTGGTCAATCCCTAGTATCAAGTGGGATGACACTGACAGCTCACTCCACGCTCACTTCACCTAAATTTTCACGGTGAGATGGTTACAGAATAGCACTGCAGTTTGCCAATAGTGTCACATTTCACGTGACTCCATACCCATAACCACATGACATTTGGCACCCGATGCGACAAAGTACACATACAATTGCCTTGTCCAGTAGCAGTAGTAGTAGTACCAGACATGCTTGCCATATACATAGGTACTATGGCGTGCAAATATTGTGTATGTTAAAAAATTAATTAAAAATAATGACGAAATATGTCGGTAGTAAAAAAAGCTAGAAAATATTCAAATCAAAATATGAATCCAATTTAAATGCCAAATCTATAAAAAAATAAAACAAAAGTAAATTCTGAGAAATATCAATCAAATGTGAATAAAACAGTCATATAGGTAATAATAATAATCTATGTGTCAAATTTACCAAAGTTAAATATCAATTAAATGTCAAAAAACAAAAAAGAACTAGATGAAATCTATAAATTATTAAAATCAATAAAGATAAACACAGCAAAGATACTGATTGATTATTTCTAATACTGCTTATGTCAAAATAAATGATTCAGCTAGGAATTCACTGACATTATAGTAAGCTTTTTCGAAAAATTAGAAACATCTTTAGTTACTTCTTCAATTTCACATTATTAAGCTCTTTCCAACTTTTCGGCAACTTATTATAAATAGTTGGAGCCATGCAGAAAACACTTGTAAGAGTACTTATAGGAGTACATACAAGGTGTAATTTAAATAACGCAAAACCTCATAAGGGGTCACAACAACTTTTACTATGGGACCAAACCTGAAATCGCGAAAAAAATCATCGGTTTTTTTTTGAACAAGTGGTTTGGTACAAAAATCTATAACCATACTACCCCGCTAATTTAAACTCGAAGTAGAGATGCCACATATCACTATCGTTTGGCAGAGGTAATAATATGTTGTAACTTATCATACGAGTAAATAAGTCATTAACAAATGTAGGTATCAAGAAGCGGCCAACGTTTGCGCGAGCTAGCTGGCGAGAAATCGTGTGTTCGATAACTTACTTTTTTTTCATACTTCCAATTCTGATACCAGTCTCTTGGCATAATAGTTATACATTAGTCACCTAAACATTAAAACAAAATACCTAAGCGATGGCCAAACATTCCAGCAACTATCCTAGCCTTCATACCAGACTTTCATAATGAAAGTCTGGCAAAAAGCTTATTTTTTAGGTCTTTTTATAATGAAAGTTTCATTTAAACAAGACCTAAAAAAAAAAATTTAGCTTCGTCAAAAACGCAGACCACACAGTAAAAAGTCGGACATGCAGATATACGAGTATTTCAAGCTACGTAATGATAAAATGCCGACACAAACGAGGCCAGTGCATTCGAACGAAAACCGCAGACAGTGCGACGCGTAGAATGCACTTCTGTTAGAGCTGGGACACACAATAGCTTTCCGGCCGTGCGATTTACTATGAGAGAAGTCACATATAACTATCCAGCCACACCTAACATTGGCGGTAGTCCGATGATAGAGTTTTAGCAAGCCCGTGGCTATGTACACTAATGGGGATTTTTTTTTTTTGGGTGTGAAATTATTAAATAACTTCTCCCGCTCTTCGTGTCAGAGTTTTACTGACTAAAACCCACCTTTGTTCCTTCAGTTGCCTGTGCCAGGGGCCACGGTAAGTCTTTCGAACAACCCGCGACCCCGGCAGGCATCAGCCCTAGCCGATCCCGACAGTTAGTGCTGACATCTCTTTGAGGCGCGCGTGGAACACAACGCACCGTCGACCCGGGCCTTGTCCTTACCGGAGGGCGAACTGCCCATTGCTTGCCGTCTGCAAGCCCGCGCCGACGGTGGCCGGGAATCGGCTCTCAACTCCCGACGCCCAGAGCGTCTCCTGCGGCGACTAGGGCCGTGAGGGCACAAAGATTGCCTCTCTCTCACGCATTGACAGTCGTTACGGGTCGTCAGAAACAAAAAATTAGTCAAGGAAAAAGTCTTACCAAGGAGTTTCGTATTACCCAGTAACTGGGTTGTGGAGCTTAGATAGGCAGTCGCTCCATGTAAAATACTGTTAGTCAGCTGCATCCTGTTAGACTGGAAGCCAACCCCAACATAGTTGGGAAAAGGCTAGGCAGATAATGATGATTTTGAGTAAAGCTCTCCTCCACAGCTCTCAAAAACAACGAACTCTTAAATCATGGACAAGCAAATTTTGCGATCAAAAATCGTATGAAACATCTGAAGAACCCCTAACAAGTTGCGACTGCTGTGCGCTATACGTCGCCGCCGTGTCGTGCCGTAATGATAATTGCTAAATGTGACTCGTGACAAAATATCAGACAGCTAATTGGGCATAAAACTTAATAATTTAAACGTTAATTGTACCAGTGGCTGACATTTCTATTTGCTCACAGATTATTCCTAGGAATGAGGCGAATGCGACAGGATATTACTTACTACGTTTTCCTTGCTTTAAGTCATCGTGTGTTAAGCAATTGCTTAATTACAAGGTGTGCTTAACTTCTTAGCTCTATAAACCAAACGGATGCGTAGCAGTTACCTCCATGTTTGTACTGATTAAATAATTATTGTCAATCCGCAGCAGTTACTCATTGCTTCACGTGCCTGAAACAATTACTCGTTTTCAATTTCGCTGACCGCTTATAATCTCATAGCTATAGGCTATAAGTACATGATTTTGACGCATGATTTTGCACGTAGCTTTACACGGATAACTGTTGTTTTTCTGGTACTAGATCATCCATTCATCGCGACAGGCCGAGACGAAGATGGCGGGACGAGCTTTACTCCTACCGAAAGAACTGGCCGGCACTTGCAAAAGACAGAACTGTGTGAAAAAGGGAGAAGGAGGTCTTTGCACTGCAGTAAGACAATACGGGCTAGTTAGTTAGTTAGTAGTATATATTTGTCTCTTCAACACAAAAGAAAGAGAAAGAAGAAAGAAAGAAAAAACCCATACACAACAAACCAACCCATACCCAACCCATATAGCTTCTGCTTCCTCTGTGCTTAGTGAAATGGTCCAAGCCAATCTCTCCCTGCACTCTTGTTCCTATAAAGTAACCTTTAGATCTTCTACTCAATCAAAATCTTAAATTCACTGACAGACAACGCACAGCCTAAGCTGGCTCTAGAAGCACGAAATTTTGCACAAGAGCTCCATAAATGTATAACGAAGTTGATCACTAATGAAGGATTGTTGAAAATTCATCCCATAACCCTTTCCAACCGAGTTGAAGTGATCGTGAGTTTCGACTTTACAAAATTCTGAGCACGATCGAGCGACTAGCAAATTATTCCTGAACCTCACGTATGCGAGTGTCTGACTGCTGAAGACCAGCTTGCATGAGATTTTTTTCAGTATTTTTCCCAGGACCTCTGAACACTTTCCAAGCGATTACTAAGTTTTTATTTATCTGTGCGAGTTTTTTTACTCCCGGTCGCAAAGGGTTATAGGATAGAAGGATAGTTAATTCGTCATTTATTCTGCTATTGGGAAATTCCATGGCACGCCTTGATCAATATCTAATAAAAACAAATAATATTTCGCACATGAACCTCATTACGGCACGAGCTCTCCTAGTTTCCAATAGAAATGAATGAACAATTATGAATGGATTCACTGAAGTTCTATAACCGTGACGATAGCCGGATGTTATGGCAACGCAATAAACAATCAGCGAACAAAACACTAATACAATACAAAAATATGCAATTTAAAACGGAAAGCGAACAGTTTATATTGATAAATGATCGTAAAGATTTAATTGACTGTATGGAGTGAAAACATTTATTATAGGCAATTTCAGAAATGTTATGCCTACGTCAGGTTACGACGTAAGTTCCACTTCAGTGGCACCTTATTGCTCTGGAAGTGGAATTTACGTCGTAACCTGACGGATAGTTAATTTATTTTTTATTTTTATTATTCAAAACATTTTCAAGACTTATAAAAAAAAAACATTAACATACCTCATAAACCATCGCGGATTTAACAGAGGTACGCCTAAATATTTATTAGCGTTGAAAGTGCAACACATAACAGTCAAATAATAGTTTTGGATATCTGAAGCTACACTTGAGTTTACTACGGGATAAGAAACACACCTACATGGAGTTCGTGCATTGTAGTTATGATGCTGCGCCAAAACATGAGCTATTCAAATATTGACCAAGAAGAAGACATAATCAAAACAAATAAATTTAAAAAAAATGTCTGTTTTTTATGTCAAAATAACAGCTTTTTACTAAATGTATATGAAAGTAAATACGGTGTTTAAAAAAAAAAAATGTATATATATATTGTCTGTCTCCCGATACCGATATACAACGTGTAACGTTAAATGCGCAAAACCTCAGACACCCCAACTGATTTTTAATTGAATTGACCTATTTCAGAGAGAAAATAAGTCATTAAAAAAATTGTAAAGATTTTATGTGCTGTTTTAGTTTTACTAGTCATTCTGATCGTTTCTTGCGTCTGCGTCGACGCTTTACCGAGTCGTCACAGGGCCGCTGAGCCACGCTGACATTGGCTTGCTTGACCTATTAATAAATAGACACGGCAATGTTTTTAATGAAGATTTTTTGAAAAATGTAACCTATATTAAAAAGTGGTTCAATTAATTCTGCTCGTTATTCTGATCAAACTATTTTCAGGTTTCGCGCATTTAACGTTACACGTTGTATATTGTCTGTCTAATCCACGAAACGGCTGGACCATTCTGAAGTGGTGAAGGACATAGGCTACTTTTTATTGTGATACAACGCGGGCGAAGCCGCGGGCGGAAGCTAAGTACAGACGCCAGCACATCAAGCTACTACAATCTGTCAACATTCTTTAATAGATTTTTAACTTTATCGCTAAGCTTCAATGTTGATTGGGAAAAGACAGTTTCGGGTAGCTTGATGTGCTGGCGACTGTACATCATAAAAACCAGTTAATACTTAATTATTACAAAGAATTTATGTTTTTAGAAAGACTTTCGCCTCACCAATGTTGACACGAATGTTTAATTCATAACAAGCGAATGAAAGGAAACAACGTTAATAAACACGTCGAAATACTGATAAAATCTAATATTCTAAGAGTACTGCTTATTATCATGCGACACCATGACATGACCGACACATTAACACTAGAAGAGGACTTACAATGGGCCCGGCCCCATACACTTCATGACATTATTTCCCCTTCTATCAAATAGGGTTCCCTAAAACAATTACCAAATTAGAGAAGTTGTGGTTGACATGCGCAATAAATCTTTGGCCCCCTAGCGAAGGCAGTGGAACGTGAAAATGTCAAATGAATTAAAGTTTGAAGTGCTAGATAATATTTTATGGTGCTACAGTTCAACGCTCATTGCTTCATTTGTAGCATGTGTGATGTGAGCTATGAACTGCTACATTGTAAAGAGAATTAACAGTTTTAATCGTTGAGGACTTATACATGAGTTAATCCTGCAGGCTATTTATTATATTGATATGTTGCTGCACCTGCGTAGCGTTTGAGATTGAAATATAAATGCACCCTAATTTCGTAACACACCATCAATTTCAATCTGATCATTTTGAAGGATAATGCTAATCCAATGCTATACAACGTGTAACGTTAAATGCGCAAAACCTGAAAGTAGTTTGATCAGAATAACGAGCAGAATTAATTGAACCACTTTTTAATATAGGTCACATTTTTCAAAAAATTCATTAAAAACGTTGCCGTGTCTATTTATTAATAGGTCAAGCAAGCCAATGTCAGCGCGGCAGCAGTGTCAGACGCAAAAAACGATCAGAACGGCCCGTAAAACTAAAACAGCACATAAAACCTTTACAATTTTTTTAATGACTTATTTTCTATGTGAAATAGGTCAATTGAATTAAAAATCTGTTGGGGTGTCTGAGGTTTCGCGCATTTAATGTTACACGTTGTATAAGAAGGTCATAAGTAATACCCTAGAATATTTCTATGGGTCAGCGTAGCTATTAAATGGTGGATCCCTTTTTCGTCTTACAATACGACATAAATTGCTGATTCCTAACATGAGGACGTCACTTGTATCTGCCAGGGTCGCGGATTGTTCGAAGGAGTTACCGTGGCCCTTGGCACAGGCAAATGAAGGAACACGGGTGGGTTTTAATCAGTAAAAGTCTGACACACCCTCCCGCTTTGCCCAGAGCGGGAAAAGTTATTTGATAATTTCCCACCCCAAAAAAAAAAAAAAAGATATCCCATATTGCCATCCAATGAAGAGAAAGTATGACCGTATTCATTTCACGCTAGTACTTTACGATTAACCGATTAACGGATTTACAAATTTACTAATAGAACTTAGCGAGTAATCGAACTTGAGGCCGACCGGTGAAAGCCTCTAAAACATAATTGCTACATCTAACAATCTTGGTAATTGTTATTACTGTTCTGTTTATGAGATAACTATATATTTGTTGAATACATTAAGTTGGCCGATAAAAAAACAGCCGGTCGATTCTGTAAAAATCTCACTGTGAAATCATAGGTGAAGTGAGCTTGAAGTGAGCAGTCAATAGTGTTAATCCCTAGCTTAGTCTACTGAATCTCACTTCACGCTTACGTCACCTAAGTTCTCATGGTGAGATTTTTAAATATAGAATAGCACTACTGGTGTCTTAGTGTGTGGTTAAGTCTTTAAAAGCTTATAAATTGCCAATAGCAATTTATAATGTGACGAGAATTATCAAGTCCTCAGAAATTGAAGATAAAGTTACGGTTACTCTAAAATCTTAATAATTTTCATTATGCAAATTATTTTACGGTCAAAGAACGTACGTGTCTTGAACGTTGACAGGTGTTTAGTTCATGAGTATACAGGGTGGCTACCCACATCGACGCGTAAACTGAAACCATAAATTCAGTACATGATTTTGAACCCTGGAAGACTCTGGACTCCGGATTCTGGAACAAAAAAATCTGCTGTTTGTCTTTAAAAGATCGCTCTTAGCGATAAGACCGCCCATTGTGTCACACTTTGTAAAATGTATATATTTATATCTGTAATTTATAGTGCACATAATAAAGAGTATTCTCTCTCTCTCTCGCTGTTTCATACAAAAGAACCCACGCGGTCGAAATATATGGAACAGCATTTTTTTTTTTAATAATTGACGAAAATTTTCAACGCAGGGGGACACGCAACCTGTTAGCATCGATTCAGTACAGGGAATCATGTACTGAGTGCATGGTAGCAGATTGCGCATCGATTTCCTTGTAAAAAAAAAAAAACTAGTGCAGATTTCTTTTTTCATTAAAAATAAAACAAAGTCGCAATCGCAGGTTTGGAACCCACACTTAGACTGCGACTTAGGTAGACACACAGAACACATTGAAGCCTATTTCTAACCTATCCTAGCTATGAATACTTTAAATTCTAATTGCAATTTCTTGCATTCTGCTCACATCCGCAGAAGATGGTCTCCGTAATTAATAAATAAATATTCAACCAACTTTCTATGGTGCAGGGAAACGTTAACAAGGTACGAACCGAGTTTACCAAACTGGGATATATAAATGACCTGAGTGGAAGCCGTTGGGAAACCAATCCACGTCGGAATGGTCCAGTTGATTCAGTGCCACGATAGCCACAACTAATTAACTATTTACTTGTAGACGTAGACTGGGCTGGCCAGTTTTTGAGCGTGTTTTAAGTGTAAAATGTAATTATTTTAAGGATTTCCTGCTCGATATTTGTGGAGCATTAATGTTAATACTACGTAGGTAGGTTGTGACTCTTGGACCTCCTTTTGAAACGTAAAGTTAGGACCTTCTATGATTTCACAATTGCAACATTATTAATACCCACGACCAAAAATAAGACAAACGTTACCCAGATTGGCGATAAGTATTTTCAACATTTAAGTGCCCAATCAAATCATTAAAAAGCTTCTCACAATCTCTTAAAACATCTTTCAACAATCAAGGAGAAGCACAAACGGCTATTAGAATTCTTTGTCAGCAATTTCCATTGTCCTCAAATGTACGGTTAGGTACCTTACTTATATTAAAAAGTCGAAACGCAATCTTATCGCAAAAGACAAACAAAACAGCTGCACGAGAATTTCTTGAAACTCCTTATCTATGACATGGAACGGAAAAGAGCTACTACGAAACTGGAATTAACTATTTTGAGAACTTGTTTGTATACTTAACAAACCAGTATTTGACAAATCTACGTCGGTAGAAGTATCCTTAATTAATGTAGGGAAACACGTCTTTAAAACCGGTGCTTATTTGTCGAGAGTGTGACCTATGTCTTTTCACCTTTACGCGTATACTCGTACAGTTCTTAATGATGCTTGAGCCAGATAAAGTGCGTTGTTTCGTCTGCCTCTTGTAGAATATTCAATATTTTGGCTTTTATACTTTCCGTTCTACCTCACTTTGTGTACAAACGAATTAGGCATATGAAACAGCGGGGTAGTTGCTAACACACTAACAGTAGGATCACTTTTCATTTTGACAGTTCAACAACATTCAATGAGTTATTTACGTTGTTAAGCAGACATTTTTTTTTCAAACATACGAAGCAATGGATTAGCAATATCCTTCAAAATTCTTCCAATTGTGTTCCAAGTGTGTTACGCAATTAGGGTGCTGGGAAAGATCGGTGTAAGGGCCCTTTCCCACGGCAAGATCCCGTTTTTTGCAGGTACGGTTTTTTGCGGGATCCCGTTTAGTGGTGTACGTGTTCACACAAGCATCCGGTTTGCAGTGTCCGGCAAACAGGATGCCTGTGTGAATATTTAAACACGCACACTACTAAACGGGATCCTGCCAAAAACCATACCTGCAAAAAACGGGATCTTACCGTGGGAAAGAGCCCTAACTTGTGTTAGTCTACGGAGCGTCTACGAGACGTCTAGCAGTAGGTACACATCGTAGCTACGGATAATGATGATGAGATTTTACAATAATGACGATTATATTATTATAATCGGACAATATGTCCGATGTATGTGTGTATGTATGTGTAGAGTGAGGGGCCCGTGGCTGAATAATAACAGCCGCACAGGTCAATCGATTCGATCAGGTTAAGCTACGCTTGCCGCGGTTGGTCCGTGGATGGGTGACCATCTTCACATACCAAGACCCCGCGCCTCGGAAAGCACGTTAAGCCGTTGGTCCCGGCTCTCATTCGTGGATCTTTGACAGTTGTTACGGATAGTCAGAAGCCCGAAAGTCTGACAACCAGTCTTACCAAGGGGTAAGACTGGTATTACCCAGTAACTGGGTTGTGGAGGACAGGTAGGCAGTCGCTCCATGTAAAATAATGGTATTCAGCTGAATCCGGTTAGACTGGAAGCCGACCCCAACATAGTTGGGAAAAGGCTAGGCAGATGATGATGGACAATATGTATAGTAGCATCGAGAACAATCTGTCGAAACCTCAGCCAGCTATTGAAATAAGATATAAGAGTGGCGACTTTGATCCAAGACCCATCACAAAACGCTATCTTAAACTCCCAATCCATCTCACTCAAAGAAATTTCCGCCGAGTGAATAATAACCGTGACACTACAATATTTTTTTTTTATCGTTGCCCCGTTGAATTAAAGATTCAGCAGTAAACGCCTTCAGTCCGAGAGGAAACGGGATACGATGCTATTATGATGACGTCGTAAATCAGCGGATGTCGGCGACAACAAATGCGACACACGACTCACAACTGAATTGTGGAGTCGTGGGCGAGGGCCTTGGTACGACGAACTTGAGGCCTATCAAAGTGCGAATGTTCGGGTTTGAATGAGAATATTACTAGAACGAGAAACTCTGGGCACACAATTGGGATTCCGGTTTCGGTGGCAACGAGAAATAGGTCGTAGGCGATGGCCTCGGCGCTAGAAAATTGGGGTGTATCAAACGGAGATCAGTGGCCCAGTGGCCTAGTGACTGCAGCTTCAACTGGCCACGGGTCATTTAATAAACACCTCTTTGTCATAGGAGTAACAGACAGTCCGCTGTGCAGGGCCTGCATGGAGGATGATGAGACAGCGGCACATGTGCTTCTAAGTTGCCCGGTGGTCGCCACTTACAGGGCAAAATACTTCGGTAACCCAGGTACCCTACGTGAGACGGTCAGTAACATCAAGGCGTTGCTGGCCTTCCTCGAAGAGCTGGGGTGGATCGAATGATCGATTTTCCCACCCGTACGCAAAATACGCGCATTGACGTGGAGTTGCGGACACCAGCCCGTGTTACCTATTACCTATTACGGCCCCAACTTACAAATTGTAGGTCGTGGTTTTGAACCCAGTCAGGCGTTTTGCTTTGGGTAAATAAATTCTTCACCGCTGCTCTCAAAACGGTGCAGCGAAACATCGCGAGGAAACCGGCACGTCCTAGCACCAAAACTTCCAAGACATGTTTACAATAAAATAAAGTCCCTTAAGTCACCCGCCCTTCACTAAAGTGATACTTATCAGATCATACCCACCATCATAAGTACCCCGAAGATAAGCAGCAATTACCACATTAATGTTGGCATTGATAGTGCTCCTAAACAAACAGATTTATTTGAGAAAGGCCCGTTTGAAACCAAGGGCATTTGACACTGATATAATCAAAAACACTGTGCTAGAAATGGACACAGCTACAATTCACTAACTTCAAAATCCCCGTTATTACGGCTGTCTTATGAATTCAGTAATATTTCATTGCACAGAATGTTGGATCTGATAGTAGGCCTCAAAACAGCAATCCTTTCGGATTCTATAATTCTGTCTACTTGTAAATCGCAATCGAACCGGGTGCCGTGGGAGTCAGACATGGAGTAGATAGTACTTACTATAAGGACTATTAAACGATACACGTTAAACCTAATTATTACGTTTAATTCATGGGAACGTGTTTTCATCAAAACGCGCCTATTATATCACTGTGTTTTCGAAACAAAAAACCTATTCGTAATAATTTGAAAGCTATTCTAAATACGCTTGAATATTCGAATTTAACTAAATTAAAACTAGAGTTGTTTTACTGCCAGCACCCTAATTGCGTAACACACTATCAATCTGAATTTGAATCATTTTCAAGGATATTGCTACTCCATTGCTTCATATGTTCGAAAATTTTGTCTGCTCAACACCGCAAATAACGCAATGAATATTGTTGAACTGTCAAAGTGAATGCCTTGCTACTGATAGTGCGTTACGCAATTACCCCGTAGCCTGCACAACGTAAGGTCAACTTCTGCAGACAACCTTTACAGTATCTACATCCATATACACTTCTACTGAGAGAGATACTAACTGAAAAGTGTTACGCTTCTAGGTATAATCACTATGGAATGATTATATGTACAGACTCCAACACATCAAGCTACCCGAAACTGTCAAAATTTCCTAATCAACTTTGAACCTTATGCTTTAGCGATAAAATTGAAAACCTATTAAATAAATTTGACAGATTGTAGTACCTTGATGTGATGGCGACTGACTTACTATGCTACAACGCTATTTAGGCGCGTGGCCAAAGTTGGAACTAACGTTACCGTCTTGTTTTGTCACGTAGTTTTGTCAATACAATTTCTGTGACATAATTTCACAATTTTTTACCAACATACCCCAGTCAATGACATTCACACGCCAAAATATCTTTGTAGCACTCAAGAAGCATAATATACAACATTATTTTTAGTATATGCGAAACCCGAAACACGTGTGTATTTTTATGTAAAGAATCTATGTACAAAATTTCAAAACTGTATCATGAAAAATCACGAAGTTATAACCTTGTTATGTTACCTGATTGTCCGTACAAAAAGTTGGTTACCACTTAACACGCGCCGCCAGCCAACCGGCTGAACACAGGCCGTGCTGTGCGCATATGATTGCGGATAAATGTACTTATCGCTCGGTGTCCAACTTGTTACCTTTTTTTTTTAATATTTTGGGACAAAATATAACATGGTGTAAAAATTATTGGAATCGATTCAGTTACTTATTCTTAACAAACTATATTCAGGTTTGCAATATACTGAAAATAATGTTGTATAACTTTTTAGTAGAATCTCTACAAAATTGTAAGGATAAAAAGGTAAATATACATTTTGTCAGCGGCGTGTTATTATTTATTTATTATTATTTATTTTTGTATTTATTATCATTATTTCAAATAAATTCATTCTGGTCAGGTTTAGGTTAAATTGTGCCATTTATTACGATATAGTGGTTATCAAGCCATTTTGTAGCATGTTTATATCAGTCATTATGAAAAAACATAAACGGACCGGTTAATAAATACATGTTGGTGTTCTGAACCACATCCGCCCATTATCACTCCATTTCTCACTACTCTGTGGTTTAATAACACGTAGGTTTCTGAATCAATTTGTCCTACACAATGAACTCGCAGTTATTCAATTCTGTTGAATGCCCTTCACAGTCACTTATCTGCGTGTCCTTGGATAAGCGGGGATCCGTTAACCGCATGGGTGGCAAGTAGGTATGAACGGATCGTTTAATTGTTGCTAGTAAAATATCTACTAATTTAGGTATTTGATGTGTGTTTACCGACAAAAGAGCCCCACGCCCTGGTCTTGACAAGGGTGTGGGGGCCTTTTGTTGGTAAACACACATCAAATATAAACATTACATTGAGTCATAAAAAGCATTAAGAAATGTCCTGTCTTGTCCAGCACTCTAATTGCGTGGTACACACTATCAAACACAATCTTAATCCATTGCTTCCTATGTTCGGAAAATTTGTCGGCTCAAAAACGTAAATAACGCGATGAATGTTGTTGAACTATCAAGATGAAAGCTATTCCTACTGATAGTGTGTTACGCAATTACCCCGCAGATGGGCTGAGATGGATAGTAAGACATGGGTCGTCGGTGGTTTTAATAGATTTTATAAGATCGTATATTAATCGATCGTCTCATACTACATGTAGGTAGGTACAAGATGAGAAAGTACGTGTACATCAACATTTTTGGAGGTCATATAACACGGTACCGACAAGAGAGGCCCGTGGCTAAATAATAACAGCCGCACAGGTCGATCGATCAGGTTAAGCTACGCTTGCCGCGGTTGTTCTGTGGATGGGTGACCATCTTTACATACCGAGACCCCTCCGTGCCTCGGAAAGCACGTTAAGCCGTTGGTCCCGGCTGTCATTCGTAGATCTTTGACAGTCGTTACGGGTAGTCAGAAGCCCGAAAATCTGACAACCAGTCTTACCTAGGGGTATCGTATTACCCCGTAACTGGGTTGTGGAGGTCAGATAGGCAGTCGCTCCATGTAAAATACTGGTATTCAGCCGCATCCGGTTAGACTGGAAGCCGACCCCAACATAGTTGGGAAAAGGCTAGGCAGATGATGATAACACGGTACCGACTATAATATGGCGATACTTGCCTTTTCACTAAACCTTGATAGACTAAGTTGCGATCGTTAAAATCCGTCCCATATTCATCCAGTTGAAGGTAAGTACCTATCTGTTTCGCTTCTGTATAGACACTTATGTAGGTACATTTTTATCAAAGCTATCTGTTATCAGTGGATTAATATAGAGTTACAAAACCGTAACCTGATTATCACGATATACCGAAACGTTACTTTCCATGGAATTAGGCACAGTACTGATCATACAGGATGTTGAATTCAGTCTCCATGCTTTCCCCAAGGAAAACATAAAAATCTCAATCAATCAATCAACTCAGCCTATCGCAGTCCACTGCTGGACATAGGCCTCTCCCAGACTGCGCCACAACACCCTGTCCTCCGCCTTCCGCATCCAGTCTACCCCAGCCACCTTCTTTAGGTCGTCCCACACTACGCTTGCCGATACGCGGTCTCCACTCCAGGACTCGCCTGCTCCACCGGCCATCGGCCCTTCGACAGACATGGCCAGCCCACTGCCACTTCAGTTTGCTTACTCTGCAAGCTATAATAATACTAATTAATATTATAGCATAATAATCTATTTTTTTAAATTTATTTTTAAAAAGTTATAGCACACCTTTTTTCCCTTTAATTAGAACGTAGGTAACAATTTTTCCGGGGCCTGATCAGATTTGTTTAAGGCTCCCACAGACAGGCGCGACGTTAGCACAATTTCTACGAAAACTTCATGGAAATTGCTCTACCAACATCGCGTCGCAACGTCGTGTTGCGCCTGGCTGCAAAAGCCTTTAACCTACTTTTTTAATTTTCTTAGGTGACTTTTGGATCATAACGCGACTTTTAAGTTGTTATTTTTTTTTAGAAAACGGTACTTTTTGTACCCATCTATGCCAAAATCTTTGTATACAATGAGTACAAAATTCGACTAGTCAAAACTGTACATTTTAATGATACTTTTTTGATCTTCTCTTTTGAACTGCATAGTCAAAGTCAAAGTCAAAGATTTATTTGCAATAAAATATGGTTACAAAAGTTCTTAAAATGGTAGGTAATATTAGTAGCTTAACATATTTAATCATAACATAATGACATGCAAAATTTTTGCTATAGATAGATTTACATTATTAATTAGATTTAAATTGAAAGAATTCCTGTATATTATAAAAGGGATTCTCAATTAACCACCTACGTAAGGCCCTTTTGAAGCGAACCATTGGAAGTTCTTTTATTTGGTTTGGCCATATTCCAGCCTGCTTGTTAACCTTTTAAGACATTAGACGTTGACCAGTGGGTATATACGACATAGAACTCTTGAACAGGAACTAAGTCATCTGTCTAAATAGGGACATCCTCTACGTTTATTAAAACGAGTCGGGTTAGTAATCAAGATAAATTGAATTATATGATAACTTCATTTAAAACCCGAAACGCAAAATAATTATTTTAATTTAATCCTTTTTGATATCATCAACACAAAAACTACGTTTGGGATTACACCTATCACTATTTAATTTTCATAATATTATTCTCATTCAAATTCAATACACAAACTAACTAAATTCACGACGAACACCGCGTTGGTCGTAGCGATACATCTTAACCCTTTGCAACCGGGAGTGAAAAAACTCGCATAGATCAGTAAAAACTTAGTAATCACTTGGAAAGTGTTCAGAGGTCCTCATGCAAGCTGGTCTTCAGCAGTCAGACCCTCACATACCTACGTGAGGTTCAGGAATAAATTGCTAGCTGCACGATCATGATTATATGTGCGGAGGCGCCGGGATTAAAAAACGCAGCCATCCCTCATCTGGGTTTCAACGAACTGGCAGGACGAAAATGCGCGCAGAGTGCAAAACTGTTTTTGTCTCATTCTTAAATAGAGTCACGAGGACATATCTACGCCAGTTGCTACGTCCGCTAAAGTTGCTTACATTTTTGCTCAGAATGTTGTAAAGTCGAAACTCATCGTGAGTTTCGACTTTACAACATTCTGAGCAAAAATGTTAAAACGCTTCAACTCGGTTGGAAAGGGTTAAGATATATCTCGTCTTGTTCAACACAAACTCGAACAATTTACATGCCTTTGCGGCGGCACTGAAAGCGGGAACATAACAGAAAGTTCTCAAACCGTATATCTGTTACTACGTGATACTCCAGTTAATTAGAACTACTTTCTCTTAAAGGAACATCGATATTAAATTTATACACTACTCTCGTGTAATTGCTTGCATAATCAACCTATAATCTTCCCACTGCTGGGAAACGGGCCTCGTCTGTATGAGAGGGAGTGGGCCATAATCCACCACGTGGGGCCAGTCAGGTTGGTGGATGTCACATGCCTTCGAATTTTTGGTTCTAAGACATGCCGGTTTCCTCGCAATGTTTTCCTTCACCAATTTGAGAGCAGTGGAGATGTTGGTCTAGTGGTCGGTGGTCCTGACGAGGTATATCGCAGTATGTGTATCCTATACGCAAGGTCGTGGGTTCGATTCCCCACCCAGGACATAATATGTTTGTGTGATGAGCACGATCATTTGTTCTTTGTCTGGGTGTAACTAGCGACCCGCCCCGGCTTCGCACGGGTGCAATAGAAATACCGATAATAATTTTAGAGCCATTATTTCTCGTAAAAAGTTAAGGATAAAATATGGTTATTGTGGGTTATCCCTAAGAGATAGACATATACCATCGCGGATTTTTTTGTAGAACTTCTTAAGTTGTACAATACTGTAGTACATTATTTTGATCTATCTCAAAGGGTTCAGCTAGCATTTACAATGTAAGCGCAAAAAATGTGTTTATTTACGACATCACATTAGAAACCTCTAAAATGATCAGTGTTTCTCTACTATATTGTGCATGTATTATAATATAAACCTTCCTCTTGAATCACTCTATCTATTAAAAAAAACCCTCATCAAAATCCGTTGCGTAGTTTTAAAGATCTAAGCATATATAGGGACAGACAGACAGGGAAGGACTTTGTTTTATACTATGTAGTGATTAAATACACAATGTAAGGTGCCTGCCTGGGTTCGAACTCGCGACTTAGAACACGTACGTTGGGGCCGATACCACTGGGCGATCACTGCTCTCACACTACTCTCTCCTAATTGCTTGATTAATATTAAAAACATCTCGAAAATATTGTAAAATTTTAGTAAAGAGTCTCGATCTAATATAATTCATAATTTCTAAAGCACAATAAATCAGGAGGTCGTAATCGAGGTTAAAATAATATTAAGTGTCGATGCTACCGAAAGGAAAGTCATATAATCAAGCGCAATAAAAGTGTCTGCTACAAAATGTTATTTCCTTGCGAATCGTCGTCAAAATAAGGACGTCCTGAACCGTCCAGTGCACCGTGACGTCATCGTCACGGTAAGGATAAAGACGGCTTGTTGTGTAGACAAAATAATCCCAGGGTGGGTGCAATCAATCTTCATACGTGGGACCAAATTAAACTGGGACTCCGTCTCAGTTCGTACTGGTGGCAGGAAAACTGCAAACTATGATTTATTTTTAGATATTGTTTCTTTTTTTTCTCAAAGGAGTTTTTGACTAGGATTTTTTTTTTTTCAGTATGACATAATAATTGCGAGCAAATAACTTTCTCAATTAAGCTAAATGTGGAATTGATAGCAATCACAGTTGGTTTAGTAAGTACTTGTCACTTGTACGAATTTGTCACTTGTACAGATATAATTAAAACTTTTCACATGTTAAATGTTAAAAAGACTGCAGATCTATGGGGTAATTCTGTGGATGTAGCTAAGACAATTATAAACATTGTAGCACCTACTTTAGCTGTTATATTTAATAATTGTATTCAATGTGGTGAGTTTCCTGATCTTATGAAACACAGTAAAATAATACCGTTGTTTAAATCAGGTAGTACATCAGACCCTACTAATTATAGACCTATTTCCGTACTACCCACCTTTAGTAAAATTTATGAAAAACTTATTTTAAATCAATTGCAAAGATTTTTCAATAACAATAAATTACTGAATAATAAACAGTTCGGTTTTACAAGGGGTCGTTCAACTACCGATGCCGGAGTTGAACTTTTAGGACATATTTATAATGCATGGGAGGACAAATGCGATGCTTTGGGCATCTTTTGTGATTTGTCCAAGGCATTCGATTGTGTTCTTCATGAAACCTTAATCAGGAAACTTCACCACTACGGAATCCGGAACGCCTCTCTGGATCTTCTCACTTCCTACTTAAGTGATAGGATTCAGAGAGTTGATGTTAATGGGAAAAGGTCACCCGGATCTGTAGTAAGAATGGGGGTCCCACAGGGCTCAATACTTGGACCATTTTTATTTATTGTTTATATCAATGACTTGCCTTACCTCATAAAGGATGAACATGATATAGTGTTGTTTGCAGATGACACTTCACTTTTATTTAAACTCAAACGTCAACAGCTGGTTACTGACAGTATAAATAGTGCCCTCGCAAAAGTAGTTAACTGGTTTAATGTTAATAATTTACTTCTTAACGAAAAAAAAACCAAATGTATTAAGTTTACGATACCAAATGTTAGACAAGTAGAAACTAGTGTTCTCATAAAGGGTGAAGAGTTAAAACCCGAAAATACCACAGTATTCTTAGGCATAACTTTGGATGCCAAGCTTCAATGGGGCCCCCATATAGATAAATTGTCAAAAAAGCTTAGCTCTGCAGCATACGCCGTTAGGAAAATTCGTGACTTAACTGATTTAGAGACAGCCCGTTTAGTTTACTTTAGTTATTTTCATAGTGTGATGTCATACGGTATTCTGTTGTGGGGAAATGCCGCCGAAATTCAGATAATTTTTATTTTACAAAAAAGGGCAATTCGTTCCATTTATAAATTAAGTCCCAGACACTCCCTCAGAGACAAATTTAAAGAGATTAATATAATGACTGTGCCTTCTCAGTACATTTATGATAATCTTTTGTATGCACATAAAAATATTAATCTGTTTAAGAAATACAGTGATATCCATAATATAAATACTAGGAACAAACATAAATTTGTTGTTCCTACAACAAGGCTCAAGAAAATAGGTGGCTCGTTTAGATGCCAATGTATACGTTTTTATAATAAACTTCCTAGCCACATTCAAGAACTAAGCATTAATAAATTCAAATCTTTTATAAAGCTAAAACTATGCCAGAAAGCCTATTATACTGTAAAAGACTATATTGAGGACAAAAACGCTTGGGATCGAGCTGCTCCAATAGGTCTGGACAGTGATTGTTGTTTATTTTTTATTTTGCTGATTTACACTTTTGTTATTTTTTTCCTTTCTAAATATCTATTTATGACATGACATGAACATTTACTGTTTAAAGTCTTATATTATTTTAATTATTGTGAATGTGAGGACTATGTGGGTCATTGTTTCCGTTTTAATCATGGTCGGGCAGTTTGAGTGGTTTATGCGGTCTACACAAATGTTCTGTCCTTGGTATTGCTCGTCGAATCGTTGAGCTCCTTAAGTTCTGAGTTGAGCTGCACGGTTACTGACGAATGCGTGCACTGACTGCACAGGTCCACTCAATCTGTGTGGTTCTTCCCTCAAAATACCACTTCAGACACCAATCTACATGGTCCTCAAAGATCAAAGATGATGTCCGGATTTTTATATACACATTGACATTGATGAATTTTATATAAACAATGACATGGATATTTACTTTGTATAGTATCTTATTTTTTATTATTATTATTGTGAGTGTGAAGACTATGTGGGTCATTTCTTTTTTCTTTTTTCCTTCTTAGTTAGTTTTAATCATGGTCTGGCAGTTTGAGTAATTTATGCGGCCTACCCAAATGTCCTTTCATTGGTATTGTTCGTCGAATCGTAAGGCTCCTCAAGTTCTGAGTTGAGCTACACAATTTTTGACAAATGCGTGCACTGACTGGACAGGTCCGCTCAATCTGTGTGGTTCTTTACTCAAAAGACCATTTCAGACACCAATCTGCATGGTCTTCACATGATCTGACCAAGATTATGTCTGGACTTTAAAAGAGACTGTGACCTCTGAGTTTGTTTCGGCCTTTCTTCTCAGAGTAGTCAGATAGGAAACGCCGACCTCATCTAGTTTAAAAAATATGATTGACATGTAAAAGTGTTTGTACAAACCTACTTACAGAAAATAAATCATTTATCATTTATCATTATCATTTACTAGTCACTGAAAACGGAAGTATCGAAAAGACACCAAAGTATTATTACCATTAATTTTTTATTTGACTTTTTAGTTTCAGAATCCTAAAAACAGAAAATTCTGAATTAAATACATCAATTAGATACGGTACTTTTATAACCAATTTGGGACCAATTCTGGCTCTGTCTAGATTCGGTCCTAAGTTAAGAAAGAGTTGAGTATTAATTTATTAAGTATTTACATAGTTTAAAAACCTAATAAACTTAAAATAATAATAGTAAAATGTACAAGTATACAAAAAAGAAGGCAAATAATCAAAGGGTATCAAAAAATTCGTCCGTATCGCTGTCAATAGGAAACGTGCCCAAAAGGCTGACAGCATTGCCACGTTGTATGGCAATGCTGATTCTTTGACCAAAAAATAGGCCAGCCCTCTGGTCACGTGACGAGTCGAAAGAGAAGGAGTTTGATAAACATTAATTGCAGGTACCTATATATCCCAGCTCATCTCGTCTACCTGACTAACGGCTCACTCTCTTTCCCATAGCACTTAAAGTCAGCTCATCAATAAATCAGGAGTGTATTTGTACTTAAACCTTTACCTAACCCTTCGGAGATCACAGGTGTTGCGAAGATATTTATGTTAACCCGGCATCGTTGAGGTTGGATCAAAATTACCCGGCTGGTTTAAAATTTCTAATATTTTTTAAAGTACGGGCGCGACGTGGCCATCCTGTGTAGTAGCTGGAGCCAATATTGTACATTTTTTTTATTGTCATTTTTGAGAGTTATTTTAAAAGTTGATTAAACTCAATTAATAAATTCACAAAGACACAACAATTACAATATACAAGCTACAAAAAACTCAGTTAAACGTTTCTGAATTATTATTTTTCTGTTTTACTATCAAAACCAGAATACCTTTATACTGAAATAATGACAGTTTACGAATTTACTCAAGCATTATGGAAATATCATGTATTAAATATATGGGTAATATTGACCCACCTCAACGTCCATGTAACTATTTCCTACCACAATGGCTCCGGGTTAAGTATCGCTCGTGGCCTGTACTCATAATAGGTCCTAGCACTCGGTGTGAGGTCGCTTTCGTTCACACACGACCTAGGATCACAGAAACAACACATTTCTCTGCTATTAAGTAAAAGCTGTAGTTTTGATGCAAAACGTGTCTGTTAACGTGTGTAGCCTATTACTGGTTCAACATTATTATTCGTAGTTGTATTTTGTTTCGATGTACGGTATATTATGCCATGGTTGTCACGGCAAATGTCCTGCAGATCTGGTGGCGTCGTGTGAGGCATTGAGGTCCCTAAAATAGGGTTTAGCTACACGACGACTGATCATTCATGCCATGTGTTGGGACAGTTCAAATCAAAGCTGCGATGCTCTTTCTTCAAAAAGCCTTTCAAGACATGGTCCTGCATCGTTAGACTCACATATAATCCTAATAATATAATGTTTGGTCTTTAAAAGAGATCGTGGCTTATTGAGTTTGTTTCGGCATTTCCTCTCAGAGATCAGTCAGCTAGGAAATGCCGGTAATAATGATGTATAAAAGTTTCTTAAAAGATCTACTTTCATAAATAAACATTTCATTTCGTTAATCAATGTCTGCTTTTGAAGATGGATCGACCGTTATGTGAATCAGCAGGCAAGCAAGCATTAGTAAATAGAAAGACGTGTCTTTAAAACTGTCTAATTTCCAAACAAAAGACCTTTTATCCAAAGAGATGGTTCTGCTCCCAAAGGGATTTATTAAAACTCAAGGGAACTACGTATACGTGACGGTTGATGAAGATTATTCAATGTTCACTTTGTAACCATAATAGAGGAATAAGTAATAGAACATCATAAGAGCTGTAAAAAAAAACATTCCTGTCTTAATTTTTCTGCCACCAGTACTCGGTGTGCACCCGCATTTCAACAGCAATCTTCGTATTGATATAGTTAGCGGTCGTCCTCGCGACCTTGTGGCCAGGACCAGGACACAATTAGAAGTGTTCCGCCACTGTGCTCGCGCAGGAACACAGGGCAGTCGGCACGTGCCGTGTGCCACATCCTTGGATGCATCCTTATCAACAAGACACGCGAACGAGGAACTTTCGTGACAATCATATCTACTATTAGATTTTTGTATCGTTGATCATCACTTTACCTAAGTACCAGGAAGCAGCTGGAATTACTGGCTTTATTTTGCATATACGCCGCAAAACGAAGATCTTCAAATCGTTCTGTTTAGTGATATACCTAAGGTCTTTTCTGAAATAATTTTTAAATAGAATTTTATATAGTTTGTTATTATTGTTACAATGCTCAAGTGACGATCTACGGTACATAAATCTAATAGTAGATATGGTAACTACTATTGCAGGTATTTTTGAAATACTAAGAGAAGAGCACTGAAATAAAATTGACACAAGAACTTTCAGTTAAAATGTTTGTCTAGTTGTGTTTTTCGGTTTCTCTTGACCCATTGTGGAAATGTTAATATTGGTAGGTAGCCGTTCATTTACTTTAGCCTGTAAGACACACAACACAGGACAGCGGACACGTGCCACCTGACAACACATCATTGAGTGCATCCTTATCAACTGCCAAGTAATTGGAACACGTGAACGAACAACTTTCGCGGTATTATCTTACTGAACTATTCTGGATTGGCGAATTTACAAGTGAAATAAATTAATTGACTGTATTACCTAGATTTTGGTATCGCTACTCATGTTTACCTGTTACTGCATTATGAGCTTTTTTTTTTCACAAAATCAAAGAGCACGGCGTTGATTGAAATAATTTTATTAATCAAAGTTTAACAAAAATTACTTAAGGGTTTAGGGGTAGTCAGAGGCATGAAAAAATGAGAATTTTCAATTTTTGTTCTTGTCAGTAACTCAATTTATTTAATGAAAGTAAAAATATGACATCATTACATTATATTTCGAAAATTTGTAAAAAAAATTAAAATAATTTAAAAAGTTATAGCTGTTTGTGTTTGACCCTATTCCATAAAGAGTGCCTTGCGGTGACCATCACAAATCATTGGACATTCACCTAAAATCAATCGGACAGGAAAAATTTGTTATTTTAATAGATAATCTAGCGTCTGATCGAAGGACTTACGTACTTTTTTTAAAAAAACTTCGATTTTTATAAACATTTAACTGTTAGTCATATCCCGAAAATCTGAAAATAAATTTCCTGATGCCACCATTTTTTTTATTAAAAAAAAGCTTCGATCAAGCACTAGATTATCTATTAAAATAACTATTTTTTTTTGTCCGATTAATTTTAGGTGAAGGATTTGTGATGGTCAGCGCAAGGCACTCCTTATGGAACAGGGTCCAACACAAACAGCTATAAATTTATTTTTATTTTTTTACAAATTTTCATGAAGTCGAGTTGAAACATAATGCAATGATGTCATATTGTTAATTCATTAAATAAATTGCGTTACTCACAAGAAAAAAATATTGAATGTTCTCATTTTTTATGCCTCTGAGTACCCCTGACCCCTTAATAACTTTTGTCATTGAGGTTGGGAAAAGCTCAAACGTTTTTAATTACTTACGTATAATTTATCATTAATTCAGCCGAAAGGCGTCCATTGCTGGACATGAACCTCCCCCAAGCACCGCCACTTCGACCGGTTCTGTGCTTCCCGTAACTAGCGGATTAATGTGGCCTTCACAAGGTCTTCGGTCCTATATAGGTATATAGCCACTTCTTCTCCCCAGTGAAAGCACTAGGAAGTGGTGAAGGGCGGGCTTTTTGGGGACTATCTCTTGTAATTTAGACGTTCGAAAACTGCTGATTCTCAGCCTAGTTTGAATAAATGACTTTTGATTTTTATTTTTATAATTCGTAAATAACTTGAAATATAGCTAAGATCTCCTTAGAAAATATCATTTATACCAAATTCCGGGCATAAAGGAAGTCATAATAAAAGCACAAACGTTCTAGCGTTTAAAATTTAATAATTTCTTCTTATCACCAATTTCTAATACCAAAGTCAATATCTCTCAATTTTATGAGCTGTTAAGTGTTAATCGTAAAAAACCAATTTCTCGTACACAACTAAAATAATAGATGAGAAGTGCTTTAAATCATGTTCTTCAAGTTTTGCCCGGTCATAAAACGCCCCTAAGCCTCAGGCGTAAAAAGGAAATTGCGTTTCTATCGTAAATGATAATTACTGTTATGAAGTAAATGGCAAGTAACCCGATTTCTAAAGCGTATCCTGCGCACATTAACATTTAACTGTAGTAAATTAGTAGTTGACCTGATGGCCGCACAATCGTTTGTGTAAGTCATTGCACTCGGAAGTACAATAGCAGTGCTATCGCATGACTCGATATCAATTAACGTGTTCGATAAGTGTTTTTAACCATTTTAGAGTTCCACATCGAAACTGGAGCGGGGAGAATTCTGAATGACGTTGTATTGTCGATACTAAAAGTGCTTACTGAACACAAAATATAAAAACAAGTAACGCTAGCAACCTATTAAGTAGAGTGCAATAAAGCAAGTTAATTGCCTAAACAGCTAGTTAACTAGGTAATAAGATTGAACGTCAGTCGTGTAGTAAATATTGATGTTCTCGATTGTACTTGAGTAGCGTCTGCAAATTGCCGATTATATTTAATCGCCAATTAGATTAAAGTTAATTCAGGCCATGAAAACGTCCATTAAAATATAGGCGTACTTACTTAAGAAGATATACCTTCTGTAACCTTTAAGTGAGCAAAACCTCAGACACCCCAACAGATTTATAATTCAATTGACCTATTTCAGAGAAAAAATCATCACTAAAAAAAATGTGTAAAGTTTTTATGTGCTGTTTTAGTTTTACTGGCCATTCTGATCGTTTCTTGCGTCTGCGACGACGCTTTATTAAGGGAGGAGTCGTCACCGGGCCGCAGCGCCAAGCTGACATTGGCTTGCTTGACCTATTAATAAATAGACACGGCAACGTTTTTAATGAAGATTTTTTGAAAAATGTGACCTATATTAAAAAGTGGTTCAATTAATTCTCCTCGTTATTCTGATCAAACTATTTTCAGGTTTTGCGCATTTAACGTTACACGTTGTATACAATACAACGTGTAACGTTAAATGCGTGTCTAGTAACACTAGTGTCTAAGTATTTGTACCTATACTAACCAATCAATGGACTCTGTCTCAATCAACTCAGCCTATCGCAGTCCACTGCTGGACATAGTCCTCTCCCATACTGCGCCACAACACCCTGTCCTCCGCCTTCCGCATCCAGTCTACCCCAGCCACCTTCTTTAGGTCGTCCGTCCATCTAGCTGGGGGGCGTCCCACACTACGCTTGCGGATACGCGGTCTCCACTCCAGGACTCGTCTGCTCCACCGGCCATCGGCCCTTCCACAGACATGGGGCTGGCCATACACTGCCACTTAAAAAAAAGAAAGAAAAAAAAGAAAGAATGCTAAGCAAAAACGAAATAATAGCACTAGCACGGCCGATGCGATGCGACGGGTCGGGAGAGCAAGAAATTTCACGCGGACGAAGTCGCAGGCAGAACCTAGTACTATAATAATTCATATAATCACACTAATATTATAAAGGTGAAAGTTTGTGTGTGTGTGTGTATGTGTATGTTTGTTACTTCTTCACGTTCAAACGGCTGGACCAATTACGATGAAATTTGGCACACAGATAGTTTATAACCAAGATTAACACATATAATACATTTAATCCCGATATTCCTACGGTATCGCCTATGGTATCGACTTATGCGGGTGAAGCCGCGGGGCGCAGCTAGTCTATAATAACATTGGCATAATTTATTTATTTACCTATTTATTTATTTATTAAAGGCAAACCAACAGCTTCTATATACAGCTTTACATAAGAATAATAATAGTAACAAAGCATCAGACTTATACAGTCGCCAATAATAGGTCGACCAACATTCTAAGTGAGTAAAATAACACTTAATTATTATTAGGTATTAACATCTTGATAAAGGAATTATGACATAAAATAACAAATAATCGAATTAAGGTAAAAAGAAAACATAAAGAAATTACAAGTATACGGTAAGTAACAAAAAAATCCTTTTAAGGGTACAAATATTGGGTACAGTGGGAGCTAATGAGATCAAAATGACTACAAATTTAAAATAAAATAAAATTAAAATAGAATCAAAACAAAACAAAATAATCACAGTTATCAGAAAATAATGACATACAAATTTCAAGAATGTATACTTGTATAATCAAATCAAATCATATTATAAACACTATGAATTAACAATTAGTTATTAATTATTCAGTTGCGTTCTTCGGTACTGTTGCATTTTGGCCTTAAAGACTTTCAAGTAATCATGGTGAATGTCAACATCTGGTACAGATTTTACAAAAGAATTCATCTCTCTACAGAGTCTGTTAACTGGGGAGTTTACCCCTATATTCGTCTTAGATGGCTGAACGTGGAATGTATTAGTGATAGGAAATCTGGGTATATTGTAAGGTAAAGTTCCTTACAATATACCCAGATTATAATATCGGACCAAATCCGAAATCGCGAAAAAAAAATCAGCTGTTCCCTACATTTATGTTCGTACGAGTCGTCAAAATGTAGGAAATAGCTGATTTTTTTTTCGCGATTTCAGGTTTGGTCCCATAGTAAAAGTTGTTTGTTTTCATGAGTAGAATCATGTGTTTAAGTATCGATCACTAATTACCAGTCACCCGTCGTATCAGCCAATGGCCTGATGGCCAAAAGCCTCGATCAACATATATCGAGGCTCTCGTTAGGTGGTTGGATCAAGGGCCTGATTCAGAAGGCAGTACTCCTCGATACGGCTCGCATTGTGAGGAGGTTCCTGTCTCTGGAGCTCTAACCACCGGTAGCTTGGACTCTGCTCCCGACACCGGCGGATCACTATTTTTTTTTTATTTTTAAATGTTTTTTTTTATACTTATTTTTTTTATATTTTAAGAAATATTTAAAAATTTAATAAGATAAGTAGATAAATAAACGACATAAAATATATAAATAAAAAATATAATGAGAGAGTTACGTATGCATGAGTCACATACATGATCTTAAACTTTTTATAGCAGTCGCCGTCCGTGACCCGTTGAATATATATTTTATTTTACTACTAAACAACAGAATGTATTGCTTACATTAACTATATATTATATCGTGATTGTATTGGGCCTATTTGTTAGTTATCAGCACTTGATGCTAAGGAGGTCAACCACCTGTGTTGTTATCAAAATGAGGTCACTTATTACAAATAAGCAGAAAGCAGTTCAATAAGTATAATGCCTATGTATATTTTTTTAAACCACATACCAATATTAACATTAAATACCATCATCTGTAGGAACAAAACATGTAGGGGAGAGACCAGCACCCTAATTGCGTAACACACTATTCCTTTCAATTTGAATAATTTTGAAGCATATTGCTAATCCTTTGCTGCATATGTTCGAAAAATGTGTGTGCTCAGCAACGTAAATAACGCAATGAATGTTGTTGAACTGTCAAAATGAAACCCATTGCTACTGATAGTGTGTTACGTAATTACCCAGCTGTTCAAACCCGTATGCCGCAGTAAAACAGTATAGCACGTTTATTTCAGTAAATAGTTCGATTTTCCCGCCTAAGCGGTCTTACACACAAGCGACACGCATCAACGACACCCAATGACGCCCGCCGTCGATAACGTATCGCTCGTGTATTTAAGTATCTACAGTGCTCAAATACATGAGCGGCATCAACGGCAGATTCAACTGCAGCCGTCGACGCGTCGGCGGCTGCCCGCGACAACATGTCGCCCGTGTAACACAATATGGCAAGGTAGATCCTTTTGACAAGATTGTCATAGACATGCATTCATGGCATAGATATGCTTCTGCCACATGACGAATAAGTACCTATCAGTATTCTAACTCTTCCTGTCAGTAGATCTATGTGGGCTGAAAAGCTCAGATTGTCATCAAGAGTCACCCCGAGGAATACCTAAATAATAAATACCTAATTAAATATAATTGAGGGTTGTTAGGGCAAGATCAAGATGGGGTACCTAGGCAGAAGCTTGAGTGATCGCTTGGGGAATATGAGTTAGGCAGATGTGTAGAGTGGCGTTGGGTGAAGCAAATTTTCTCTGCGCCGGGTCAAATGCTTCGTGCCAAGTCATCTGCCTAGCCTTTTCCCAACGATGTTGGGGTCGGCTTCCAGTCTAACCGGATGCAGCTTAATACCAGTATTTTTCGTGGAGCGACTGCCTATCTGACCTCCACAACCCAGTTACTGAGTAATACGATACCCCTAGGTAAGACTGGCTGTCGGACTTTAGGGCTTCTGACTACCCGTAACGACTGTCAAAGATCTACGAATAACAGCACGGACCAACGGCTTAACGTGCTTTCCGAGGCACGTAGGGGTCTCGGTATGTAAAGATGGTCACCCATCTACAGACCAACCGCGGCAAGCGTAGCTTAACCTGATCGATCGACCTGTGCGGCTGTTATTATTTAGCCATGGGACCCTCGTGCCTCGGCTTCGTGCCAGGTATCGCTAGTAAAGATGAGTGCAGTGTCATCAGCACAGGTCGATATTATTCCATTTTGGAGAACGATTTTGATTGTGGCATATGTATATAATCCTGGAAGTATATTGATCGTTCAGGCTGCCTGTGATCGGTTTTTTCGTTAGGAATCCCTGTAAAAAAAAATGTATAGGGCACTGCCAGTGCCAGGGCAATATATATATTTTTTCTATCCTATCAAGATACGATATGATAATAATATTGGGTCCATTATACATAAAATGTAAGCTGAAGTCTATAAAAAATACTAAACACGATTTAAACAAAAAAAGATATTGACACACTTCAGCAATAAACTGCAAGGTTTTTTTTTACAAATAAGTAAATGTACCCATACCTACTTAACTTATCTGAATTATACAAACCAGAACCTACTTCATATTATGTCTCGTAATAAACGTATTTAGACGAGTAATAAATAATAAATCAACGTTAATAATCAGAACGCATAAGTTTGACTTCCTCAATTTTCCAACGGAAAATAGCACTTATTTTAATTAAATAAATATATGAACTTACTAGCTGTGCCCCGCGGTTTCACCCGCATAAGTGTCGATCCCGTAGGAATATCGGGATAAAAAGTATTTTATTTGTTAATCCTGGTTATAAACTATCTGTGTGCCAAATTTCATCCAAATCCGTTCAGCCGTTTGAGCGTGAAGAAGTAACAAACATATAAACACACACACTCACAATCGCCTTTATAATGTTAGTGTGATGTGGACCAGGCAATAATTAGTAGGTCACCCACTTGTTATGTAGCATTTCTTTCTCAATACTACTATTTTAACAGATAAAAGGTAAGTTAAGGTAGCTGGGGTAGACTGGATGCGGAAGGCGGAGGACAGGGTCTTGTAGCGCAGTCTGGGAGAGGCCTATGTCCAGCAGTGGACTGCGACAGGCTGAGTTGATTGAACACATAAACTGAACATCACGTTTGTAAATCACGAAGGGTTAGACAAAGAGTTAACTGACGAACCGCCCATGGTACACACACATTTCGTCAATTATATTTCAGTCCTAAGAAATAGGGGACGACCTATTGCCATCATCATCTGCCTAGCCTTTTCCCAACTATGTTGGGGTCGGCTTCCAGTCTAACCGGATGCAGCTGAATACCAGTATTTCACATGGAGCGACTGCCTATCTGACCTCCACAACCCAGTTACTGGGTGACTGGTTGTCAGACTTTCGGGCTACTGACGACCCGTAACGACTATCAAAGATCTACGAATGACAGCCGGGACCAACGGCTTAACGTGCTTTCCAAGGCACGGAGGGGTCTTGGTATGTGAAGATGGTCACCCATCCACGGACCAACCGCGGCCAGCGTAGCTTAACCTGATCGATCGACCCGTGCGGCTGAAATTACTTAGCCACAAGCCAATTGCCATCAATCGGGCATAAATCCAGACACGAGGCTGCTACTGAGGAATTTCAGAAAGAAAAACCCAATAACACTTTGCCTGACACGGGAATAGAACCCAGGACCTCATGCTCAGCAGTAACGCTTGCGGCCACTAGATCAACGAGGTAGTGCTTTGATTTATAAAGTGACATTGTATCAGCGATAACAATGATATAAAGTCAAAATGTTTTGGATACTATAGAAATTCAGAAACACTTTGAAAGCGAATGCCGTTGTAGAAATTGCGAAAAGCTTTGATAACGAATGCCACTTTTCCTGCCCTTTTTTTTTATTAGTTCTTAGATTATTCCTATTAGAAATGCTTGCATCTCTCCCCTTTCATTGCGACTGACAAAACCCTTTTCTTTGAATAAAATAATCTTAATAATTATGTTTTATACGTGTAATCATTTCTACTGATTGACGATGCCGACGTCAGTGTGAAAGTGCGTATACTATGAAAATAAACAAGGCATGAAATAACAAATAGAGAGAAGAAAAACGATATTGTTGTTTTCAGTATTTTCTCCATTGTAATTTGTTTGGTTTGTTTTCGCCAACGAAAACATTTCTCGCCAGAGATCGGAAGGATATATTGAAATACAGGGTGAAATTGAAAACATGCGACAAATCGAAATGGGAGATTGTACTCATCATTATGAACAACTTTTACCATGGGACCAAACCTGAAATTGAAAAAAAAAATCAGCTGTTCCCTACATTTTGACGAGTTATGCGAACATAAATGTAGGGAACAGCTGATTTTTTTTTCACGATTTTAGGTTTTATCTCATAGTAAAAGTTGTTCACAATGATGAGTACAATCTCTCATTTCGATTTGTCGCATGTTTTCAATTTCAACCTGTATAAATATCGTGACGCCTGTGTAGAACACATCGACGGGCTAAAGCCAGTTACACGTTATCGTGACACCAACGACTAATACGCGTCTATTTTAGGTCATGAAGCAATACCTCAATAATCCACAGATAAAGCGAACAGTGAAAGCATTATCGGAACCAGGTTGATTTATCACGCACATGTGTAACGAGCTTTTCTTTTGCTTTTTTTTAAGCCGACCCTAACATATTTGGGAAAAGGCTAGGCAGGTGACAATGTGTATCGAGCTTAATATAAACCGATTGTGATACTCGTATCCTAATAATGAATGTATACGTATACCAGGTCAAATTAATTAAGCTAGCGAAAGTCCGTAGACGTGATGGTTAATTAATTTCTTTTTGTTTTATCAAGTTTAGATATCGATAGCCATCGCGTCTGCAGAGTTACGCTAGGTAGTTTAATTTGACCTTGTATTACTGTATACCTCCATGTCCATAGGTACCTTCAGCATGGTAGGTACATATTTTGTCTGGCAGTAAAGTGTAGGCACTTCTGTCTTACCTAAAGGTATTAATTACGTCAAAAACATTTTTAGCAGCATCGCAAATGAAGTTGTTTGCATTCAATTTTGTGTAACGAAAGTATGTTTCAAGAAATTTAGTTCGATTTATGTAACTAGATGGCGTTGGTCTTTAACGTCATATTCCTGAATCTCGATGGTAAGAGATTCCGTCGATAGCATGTAAGGATAACGAATGTGTGCTTTTTTTTTTGAGATAGAGTATTGAGTAAGATCAGGCCAAGATCATATACCAATATCATCATCATCTGCCTAGCCTTTTCCCAACTATGTTTGGGGTCGGCTTCCAGTCTAATCGGATGCAGCTGGATACCAGTATTTTACATGGAGCCAATACCAATATAATAACTAGTTAACTATCAAGATAAACTAACCGGTCTTTTTTTATCTGTTACCGAGAGGTAGTTTCGGAACTGCTAGGAACGACGAAACGTAATCGCCAATCTAACTAACTACCAAACTTGGTGATTTATCAATGTGTGGCAGTGTTTTCAAACTTTACAAAGTCAAAGCATTTATTTCAAACTAACGGCTCGTCCCACCTTCGCACGGGTGCAGTAATTTTTGTCGAAATCCGAAATTTTCTTTCATAAAAGCCTTTTCCTTGCAATACCGAACACAACAAAAAAAGAATTATCCAATTTGGTGCAGTATTTCGGAAGTTATGCGCGTACAGACATTTCGGCAACTTTGTTTTATACTACATAATATTATGTAAGGGTAGACCCATGAGTGGCGCGAGGAGGAAAAACGCCGGGGCGTTACTCCGCTGCCGCGAGAAATCACGGCAGAGCGGACAGAGCTCCGGCGGGATCTCATGGCGACATGGAGAGCGCGTCTGTCGCAACCCAGTGCTGGGCACGCCACAATTGCGGCGGTAAGTCCCCTCTTTGAGGAGTGGTTAGAGAGGCGCCACGGCGTCCTCACCTTCCGCCTGACGCAGATCCTCACCGGACACGGCTGCTTCGGGAGGTTCCTGTTCCGTATAAGGCGGGAGGAAACGCCCGGGTGTCACCATTGTGTGGATCGCCCGGAGGACACGGTGGAGGTCTGCCCGGCTTGGGCGGAGCACCGCCGCGTCCTACGGCGGCGATTGGTGGCAGCGATCTCTCGCGTCCGGCCCTGGTCCAGGCCATGGTACGGAGCGAGAGTGCATGGGAAGCCGTCACCTCCTTCTGCGAAGCAGTAATGCTTGCGAAGGAGGAGGCGGAACGCGTGAGGGAGAGGCAATCTTTGCGCCCTCACGCCCCTAGTCACCACAGGAGACGCCCTGGGCGTCGGGAGTCAAGAGCCGACTCCCGGCCACCGTAGGCGCGGGCTTGCGGGCGGCGAGCAATGGGCAGTTCGCCGTCCGGTAAGGACCAGGCCCGGGTCGACGGCGCCTTGTGTTCCACGCGCGCCTCAAAGAGATGTCAGCTGTAACTGACGCGGTCCGCTAGGGCCGATGCCTGCCAGGGTCGCGGATTGTTCGAAAGAGTTACGGTGGCCCTTGACACAGGCAACTGAAGGAACACGGGTGGGTTTTAGTCAGTAAAAGTCTGACACACCCTCCCGCTCCGCCCAGAGCGGGAGAAGTTATTTGATAAGACACTTTTAAACGTCAAAATTTACCCCTTCCAAAAGGGATTGTTTTCTGATGGAGAAGTATGGGAAAGAAACTACTCCGTTACTATTTAAAAATGTTTTACAATATGGCACCGATTCCCTTGTTCACACACTAAATAAAATTTAAGTTCAGTGCATCTTTTTCTTTCTATTTCATTAAGAAAAGGACAAAAGATAAATATTAGCTTAGTCCAGTCAAATTAGTCAGCGCCTGACGTAAATTTGTTTTTTTTTGTACTATTTTAGCTATTTTTTTAATCACATCTAAACTTCTCTATAGAGTATCTTAATTTGACAGAACTAAACTAATACTTATCTTCTGTACTTTCCATAACGAAATAGAAAGAAAAGGATGCACTGAGCTTAAATTTAGTTTAGTTTGTGAACAACAGAATCCGCACCAATGTTTTGTACACATTAATTACAGGTATTTTTTTTTTTTAATGAAGCCTTGGCATATACGATTAATTATGTGATAGATACATGGTGCTCATATATTTACAAACAAGTAGACCCTCCAGCTGTTTCGGTTTTTTTTGTAGGCCTATGTGACCGAACCAATTGAATTTTGGAGCCTAATAACGATGTAAAGGCCCACCACACGTGCCAAACTGGGGCATTTCTTCTCAATACAATTAACCTACAGCTACAATTGAGGTGACGAATAATTGTAGTCTCCGTTCCAAGTAATAACAATCCCATTGTCCAGTTACTGTAACGGCCAAAAGATTATATGACGCGAATCGTCTGAGAAAGTAGGCCTGTCATTGACTTTGAGCGACTAGACCGCTGGTAGACGGTGACTGGGGAGCAAGAAACGCACAGTTGTAGCCGGCATTATTTATTTACTGGTTGCAAATACTTCCATTGCTGTATTTACTTCAGAACGAAATACACAATGCTCTAGCTGATACAGCAATGAATGATTCTGTAGCAACGAATTCGGTGGTATGATTGCGCGGTGGGAGACTGTCGAGGTAGAAGTCGTTTTTTTGTTGTTACAAAAAGTCCTATCACAAGCGATCTTGTAAGGTAAGCGTTACAATAGATGATAATAATTATAATTATGTCTATGTTGAAAGATAAGACGTCATGGTTTACTAAGAAGAAAAAGATTAATGAAATAACGTTACGGGGAAATGTTTTAATTATTATTTGGCAGTCTGGCAGTCTGTTTCAGGTGCTCTACTTAATATTAATTAAAATGAGTCATTGTTTTGCAGTTAGATTCTTCTAAAGGAGATCAACTTATTACAGTTAAACCGGTGTGCTTAAGGTAAAATTTTGTAACACGAAGCATAAGGTAGGTGTGACAAACCCATATGATAAATTAGACATTTTTACGGTTTAATATTGATTTTAAATTATTTTCTTAAATTTAAAATAAATATATATAAATTATAAAGGCTTTGTACCCCAAGGTAGCGATATACATATATAAAAAATATGTATATGTCACAAAATATCGAGTGATTTAGGGTCTGGGTGTATTATACCCAACCTTACGCTCCCCGGGTTAATGTCAACAGTTATACCTTGAACTGGAGAACAATAACAGCGTCTAGGAATGAGGATACCTACTTGGTCTATACGGATTACTTTGGGCAATCAGCCTTGCTAGTGACTACAGCAAGTAGAAATATTAACACTGTCGAATCTTTACCACGTCATGAGATACATGCATGTTATGTGATATGACAAGACATACAGCTCGTGCTGACATGAGATACAATAAAATTACATCTAATTAAAGACGTGCAGACGCCAGCATATCAAGCTACCCGAAACTGTAAAATTTTCCCAATCAACCTTAAACCTTATTATACCTTGGCGATAAACTCAAAAATCTATCAAAAAATTTTGAGAGATTGTAGTAGCTATATGTGCTGGCGTCTGTACAGGTAGGTATTATAATATATACAGGAAGTAATGTAACAAAAAAATATCCTGAGATTCTAAGCGGAAGATACAGAATTCTGACAAGAAATTAACCTGCATGTGAGTACTGAAACTGATAGGAATAATGAAAGCGATAAGCTCTGACGGTCGTGCGCACAGCATTTATCACGTTAGCGGCGCTCATGTGAAATGGGGCAGGAGCTGCTTACTCAACCAATTACTGTGCCACACCGAAGGAAGCAATGCTATAGATATTGTGGTTAATAAAGGCTCCCATGCATTGGGAGGGCAATCTCATCAGTTTAACACTTTCAGTGGCCTGCACCCGGCTCCCGGGTAGAAAGATAATTCGTTCGCGTGCCCAGAACTCGCCTCCCGCGTCCTACATAATAGATATATGTGGCATGTGACCATGCCCGAATACCCGGTGCAAATCGTGTTACTAGGGTTGCCAAAAATAAGCAAAAAGTAAGCAAGTAGTAAAAAAACGATTCATCTCAGGGAGTTGTCTCCCTAACCATCGTAAACGCGTAGATTTTGATACCGTCACAGTCACACACGGTGTGGATTTTGATGATGTCAGACAGATCTAAAGTTATGGCCACTTAACTTAAATCTTGTCCTAGTAAAAGAATAGAATTAAATAAAGAATGAAAAGAATAGAATAGAATTGTCCTGGTAGAAAATGCCTATTGTATTAAGTCCGCCTCTATACATTTATGTGCTTGAAGTATTAAATAATAATAATAATAAAGCTAGCTAATAGTGAAGCTGCGTTCCAAAACGGGCAAACTGGATGTAGGAAAGAAGGCTGCTAGGCTCAAATGGGATTGGGCAGGTCACATCAGCGCATGCACGATGACCGCTAGACAAAACTCAATACAATGGGTGCCGGAAGATGGCTGGCCCAGAATGAGATGGCAAGATGACATGGACTCGTGCCTCGAAGGCTGGTTCAATGTGGTGCGGGAAAAGAGTTCGTGGATGGATTTGGAGAAGGCCTTTTCCCAGCAGTACAGGGACAGTAGAGGCTAAAAAAAGAGTGAAAAGAACATCTTAGTTCACCGAGTGTGTATATCAGTTTCGTGACCGGCAATCATACATGTCCATTAGAACACAATGGCACATTGATTGGCAGTAACATGGCTTTACTAAAAACTGCAATGGCCGCCAGACAGTACAAAGCTACATAACAATCAAAGCTACATAATCGATAACAGGAAACGACCGACATAGCTTGCAGAGTAAGTAAACTGAAGTGGCAGTGGGCTGGCCATGTTTGTCGAAAGACCGATGGCCTGTGGCGCAGACGAGGCCTGGAGTGGAGACCGTGTATCGGCAAGCGTAGCGTGGGACGCCCGCGCCCCTCAGCTAGTTGGACCGACGAACTTAAGAAAGTGGCTGGGATATACTGGATGCGGAAGGCGAAGGTCAGGGTGTTGTGACGCAGCCTGGAAGAAGCCTTTGTCCAGCAGTGAACTGCGATAGGCTGAGTTGATTGAACCGCACCTCCTCAATATTAATTTGACATTGACAGCACCTACGTCGTAGCAGGAAAGCGTAGCGTTTTCGTAGCTCAAGTGGTACTAACTGACTGTACTAAGATTATAGCCTCACATGGCAATTCTTTCGCTGTCAGTGCGATGCGGGCCTATAAAGCAAATATCAGAGGTGTTGCATCACATAGGAAAAGTGAACGCTCTCGAGTAACCACCCGTTGTGCCGATAACTGATTTTATAAATATCAGAGCCGAATCACTTCGCACGTAATGTTCTTGTAATAGCGATAATCAAAATTAATTACACGCAAATCAGAATAATAATGGTGGAGGAAATGAAGTATATTACAACTAAAAGTAGACCTGTATTTTATTTTGCGTCGCCTCGTATTGTACTGAAGTTGCACTTTAACTGATTGAATGCCGCAATTACAGAAACAATTAAAAAGCCATTGCGTTTCGCGTGGATCCACGTTCGGTACGTGGATACGAACGGTTAAAGGAAGAAGTCGGTTAAAAACCCAGCTTAATTAAAATAAAAATGATAAGTGATTTTCGTAAAAGAAAGAGAGAACAAGAAATTCAAGAAATTTGCCAAGTAGAAAAAGTATTATAATAAAATCACCAACGATAATATAGAACAGAACGATTTGACGTTCTGTTCTATATTATCTGGAGGCACGCGCTTATAAATGACTTTTCTAAGTTACCGGCTAAAAGGGAAAGCAGATGGCTCGTTAATAAATAAAAGAATAATAAGCGATAGGACAATAAAAGAGGCTCACTCGACTCACTGACTAACAAGGAAACCTCGCGAGGTGTCCCTCACCGATTTAGTTGCGGCTTTACTATAATAATGTACATGAAAAATGATGAGATACGTATTTTTTCTTTTTTGCTAACAAACCTTTTAAAGGGGTGAAAATCACCCCCAAAGTTCGTACCCCAAAATGATGGTTTGCAGTTTTCACATATTTCTAATATTTTTTTTCCAAAATGACTTTAACCATTAAAAAGAGCATACAAAAGTATGATAAATACCTTTATTCACATATTTGTAAGAATTATGGATTTACAATTTTTTTTTAATTAAAAATAACAAAAAATTCATAACTCAAAAACTATTTATTATTTTTTAATGGGACCAATTTTAAGTCTTATGAATATGTGAATAAAGGTATTTATCATAACTTTTTATGCTCTTTTTTGTAGGATAAAAGAAACGAGGAGATAATAACTTGTTGTAAATATATTCAGGAGATCATTTTATATAAGAAAAAGCACACTAAGAAGTGACAAGGAATCACAGCTGACAAAAGTACTTTAGAACATACTTTGCTTAAATTCAAATTTACACCATAGACATGTGTCTATGGTGTAAATTTGAATACAGAAAGTTTGTATATCTAATACACCCTCATAAATTTTAATCTTCAATGCCTCTGGCTTCGGCAACTCGTCTCTCGACTCAATGGCACATCTAAAGCTTTCAAAATTTTCTGTTTCCGACATTTTGTGTAACATAAGCCGCTTTAGAAGTGTGGCCTTCTTAGCAGGTCCTTTCGAAGCATAAATAGACTCCAATTTTAGCCAAACTTCTTTAGAAGTGATACAGCCCCTAATATGTCGAAGTTCAGAACCACACATCGACAAAATTAAATCCGCTTTGGCTTTTTCATCCTCTGCTTCCCAATTCTTAGCTTCTCCTATTTCTGACGGTTTCGGTAGTTTACCACTAGTAAATTTCCATCCATCATTTTTAATTAGGATCGCCTGGACCTGGATTCTCCAGCTGTCATAATTTTCCTTGTTCAGGGGCTCGATCCTAAATAAACTACTCATCGTCGCTCCTTTTTCACAAATAATTACTTTGCTGGATAAAAAAAATAAAATTTTCTCTCCTGACGTAACTCTCCAGACTTTTCACTGGATGTGCGTTATTCTTATCCCTCTTTCGATCTCGGCGATTGGGTGTCTGGATGACTGGGTGTCTGGGCCCATAACCAATGTAGGATAAAAGAAACGAGGAGATAATAACTTGTTGTAAATATATTCAGGAGATCATTTTATATAAGAAAAAGCACACTAAGAAGTGACAAGGAATCACAGCTGACAAAAGTACTTTAGAACATACTTTGCTTAAATTCAAATTTACACCATAGACACATATACAGAAAGTTTGTATATCTAATATTTTTAATGGTTAAAGTCATTTTGGAAATTTTTTATTAGAAATATGTGAAAACTGCAAACCATCATTTTGGGGTAGGTACGAACTTTGAGGGTGATTTTCACGCCTTTAAAACGTTTGTTAGCAAAAAAAAAATATACGTATCTCATCATTTTTCATGTAGGTTATTATAGTAAAGCCGCAACTAAATCGGTGAGGGACACCTCGCGAGGTTTCCTTGTAAGTAAGCGAACAGCGAACTACAATTTAATGTAATCAAAATCTTAGAATCTTTTTGACTAAGTTCAACTTAAGATTTTAGTTCGGGAAAGATGATCTGGATGAACTTGTATGAAAAAATTATAAGTACCTATGGGTGGGTCCGTGGGTACATTTAATTTTTCAAGGTGATTTTTATAATCGTTCGAAGTTCGAAGTTTCAAATACACAACTCATTACCTGCCTAGCCTTTTCCGAATTATGTTGGGGTCGGCTTCCAGTTTAACTGGATGCAGCTCAATACCAGTATTTTACATAGAGCGACTGCCTATCTGACCTCTACAACCCAGTTACTGGGTAATATGATACTCCTAGGTAAGACTGGTTGTCAGACTTTCGGGCTTCTGACGAGCTGTAACGACTGTCAAAGATCCAAGAATGACGGATGCTTTCATATAAACAAGATGATATCAATTAATTATATTAGCAAAGATCTTTCTAATGGCTTCATTACTTTAACTACCAACTTTCTCCCAACATGTTTTATAAAAATCCTATAAATACATATTAATAAATGCCATACTTATCAATAAAATCCAAATACGTATTGATAAATGTAAGTAATTAATTAATATCGTATAAACATTGTTCGCCGAATGTAATTGATGAGTATTTGATTAAAAATGCGACGGCCATTTTAAATCGATTTAAATTACTTTCACGGTAAATTTACCGAGTGAACGAATGGGTATAGTTTGCTTTGTTATTTCGTTTCCTGGTCATATTTTAGAGTTGAACTTTGCGAGGACGGTTGGGGTTGATTTAGTAGATATTCTAGAGAAGTCTAGTGACAATTTAGAGTTGAGTTCGTGTAAAATTTTAGATAGGTATAAATATGGTAAGAGAAGATGTTCCTACAAAGACTTGCAGGAAATATTTTGTGAGGCCCGTCATTCTAGAACGATACAAAATGTATCTATATTCAAACGATCAAACCTGGGGGTCCACTCCCTATAAATCTAATCCATAATTTCGGCCAAAGTTACGGGAGAGTCCTGCTCCGGACATAAGATTAGTTCCGATCCCGAACTAGGAATGAATGACAACATGATTTGACAGTTGTCCCTACTCGCGATGTCTTTATGTCCGTTCGAAATTTTTGAAGTGAAAACTTCTTTAGCGGCGTTGTACATTTTTTTTGTAACGGGTAAAAAATGTAAAACTCGCGTCAGGACACGTGACCCTGATCGAAAATTCGTAAGACGGATGGTGAGTAGACAGCCGGCGGCGCGGCGTAGGCGAGGAAGTATCCCCCTCTCTTTCTACGGCGCGGCGAAAATGTATGCCTACGCCTGTTGTTTAGTTTAGGTGGGGCAGGGTGCTTGCGCGAATGTTCGTGTGTGTTTATGTTACAGAAACAAACTTAACTTAAATGAATGAATTAATTAGAATTGTAGTTAGAATGTATTGATAGACTTGAAGGTACATCTCTCGACAATAAATCTGCAATTTGGGAACTACAGATAACTGGTGGAACATATGGCACACCTCCGGTGGACGTGAAAAAATTAATAAAATAACGGTTCTGGTAATAATGATGGTGAAAAAGTCATCGAAATTATGGATGGAAGTTGATTTTTCTGAGAGATAAACTTTTTAATGTAATATAAATTGTCATGTTTGTGCAAGATAGCGCAATAAATAAATATTGTATTCTACGACATAAATGATAGTACTTTTATACTGATAATTAAAGCAATTCGTGCAAAATGATTCCCTAACCATTCCAAAATATAAAAAATGCACAACGTTAATATTTAAGTTTTCACTTCTGCCGGCACTCCCGGAGTGCAACCCGTCGTTTTTTTATTTATCTTTCGAATTCGATGGTCCCGGCTATCATTCATAGATCTTCGACAGTCGTTACGGGTCGTCAGAAGCCCGAAAGTCAGACAACTAGTCCTATCAAGGGGTATCGTATCACCCAGTAACTGTGTTGTGGAGGTCAGATAGGCAATCGCTCCATGTAAAATTCTGGTATTCAGCTGCATCCGGTTAGACTGGAAGCCGGCCCCAACATAGTTGGGAAAAAACTAGGCAGATAATTATGACTCGTTTTGACAGATCAACTACTATCGGACGGGCCCATATATCTTTGTTGACGGACTTAGAGAGTAGACGCCCTGAAAGGTTGATATACGAAATCTAGCAGATTTTAGTAAAGATCACTTGAATTTAAAAAAATGCATTAAGTATAATGCAAGCTTCTCTTTTACAAATCTGAGATGTTTCTAAAACAAAATTGAGTCATTGACAACAAAATTAAATTCGGTACAGACAAATGCTCACTGGAATCAAATTTCTTAAGTTTAATTCGATCTTCTCAATTCCATTTAATAGACAATGTTTGTTATGATCTCTAGACCAACTGGCGGTGCTGTACAAGAACTGTTTCACTGAGTAATATCACCTTAATTACCTTCTTAATAAGGCTGTGGGTTTAAGTGTTGTATGAATTATAGTTTGTATTGGTTTTCAAGTGACAAATGACTGTTCGTACACCACGCGGGTGGTCGGCATCGTCGTATGATCCTACCATTTATCATATAAATTTCACGTTATATACTTAGAAACTTCATACAAACTGCATATTTTCTAAATCGTGACTACATATGTATATATACTTACATTACATTGAAATAACGTAGACATATTAACCTTTCTCTCGGGATTTCCACAAGTTTGAAATGTCATGTGCTCAAACATGTTTTAATCGTTTTCGCAGTCACGAACTGATGCAGATAAGAGATGGCAGAAATAACTTCTCAAAATGAGAACTTTTTGCTAAAATTAGGCATACATAAAAAAGGTACCCTACTTTTCTTAACTGTACTGCAAATACGTGACTCTACCTTAATACATTCCATTTAGTACGAGCTCTTCCCTGTTACGCAAATTAACGTAAAAGTAATTTTCTTTATAAATAGGGAATATTACGCAAAGCTCGGCGCAGATGGCGCCACTAGCATATGAAGTAAACAAACATTGACATATCATGTCGTATTTTACTTTTAATAACAATTAATAACAATTATTACAACGTTCTCGGCTTCTTTTGGCCTTTATATCTTCCGTTTTTACCATAAAAAATTGAAGGCACTACTCCTTTTTTCAGAATGCGCCTGATGTTATTGAGCCCTAAAAATAGTAACGAAATTTTAGGTTATGTTCAGAATGGAATCATATTTGTGAGTCTTACGTAATTATAGTGAATGTTATTTTATTATTACATCGATCTTCCCTGAAAGTTTTCTAATTTCAATATAATCTTCGGATTTAAAGTGTGCGAAACACATTTTAGAGTGTTTTTTTGCTCGAAAGTCTTTACACCGTGTTGCTGCTTCCCATAGTTTTCGCAGCTTTTTGTCCTTTGGAAAGGACAAGTTCGCTATATTATTACACCCGAACACGCAGCATTGATGCATTAGTGAATAATAATACACTTTACACTATTTAAAACTCAATGATGGTCGATTTTAACAATTTTTATTACACTTCGAGCTACTTGACACAAATGTTTGTTTACTGTTTGTGCTAGTGCTGCCCTCTGGCGCCGACACTTTGCCGTATTATCTCCTATTAAACAGGGTGGTACGAGTTTGAAAGCCCACAGAGGGACCTCCTTTCTCGTAATTTAAAGAACGTTCACAGTCTGATCCATAGGTCTGATCTGACTCTTAATCTGTCAAAAATAATTTTAATTTATCTGCATTTTTGAATAGTATTTGATATTGACTGTCGCTGAGATGATATTGCGATTAGATTTTGAACGTTTTTAATTTCGGGAATTTTATTGGACTTTAGTTTTTCGGAATATTCCAGTTATTATGTCTTCTAGTGACATTTTCTATTTATTCCTTTAGGGTCTGATTTTTCAATCGACAGAAATTTTTTATTCGTGGAATAAAATTAACGTCTGACAGATTTTGTATGGTAGAACTATCAAAAATTCAAAATTATTCCTTGGATAAAATTATAAGGCTTTGAAAAAATCGGCCCTAAATGTTGTAATATAATACATTGTAGGCCAGATTCAGATTAAACTCGAAAGCCGTATCCGTTCTATTCATAAATAAGCGTCCTGCAATAACATTCAAAGTTAAAGGCACCATTAAAAGTTGCAGTTACTCCGAAACAAACTGAGTATCAACTAAACTAATAAAGTGTGGGAATCTAGTTCATTTGTGGAAGTAATAATAAGGCAGGATCAAGTTATCTGTAACATTTCAATCCAGTTGCGGTAAAGCAGTGAAGTAACTAATTTAGTGGTTGCGAGATATATAATACTTATTTTGTATCTAGAAACACACAGCCCTGGTGAAACATTTAGAATTAGTCAATTGTTTTGTTATTGACTGCAGCTTTGTTCTGGGTAATGTAATCATGTGTTGATGGACAGGTGGAGATCAAAGGACAGCAGGGTAATTGCGTAACACACTATGTATCAGTAGCAATGGGTTTCATTTTGGCACTTCAACAACATTCATTGCGTTATTTACGTTGCTGAGCAGACACTTTTGTCGAACATATGGAGCAATAGATTAGCAATATGCTTCAAAATCATTCAGATTGAGAGTAATAATATGTTACGCAATTAGGGTGCTGCTCATTCATCGGGAAGCATCGCAACCTTCGCTATATCGTTTGGAAACTTAAGAGAACTAGAAACAGCAATCAAGCTGGATGCGATCAACTGCAGTCCGTTCTGTTTCATGTAGCTCTTAAGACTGATTTTGAGCTGTGGTGGCCCAATGATAACGGCTACGACTTACGAGTTGTAGGTCGTAGGTTCGAACCCTGACAGGCGCTACTTTGTATAAATTATTTCATCACCTCTGCCCCCCAAACGGTGAAGAAAAAGATCTTGAAGAAACTGGCATGTCCTAGACCCAAAAATTCGATGGCATGTGAGATCTATCAACCCTCATTTGGCTCGCGTGGTGGATTACGGCCCGCTTTCTCTCACAGAGAGGAGGCCTCTGTCCTAGACGTGGGAAATTCATAAGCTGATTATGCACTTAAGACTGGTACTATACTATTTTAATACTGAATAAAACATTTATTATTATTATTTATTATTACTGCTAAGAGGGGCCCGTGGCTAAATAGTAACAGCCGCACAGGTCGATCGATCAGGTTAAGGTGATATGTAAAAAATAAATCATCGCTCGAGGGGTGTGGCTTAACCGAAGACGCGGGGAGCGCCCCCGCTTGAATACATTGAAGCCGGATCCACACCTATCCACACGTTTGTATGAGGTTGATAAAAAAGTTTTATTGCAAAAATTTCAACGTTGTTTTTTTAAGTATTGACACAATGTGACATCGAGCTATGTAAAGGATATTCTAGAATGTTTTCTACTCTTCCACGTGACAGGGTATAAAAGAGCGAGCTTGCGTTCTACTGGACAGAATTGGCTTCGATCTCGCAGGTGCAACTTCGGGCGATCATGTTTTATGTGTGGCGGCGCGGCACGAACACAAGCACAACTGCTAAAAATATACAGGATGCATTCGGGGAGAACGTAGTTTCTCATCGAACAGTCCAGCGTTGGTTCAATCGTTTTAAATCTGGAGACACAAGTTTTGAAGATAAAGAACGTTCCGGACGACCCTTGAGCATCGACGACGACGCATTACTCTGCTGCATCAAAGCAAATCCGGAAGCAAGTACGCTAGCCAGAGAACTTGGCTGCACCCAAGCATCAATAGTAAATCACTTACTCAACTTGGGATACAGGACAGTTCTAGCTCAATGGATACCACACCGTCTCACCGACGATAATAAGAACTGCCGCGTGACCATCTATCAGTCTCTGCTACTTCGTCATCATTGCAAGGAGTTTTTAGAGGATCTTGTGACGGGGGATGAAAGCTGGATCTTGTATGATAACAGAAAGCGTCTAGGCTATTGGCTTCCAGTCGGAGAAAAACCGCCACAGAATCCGATTGATCCTCACCCACAAAACATTTTGTTGTGCTGTTTCTGGGACGCAAAGGGAATGCTGTTTCACAATTTTCTCCCTGCAGGCACACAATCTCCTCTACACAATACATTGAGAATCTCCAGGAATTAGCAAAAGCTATAAGAGAAAAACTGCCAAGACGCGCAACTGTCCACCTTCTCCACGACAATGCGAGACCCCATGTCGCAAAGGCAACCCACAAAACAATCACCGAACTTCACTGGAATACCGTTTCTCATCCACCACACTCTCCCGACATGGCGCCATCTGACTACCATTTGTTGAAACATTTAAAGGCATATTTGAGAAACAAAACTTTCAAAAACGTCGACGGTTTCAAGAAGGATGTGTTAATATTCTTCGAGTCACAGCCGCCGTAGTTTTGGGCAAAAGGAATATACGACTTGCCTGCTAGATGGTCCAGTGTCATAGAATTAGATGGCGAATATATTAGAAATTTTGTGTATAAGATATATGAATAAATTAAATCTACTGAAATTATTGCGACAAATCTTTTTTATCAACCTTATATTTGTGACGACTTTTTGAGGTTTGGCAAGCGTGTGGATCCGGCTTAACATAACATTCTACGAGTACAATACTATTGCGTAATTTAGAACTTTATGGAAAAACATTATGAAATAAAAGATGTTGAATTTTTTTTTTGTCATAACTTTTGCACCAACCCGATATTTTCTTTGTTTGTATCCTTGCCCCTATTTTTATTAATTACATATTCGAGATAAAAATATAATCACGATTGCGGGAGGAACGACACAGGTCCGTTACTGACAAAGCCCGCAGGCGATCTGGGCGGGCATATGAAAGTGACAGAGTCAATTACTTCCACATGCGAAAAAAGAGATCGCAACAATGCGCTGGAACCAAAATAAAACAACGTAAGCGCCAAACCAAATAAAAATTGTTTAAAAATAAATTAACATTTGTATCAAAAATTTGTTCAGCCAGAGTTTTCAATTACCTATTACGCATATTTTGAATGCAATTTTGAAATGATATTAATTAGGATTTTAGAATTACAGAAGAAAATATAAAAAAGTAGACGTCTTTTCGGAATTAAATTCTATCGAGGAAATTTGAAGCAATTGCGTTTTCCTTCTGTCAGAGTCTTCATCAAATAGTCAATAAACATATAACTAAAAATCAAATCCAAACATGCTGTAATAGTGAAATAAATGGATTCGAAAAAACACCCAATTTATTTTGATATCGCCTTAAGCTACGCTTGCTGCGGTTGGTCTGTGGATGGGTGATCTTTACATACCGAGACCCTTCCGTGCCTTGGAAAGCACGCTAAGCCGTTGGTCCCGGCTGTCATTCGTAGATCTTTGACAGTCGTTACGGGTAGTCAGAAGCCTGAAAGTCTGACAACCAGTCGTACCTAGGGGTATCGTATTACCCAGTAACTGGGTTGTGGAGGTCAAATTTAGCTGCATCCGGTTAGACTGGAAGCCGACCCTAAAATAGTTGGGAAAAAGGCTAGGCAGATGATGATTTATTATTACTGCTGATGGCGATGACGTTGCTATGGCAATGAGAGACATTCTATCAGCGAAAACGATGATGGATAAGTTAAAAAATTGTATTGACATTAACTACCGAAAAGCTTATGTCAATCCTGTTGAAAGTCGTTGTAGAAATACGAAACACTTTGAAACCGATTGCCACTTGTGCTGGTAAAGTACTGCTGCTAATGTTACCGTCAGTCAAAAACTCTGTATAACTTCTGATAATCTTTTAGAAGAGGCAAAGCATAACCTTCGATCGGTTCGATCGTCTTATTATGCAAAAAATACATAACTATCTTACTTCTTGCTCACATTTTAGTATAAATATCCTTTTATAAATATCACAGTACCTACCTAAACATGCAACAGTTCAACGACCAAATGCTAATTTAACAGAACATTTAATTCTAGTACTCAAATCCATCACTGAGGCATTCATTGTCAACTCTTGACCACACTTCAGATTATCTAGACAAAATACTTCTGGCGAGACGCCAACACGATCTAGCAAATTACAGCAATAAATACGACAACTATCTATAGAACTATAAGCCCTAGTTTTAAGCGCATAGGGGTGGGAATCCTCTGAAAGATTGGGGACGGGGTGTTAAAATATCGTGGTCGGTTGTAACCCGATGACTGCGCGATCGGCAACCGTATCGAGTGTCGTTCCGGTCCGGTGCTCGCCTTCGTCTCGACCTGGCTACTCGGTGTGAACGGAACCTATGTCCTGGTCACGCACTAGGAATGAAACATGCTGAGGGTTTACGTGAATCTGGAAAAAAGTTTGTAATCATCACAATCACTTTAAAGTTTAATATTTCACAAACGGATCCCTGAATCGAAAAATTGTTTTCACAGACCCGCCATATTTTTGAAAGACCTATCCAACGATACCCAACAGCATGGGGTAGAGGAGAAAAAAACACCCCCACATTACGTGTACAGGAGGTACCTACCCAAATTTTTTTTTTCATGACTTTATTTTTCCACTTTGTCGGCGTGATTAATATGTATATCCATGCCAAAATATAGCTTTCTAATACTAAGAATCTCTGAGCTAAGCTGCGGGCGGACAGACGGACATGGCGAAACTATAAGGGTTCCTTGTTGACGACGGAACCCTAAAAACTAAAATAAATACACAATATTTGAGTATTACCTTCATTAAAATAATAAATCATATGTATTTATATTATTATAATAATATATTTTTCTGCCACCGAGCAGTGTTGCTGCAACACTGTTGCAGTGTTTCGATTTCGATATTATGAGATACTAGCAACGCCCCGTGGCTTCACCCGCATAAGTTTCGATCCCATGGGAATATCGGAATGAAAAGTATTCCATGTGTTAACCCTAGTTATAAACTATCTGTGTGCCAAATTTTATCCAAATCCGTTCAGTTATTTTTGCGTGAAAGAGTAACAAGTATCCATCCATTCTCATAAACTTTCGCATTTATAATATTATTAAGTATATCATATTATATTATAATAGGATTTCAGTCTTGGGTCTAAGAAGTCAATCAGCATAAGAATGTCTATCACACAAAAAATTTCAATCTTCTTAGTAAGTTACAATTCAAGTAGAGATTCACCAATAAAATAATAATATAAAAGAAACTGAACTAGCTAAGCGGTTATTTGACCAACATCGAATGTGAATCCATGAAGAGTTTAGGTATTTGTGAACTGAGCAAACGATCAAATATAAAACGCTTCAAAACCGCGGCATTTTCAGCGACTAGTGAGCGACCTTGTCCGAAGTTCTTCAAGGTTTTTATATTAGACAGTATTGTCACGTGTTCGCTGGCGTTTATAATTACCTGCCTCGTAATCTTGAGCAGAAGAGATGAAATCATTGCCAAGGTCCGTCTCTGTTTCAATTTTTTTTACAGCGTATAAATGGTATAAATAGTGTAGGGCGTTTTCTCTAAAGAGAGGATTCCTTAAAATAAAATATCCTTTTACCTATTCATGATTTCAATCAGTTATTCTACGTGATCGATTCAAGATTTCTGCCAGCCGTTTTTCCTCAAATTGCGTAACTTTTGAGTCTATAACAGTTATTATAAAACCTTTTACACTTGACTGAAGCTGATATCAAAATAAAGAAGTACTTGAAAAATTAAATGTCCATTACGCGTTGCTATTTAATAAGAGAGGTTCACTTTCACATTTTTTATAGGTAAGTACCTATGTACTTGTATGCATGGATGACAGATATAATTTATCAAAATGTAAAATAGATTTGCTGCGTATCAACTAGTAAAAGTATTCGATCACAGCTGCGCCCTAGTTGCGTAACACACTTTCAATAACAGTCTGTATCATTTTGAAGGATATTGCTAGTACATTACTTCTTATGTTCGAAAAGTATTCTGCTCAACAACGTAAATAACGCAATGAATGTTGCTGAACTGTCAAAATGAAATCCATTGCTACTGTTAGTGTGTTACGCAATAATCTAGTCCCCGGTCTAGATACCTGCAAAACTGTCACCGTGAACTTAAATGAAGTGACCTTGAACTGAGCTGTCAATCCCAAGCGATCCCTAGCATCAGGTGAAATGACAGGTCACTTCAGCTAAGATTTCACGGTGAGATTTTTACAGAATAGGTCGTCTATTGTAAAGATTATTTATTATAATATTATTATTATTATTTATGGTTTAAAATGGCAGTTGCAAATAACCCTGCAAAATTCAATTAAGGTTTAATACGGAAACGTAGCTCCTAGCTAAATCAATTACCATTAAACATTGTACAGACGCCAGCACCTCAAGCTACCCGAAACTTTCAATTTTTCCCAATCAACATTGAACCTTATGTTTTAGCGATAAATTTGAAAATCTATTAAAGACATTTCATAGATTGTAGTAGCTCGATATGCTGGCGTCTGTACAATGCCCGTATGCCCTAATAACTACTGACATCGAATAACAATAATATCCCAATAAATATCAACAGTCGGATAATTACGCTACTACGTTGAAGAAACTGTTTTTTTTTTTTTATCAACGGCCAGCTATTTATTGTGGGTCAGTTGAACCAGGGGTCAATTGTAATGAAGTGAGATGGCCGAGGGGCGTAAACTGAATGATACAGGTCAATTGGTGCTATTACTCATAGTCAATAAGTATAGTTACATTTTTTTACTGAGAACTTTTTTGTGAGGTTAAAAAATGTGGGTCGACTGTGGGAGGTCCGCATAACAAAAAGTTTTTACACAAACAGCTTCAGTTTTGACTAAAAAATAACACTGGCCAGTATGCGAGTCAGTTCAGGGATTGCCGCGTACACGATGTATCTTCATCAGCCTACTGCAGTCCACTGGACACACTGCCACTGCACACGGGACATAAGCCTCTCCTCTTCGGCAACTCTTATCCAGTTACAGATGGTCGCTCCTCCTGGCCTGAGGGCGTCAAAACTTATGTTTGCCGATTCGCGGTCTCCACTCAAGAACACGTCACCAACTGTCATTGCTTCTACGGCTAATATGGCCACTTCAGCTTGCTTATTCTGCAAGCTATGTCGACAACTTTCCGGTTAGACTGGAAGCTTACTCCAACATAGCCGGGAAAAGGCTAGGCAGATGATAATGATGTCGACAACTTTGGACACGAATCAGTCAGTACTGAACTATCTTCAAACGTGGACACACATGAGGCTATTGGGAGACCATTGACTACCGTCTAAATTGACTAGCAAACTGGGTCGACTCGTGTCCGGAGCTCCTTAGCGCTAGTACGCGAGCTTACTGAACAGCAATCTACATTATCGTGACAATTGAAGAAAACAATATAGTTAATAGGGTGACTGGTAATTAGTGACCGATACTTAAACACATGATTCTACTCATCATTACAAACAACTTTTACTATCGAACCAAATCCGAAATCGCGAAAAAAAATCAGCTGTTCCCTACATTTATGTTCGTACGAGTCGTCAAAATATAGGGAACAGCTGATTTTTTTTTCGTCATTTCACTTTTTTTCCCATTATAAAACTTGTTTGTTGTCATGAGTAGAATCATGTGTTTAAGTATCGGTCACTAATTACCAGTCACCCTATATTTATAAGTGATTGCAAATCTAAAATCTGCCATTATTACTTTTAAAAATAAGACCATTCGATCATCCATTCTTAACGTTTCATGTGAGCTGTCGTGTAATGATTAACAAAACAATACACAAACGATTACTAAGTCCTAACCAATTATATGCACAAAAGACTGCCCCAAGCAAACAATTGAATACGATGCGCCGGTCGTCAACACACGTGTTTTACATTGGCACACGTGCAGCGCACATTGGAGTCACTGCAAGTGGTACATCATGCAAAAACATTGAGTGACATTGGGACAAAAACAGAGTGTAGCCAATTTTTGTACTTACTTGAAAATAAAAAAGCAGCCCTTTTCTAATTAATAGGTTTTTCATGGGCACATAATTCTTTATCATAGTAGGTATTTAGAAAAATACGCGAAAAATAAAGGCTTGACAAGTTTTAATAAGAATATTTCACTATTTCAATAAATAAAAAATAAGAGTCTGCAATATACAAAGGACTGGGTGTGCAAAAGCCAAGAAAGCTTAATATAATGTATATCCACATTTACCAATCGCAGCATCGTGAAACAAACTCATAACCTTTGTCAACTCTCGCACATTATAATTTAATAACAAAATCACTTTCATCGCCTTTCTCTGGTGACAGAGCTGATGGCACAAACTAACTGGTAGATAGGTACCTCGCATCAATCAATAGCTATAGTTAAATGGACAACTTTCGCGTTCAGTACGTACTACAATCGTTTGTAGCGAACTAATCACCGAGGGTTTAGCGCCCCTGGGCCGCTTTCTGTGCGATGCGGCCTGTAAAGCCGAGTTCACACCAAAAATCTAAGCGAACTGCAGTGCTATTCTGTAAAAATCTCACCGTGAGAACTTAGGTGAAGTGAGCGGGAAGTGAGCTGTACTTAGGGATTAACACTATTGACACTGCTCACTTCAAGCTGACTTCACTTATGATTTCACGGTGAGATTTTACAGAATCGACCGGCAGAACGCAAAAACATTTTTTTTTCCTTGATGCCTCCATCAGTGAAGATGTGCGTTCTCAGTCGTTTATTTTTCGATGTGGACTCAGCTTTATGTCTTGCTATATTTTTTATCGAAACGAAAGTTAGTCTTACAATCTCGACATAATTGTATAACTATGGCTATCTATTTGTTGGTGATATGTTATCTGTAGCGACACATAATAGACCGATTTTTGTGTTGTTTTGATTTGACAGATAAGCAATTCGATTGTACGCGACAAATCAAGATGGCAATTGTTTTTTGTATCCATTTAAAACTGGACAGAATTAGCATTGAATGTCGTAACTTCGTAAGAAAGTCCATTGAGAGTCCATGGAAAATGTTAGTCTTTTCAAGAGTTTAATGTGACTTATGTACGCCAATTCCCCTAGTTAAAAACGTTTCAAATCGAGTCGTAATCTCGTCACCCTCTACCGATACCGATACCGATAATCGTGCTACCCATCTACCAACGCGCACTGGGCCCACGTAGTGGAATATGACACACTCCCCCTTTCACAGAGAGGAGGCCTGTGTCCCAGCAGTGGGAACGATAGCCTGATTATGTTTTTGGTAATCGTTGCATTGCTATGTAAAAGCAACACATTTTGCCCCAGTCATGAAATCATAAAATAGAGTCGTACGTAGGTACGAGTATATTTTGTACTTAGATACTATAGCAATATCGTTTACAAATAATATAGTAATTCATTCTTCCTACAGAATCCTCGGCTCACATCCAGGATTCAAACTTGTTCTGCTCGTTTTACTCACTCGTAAAACACCTCGGTTTGATGGAGAGTGGATCATGGAGTAGCAAGATAATGGAATACAAATGCGTTCAACTTTTGAAGGATTCACTTATGATATGTTCTAAGGTAAGCGAAGCTTTGTTATTGATAACACTTCAGCATTGAATATTAAAAGCACTTGTGACTGAAAACTACACCATCAGTGAAAAATTATAAAAACCTCTGACATGTGACTTTTTAGTCAATGGGTCACACATACACATTTCTATGCCATAAATAGCATCTGCAATAAAGCTCCGACTGAATGGATGCCAAAAGCGACAAAACAATCTGTTGGCCAGTCGCCAGAGCGATTGCAGAAATTATCTGAATGCAACCTCGCAGATCAAAGAGGATTAACACGAAAGATTCAAAGTTAACCGGTATATTTGAACAACAAAAATAACACCCTTACAGACACACACAACATAATACACGCTTTACTTAACTAGCCTTGAAAACTGACATATTTATTTCTGTTTATTGGCACTCCGAACCTCAACATACAAGCCCTGCTTAATTTGAGGGTCAACGGTCAAACCAAAACATTGTGATGTATAAACTTAACTGTTTTTATGTAAGATTACTGTCTGTCATCAGTCACTTTTTCTTTTTGTCAATAAAACATTTTTGTATTTTGTGGACAAGTTGTTCCTCCATTTACTATGTAATCCTTGCCCTGGATCGATAGGCATGGTTACAACTGATCGGGGTACGATCCTGTTTGTAACAATCATCGACGTCCTGTCGGCACACCTGCGTTGTGTGTACCTACCTATTTTGTAGGTAGTGAGGTACCTATGAGGGATCTTTGACCTCGCTTAAAGTACTGAAGGTGTTTAGTAGTAACGAGTAATGTGCTAATGACTTTTTTTTACTTCTCACAGATGGATTGCAACTTGCATTTTTTTTGCGCGTTTCATTTCGCAATGTGTAAGTGCGCTTGTAGGCCTAGGTAGGTTCTAATTGACTTTCTCATAAATTCATCTTCAATATTCAAATGATTAAAAATGAATTATAAAAATAAATTATCGCAGCAGTACCTATGTAAATTCGTGGCTGTCATAATACAAAATGTACTGAAAACAGATATCGCAATAACGCATCCGATATTATCGACCGATAGTAACGGGCCTGTAGGGGGGGCGGGGGGGCTTAAACATCTACATAAAACGCGTTCCCTCTCTCAGCATTATCTATGTCAATTTTTACAACCGCTAAATAATTAATTAACATTCTAGAGCTTGTCTAATTGATGTCATGTCACACAACTGTTGTAATGGCTCTATAACATAATATTATTCTAATTGGGGTATAAATTGTCATTGCCATAAAGCAATCAAAACAGTAAAATCACCATTAAACATAACTTCACCATTTTTAATTTAGCCAACATGTATGAAAGGTGATAACTTGATCACTTTTTACTTTTATAGTAGCAATATTTTAATACGTTAATTATGTCGCAAATCAATGTACAGACGCCAGCACATCAAGCTACCCGAAACTGTTAAATTTTCCCAATCAACTTTGAAACGTAAGTTTGTCAGATTGCAGTAGCTTGATGTGCTGGCGTCTGTACCTAATCTAAACTAATAAAGAGAAAAGATTTGATTTTTTTTTATGTTTGTTGGTTCGTTACGCTTTCATGCTAAAACGGCTGAATGGATTTGGATGAAATCTGGCACATAGGTAGACCTTAACCCGGATTAGGGCATAGGACACTTTACCCCGACATTCTCACGGGAGCGAGACCTATGGAGGTGAAACCGCGGGATGCAGCTAGTACAACAATAAAACCAGTTGATTTGTATAAAAAAAAAACATGTTATGATATTCAATAAAGAAAGTTTACTTAATGAAGAGCGTGTATTTAAGAGTAATTATGAATTCATATGCGCCTACGCTATAGTGAAATCATTTACAACTTTTAAACTAGTTTAATCATCTCTTAAAATCTCTTTATAGAATAGGAAAACCTGAGACTAGAGATGCCGATGCATTCCACCAGTTTCTATGAAAAATCTTTTACTGTTCAAGCAGTAGCAAGCCTAATTATACCTATACATATCTCAGTGTTAACGTAAGAAATCCAATGCAGAAAACCGAGTCCTGACCTATACTAAGATTTCTGTTAAGTATTGAATATTTATAATTATCAAACTGCGAAAATGAAATCAAAAAGGCCAAAAATATTGTTTTCATTTATCAATAGTGTAGGTGCTCTATGAAATTCTATGAAAATCCGTGCCTCGGAAAGCACGTTAAGCTGTTGGTCCCGGCTGTCACTCGTGGATCTTTGACAGTCGTTACGGGTCGTCAGAAGCCTGAAAGTCTGACAACCAGTCTCACCAAGTGGTATCGTTAAGTATCGTATTACCTAGATACTGGTTTGCGGAGGTCAGATAGGCAGTCGCTCCATGTAAAATGCTGGTATTCAGCTGCATCCGGTTAGACTGGAAGCTGACCCTAACATAGTTGGGAAAAGGCTAGTCAGATGAGGTACTCTAAGAAAAATTACCTACTTGACATCCATTTATTAAAAAAAAATAAAAAAAAAATAAACATCGTGTCTTAAAAACTTTCGTTGCCCTACCTTTTATTTAACACCACTTAGATAAAACGTCAATTGAGTTTTTTATTAGAAAAACACCTCTCTTTAAATTCGAACGCGTAATCCTATAAGATGACAGATAGCTGCATCCTCTAACCTACGGAATGTTAATGGTACATTTATCAAAGCCTTAATATGTACCGAAGGACCAGATTTACATGGCACGCGGCAAAGTTAGGAACTAAGTCTAAAATATACTGATTTTAACATTGTTCTTGACAAGCAGCGCCGTTTCAGAGGTGTCAATATAAATTGGTCTTTGCATACCATTACAGACTACAGTCTAGAGGAATTAATTCCAATTTATGAGTTTATTTGGGAACGTTAATATTTTGTAAATCACTCAGTGTAACAATTTTATACTTAACTTGGAGGATTTATTGCGGTATCGGGCAATTGATGGCACTTACATTTTAAGGTCTCGTAACTACATGATACAAGATGTCGTATTACTCTTAACAGTCTTTAGTTTATGTTTTTCCATGATTGTCATGTACAACGTTAACATTTTAAAAAGCGTCGGTAATACTTTTCTATAAACCCATTAGATAGAAAACATATAGATCTATAGTTACATTATTATTTATCTGAATCATGTAATCGCATTATTATTTCCTGATTTGCTACTGACATTTGAGCTTTTATAACCTTTAGGATAACCACAATTTCCTTATCAGGCATTGCGCATTAAACATGCAGATTGATATTACAGCCGTGCGATTCTGTAACCATCTCACCGTGAAAACTTGGGTGAGTGAGTCGTCAATAGTGTCAATCCCTAGCATCAGCTTGATTCGCAGCTCACTCTAAGCTCACTTCACCTTAGTTATCACGGTGAGATTTTCCCAGAATCGACCGTCTGATCAAAGAAGTAGTAAAACAAACAAAACATTTTGTTCAAAACAGACAAAAGCCAATCAAAAACAAATGAACGTCGACCAGAACCAGAAACGCGCTTGTCATCGCTTCCCAACGTGCTTGCTAGTCTTGACCAAAAAAAAAAACACCGCAAAAACTCCTGATTAGCAGTAGATTCAGTTTTTTTCCAAAAACAGTAAACTACACAGCAAATACTTCATAATAAAAACACTTAGCAAGGAAATGAATTCTATCTGTCTACAGTTAGAATCAATTTCCTCTCTCCTTTTATTTCACAAAGCTGTCGACCCATCTGAAACGGATTTATTGCTGACCCCACTAGGCACTCAATCTTTAGACGGAACACACTTCACAAGTTATACACTACCAGGATAGAACATTAATCATAAAACCTCGACTACACATTTCATTTACCAATAAATGATTGAATACACGTTCTTTAGAACTTGAAATAGGGAGCTCGTAGCTAAATAATAACAGCCGCACGGGTCGATCAAGGTTAAGCTACGCTTGCCGCCGCCAGGTCGAGGATGGGTGACCATCCATTACATATTGGTCCCGGCTGTCATTCGTAGACCTTTGACATTCGTTACGGATAGTAAGAAGCCTAAAAGTCCGACAACCAGTCTTACCAGTCTTGGGTATCGTGTTGCCAAGGAACTGGGTTGTGGACGTCTGATAGGCACTCGCTCCATGTAAAATACTGGTAATCAGATGCATCGGGTTAGACTTGAAGTCGATCCCAACATAGATGAGAAAAAGCTAAGCAGATTGATTTTAGAACTTGAAGTCTTGAACTTATATTTTATTTTATTTAAAAAAAAATTTATATATAAAAAAAACAACCGACTTCCAAAAAAACACTACAAAGTGAAAAATAATTTTAATTTTGGAAGTCGGTGTCGTTGGTTCCGCATTTTGGTTTTTTGACACCGACTTCCGAAATTAAAATTATTTTTCACTTTGTAGTGTTTTTTTGGAAGTCGGTTGTTTTTTTTATATATAAAATTTTTTATTTTTCACTTTTTAGTTATATCTACCCCAATCAAATTCATATAAACACTACTTGCTATGTAAATATCAGTGACAGGAAGCTGCATCTGCGTTTATAGGGTACAGACGTGATGTTATGTTGTGCGATTGCGTAATTATTATTATCATAAAAAAAAATTATAACCTTTGTAGTGAGTACAGGCGTGATATTATGTTGTGTGATGGTGTAAACAATGCTTAGATATGCTATAGCAACAATCGCGGTTAATCTGCTGTTATTTATTGAAGAGTTCCCCTGATTTCTACAAGATCCCATCATCAGATATTGAAATGGTGACAATGGGACCACACGGGAAGCACCAGCTTTCAAATAAAAAAAGAATCATGAAAATCGGTTCACCCAGTCGGTTATTATGAGGTAACAAACATAAAAAAAAAAAAAAAAAAAAAAAAAAAATACAGTCGAATTGATAACCTCCTCCTTTTTTTGAAGTCGGTTAAAAACAAACAGTGCATAGAAGAGTAAAATATTGAAATGTTAAGAATGATTACTGTAAGTGCAATCCACTATGTTTCCACGGATAACAAAACCATCATATACCATCACGCACGTTTTCGTCAAAGAAATAGAGCTAGGCTGACTATTTGTTAACAAAGGGGAGTAAGTCTAGTGCAACTGCTCTCTTTACTATCACGATCCGATCCATTAGGTCCCTTGCTGCCCTCCCCCAGCGATGCCCGAGGTCCGACCCCACAGGGGGGTGCTTTAGCGTGTAATCGCTTAGCTTATAAGTTGTATGCCCTAGCTGAAGGCCTTAATTTACTAAGGCATCCACAGGATAGCCCGGTTAAGCCGCCGACAACCTCCTAGGTAGACCTGCGAAATTCCACACGCCTCGCGTGTGACAGCCGGACTTTACGCCAGTGCGGGTTTACGCGCTACGCGTGTTTCACTCCAAGACTGCTGGGAAACACATCTAGTGCGTTTTCGTCGCTACGCCACGCCAGTGCGGCTTATGCGCTTAATGTGTTTTACTGTTATTTTTTTTGCCGTAGTGGTCACATCTGTTTAAATTGTAGGTACAAGTGCAAGGTCCGAGCTGCTTTAGAGGTTTAATTAATTTATTTAAAGTTTTCGCACAAAAGGTACAAAGGCCGACTTAATGCCTTAGGCATTCTCTACCAGTCAACCAAGGATTTTTTGATGGAAACCCAGAGATCCAGTAATCAAACCTTATTGTTCTCATGTAAGTGACGATTGTCTTAATGGGAAATAAAGTTTTTTAAACTGAAACCTAGCAACCCATATTCAAAAACTTATTAGTGAGCAACCGTGATGAACAATGCTTGTACCACCTCTGTATCGAAAAGAGGCTTTTTCCGTGCAGTACCTAACAGGCTGGTCACATAAGTTCTACAACATTATTTTTATTATATGACTAACCCGAAACACGTGTCTAGTATTTTTATGTAAAGAATCTATGTACAAAATTTCAAAACTGTATCATGAAAAATCACGAAGTTATAAGCTTGTTATGTTACCTGATTGTCCGTACAAAAAGGTGGTTACCACTTAACATGCTCCACCGGCCGACCGACTGTGACCTGTGCTTTGCGCCTATGATTGCGGATATGCACTTAGTGTCGCTCGGTGTCCAACTTTTTACCATTTTAAAATATTTTTGGGACAAAATATAACATGGTGGGATCATATTGGAATCGATTCAGTCACTTATTCTGAACAAACTATATTCAGGTTTGCGGTATACTAAAAATAATATTGTATAAAGCTGTATTCACAACCTCAGTAAAAGGAACGTATCATGGAACATCAGAGTCTGGGTTACGGCTATAACCTCATAACTCGGTAACGGTTATCACCGTGTTACGGCTAAAGCCCGGTGAGTGACAATCAGGGGTCATTAACGATGTACCTCGGGACATGCAGACAACTATCAGACATCGAAGTGCGAGTGGTGCAAAGTATGAGACAAATTGGAAGCAAAAACAATCGTGTGGCAAGTCTGTTGTGAATTTCCATCATTTCTTAGGATCGCTGTTTTAGGCTGCCTGTCCACTGACGCGGAGCGAGGCTGCGGAGCGGAGGAACGGAGAAATAATCAAAATTGATTGGGAAAATTTGACAGTTTGGGGTAGCTTGATGTGCTGGCGTTTGTATACATGATTAATGGTCCAAGCGTTCTCATCTTTTTCAAAACTTAACCCTCATCTCTTTTCTCTCACTCGCATCTCTGAAAAGTGTGGATGAGTGAATTGGAATTTCACTCATCCACACTTTTTTCCACTTTACTCAAGTAAAAATGACTAAAATCTATCCGACAGAAATTTATAGACTTAAAAATAAGCATTATAATATTGAATGAAATATATAGTTTTACAGATTACTTCGTAAAAAGAGCGAGAATAATTTTATAAACAAACTTAATCTATCACGATTGACAGTTACTAATTTCTAATCTCCTAAGCAGCTGAGCCATTAACAGCTCATGACAGTAAAGTTACCATTTCTTCAAAGTAAATACATAATCTCTTAATCTCATATGACTTGCGCCAGCGCACGACGTGGGAGTCTGGTTGGTTCGTCGTATCGTCGTACTACTTACACCGTACGTAACAATTAGTAACTGTCGCTATTACAGAAAGCACCCCTTGACTTAGTGTGGGTGGCGAGTGTTGGCTACTGAGTTTCACTTCTAACAATAGGTGACAGAGAAATTAATTATGTAACAGTAGACAAACACGTTTGTGTACCTACCCACCCCCACAATGCAAAATTAGAAATGAAATAGGTATTCATTTCATCGAGTAGCGGCCCGTGGCTAAATAATAACAGCCGCACAGGTCGATCGATCAAGTTAAGCTACGCTTGCCGCGGTTGGTTTGTGGATGGGTGTCCATCTTTACATACCGAGACCCCTCCGTGCCTCGGAAAGCACGTTAAGCCGTTGGTCCCGGCTGTCATTCGTAGATCTTTGACAGTCGTTACGGGTAGTCAGAAGGCCGAAAGTCTGGCAACCAGTCTTACCTAGGGGTATCGTATTACCCAGTAACTGGGTTGTGGAGGTCAGATAGGCAGTCGGTCCATGTAAAATACTGGTATTCAGCTGCATCCGGTTAGACTGGAAGCCGGCCCCAACATAGTTGGGAAAAGGCAGGCAGATGATGAGTAGGTAGATACAACTTCAATGGCACAATTATTTAGCATAATCAGTCTATAATTTGTCCACTGCCGAGACACAGTCCTCCTCTCTGTGAGAGGGAGTCGCCCGTAATCCACCATGTGGGCCCAGTGCGGGTTGGTAGATGTCACATTTCTTCGAATTTGTGGTTCTAGAACATGCCAGTTTCCTCACGATGTTTTCCTTCACCATTTTGAGAGCAGTGGTGATGAAAACATTTACACAAAGTAAACCGCCTGACTGGGTTCAAGTCAAGGGCGTTACCGTTTACAGACGCTAAACCAAAAGAAATTGGCGGCGTTTATTTTCATTTTGATCATATTCCTGTCGATTTTTGTCTAACTGTGCCTACTTAATTGGCTGTGGAACGTCGGTTTAAAATAGTACATTGTTCATCGAGGGGAGAAAGTGACCGATTACCGTCGAGGGTGTCGTTTAAAACACCCGAAAATCGCACCTTCTCTCGAGTGATACATAGTGCTTTATACTACACCTACGAGGAAAATAAAAAACGAAGTCTTTATTTTACTTTCTACGAAAACTGAATCCTCAAACAACACACAAATTGGAAATGGCGCCAATGGCGTCTGCAATTTTCACATGTTCTTTTTTCAAATTGTTTATCCTGCCGCCGCAGGGTCGCACTGCCAGCCCGACACCATCCAACACACAGCTAGTGGCCAGTGTCATTTTGCGAACTTGGAGATAAAAACTCACTGTAAAAACTTTTTGGCTTTTGATATTTAGGTTACCGGCGCACAGTCTTACCCAAAATTAAAAAAGAAAAACCACGTAAGAAATGGATTTTCATACACTTTTCTCTCCCGCTCAGATGCGTTTTCTCCCCGCATATTTGTTCGATATGCAATGACGTACTTTCTACCGTAAATTTGATAAATTATCAAGGTACTTTCCAAGCAGGTGTAGTATAAACAAATAATATGAAGTCAGCATTTAGAAGTTGAGTATGAGAAAACAACGGCCAATACAGTCCATGACAACAATGCCCACATAGAAACCGGGTCGCAACCGGACCGGCGATAATGACCAGCGTCGGGTGGACAATACGAGAAATTTGACCAACATTATGTGCAAAGAGTTATGTCATTCAGTACACGTGTAGGTAGCCATTGTATTTAATGCTAAATTCAATAAAATAATATGGAATAGCAAATACCTTGCTAGAAACTTCAAAAATGTAGTTCAAAATGAAGTAGGTATAAATTTAAGTGCAGCTTGTATCTATCATACGAGTATCATAGAAGATTATAGCTGACATTCATGAATTTCCTGAAATAAATAGGTACAAGTATATGTTTTAAGTAAAGATACATAGATAAATCGTTTATTTGGTGCTCACAAAAGACAACACAAGATACAAAAGCAAGATTAAATATTGACTTGCTCTTCTCCGCTAATAGCTCTGGAGCGGTTGAACGATAATCGCAGGCTGTTTTGCAAAATCTGGTCCCTGATCCAGGAATAATAATACATATATAAATATAATATAATAATATTCCACAACTTTCACACAACGCCATCTAGTCCCAAACTAAGCAGAGCTTGTGCTATGAGTACTAGACAACTGATAAACATACATATATATTTCTAAATACATACATATTATAGATAAATTACACACAGACAAAGAACAAATGATCGTGCTCATCACACAAACATTTGTCCTGGGTGGGAATCGAACCCACGACCTTGTGTATAGGAGTTAGGGCCACTGACCACTAGACCATCAGGCCTGCCGACATTTCCTGTATTGCTTCCACGTAAAATATATAATGCTAAAAGCCAGCAAACCACACATTACTATGAGGATTATACTGATCGTCGAAATGTGTGCCTTCAATTCTTAGATGTGTGCATTATTTGAACCTGCCGAATTCTGATTCACAAAGACAGTCTCCTTTTTACGTTTGAATGACACATTTTCACTGATTGTCCGAACGTTCAATTAAGTTGTTAATAGTTCTCGATTCATTTTCACGAATTTTAGGCTTATTTACCACAAACTCAGTTTAGTTAATTTACTTTGTTTTGGAGCCGTAACACTACGCCGAGATAGCAATCGCGTTACGCGCCCCAGTAATGGCAAGGGTCGCCATGTGGGGATGTTGTGTTATTGAAACACCTGTTCTCGAGCGAACCTTTAGTTACTGACTAAAGAGTAAAAGTGTGTTATACAACGTGTAACGTTAATTAATGCGCAAAACCTGAAAATATTTTGATCAGAATAACGAGCAGAATTCATTGACCACTTTTTAATATAGGTCACATTATTCAAAAAATCTTCATTAAAAACGTTGCCGTGTCTATTTATTAATAGGTCAAGCAAGCCAATGTCAGCGCGGCGCGGTGACGACTCCTCCCTCGATAAAGCGTCATCGCAGACGCAAGAAACGATCAGAATTGCCAATAAAACTAAAACAGCACATAAAACCTTTACAATTTTTTTAATGACTTATATTCTCTCTGAAATAGGTCAATTGAATTAAAAATCAGTTGGGGTGTCTGAGGTTTTGCGCATTTAACGTTACACGTTGTATACAGTGATCGGATAATAGAGCGCTAATATACCTAAACTTCACTTTTATTCCCACGAAAGAATAACGGACATGCCTTTGAGAATCTCAGATCCCGGAATCGTTTGAAATTCTTGAGATTGCTAAAAATGTTACCTGCATATTCCGGTAGGTATGTAGAGTAAAAATCATTAAATTCCGCTGTCACTTTATCTGAGCGTAAAACAGAACGACCTAGGAGTGAAATTCATAGATTATCTGTGGTGAAATGTCAGCTTTATAATATAAATAGTATGTTCAATTTTCTGTAATTTTATGACAGTTTTGCTCAAAAACTATATTGTGTTTCTCAAAAGCTATGAATTTGCTGAGTTTGCGATTTTGTGATAGTGTTTTACATAACAACAATCATCCGCTCTTCAAACTGTGAAGTTTCGTACGACTGGGTTAAGTAGTACAGTGGAGCCTATTCGATCACTAATCTGTTAGATAGATAAATCAATTTTCACTACTTGACCACATTGTGCACACTATCATTTTTTATTGATATTCCATTTGTTTTGAATAAAATAAACATAAATCAAAATAACCACTGCTATAATTTCATTGATTTTGTTATAGTTATTTTTACAAAACTTTTCAATGCCGGGAACCCGGGATTACTTATTTATTCAGAAAGGAATGTCCATATTATTCTTTCGTGGAAAGAAGTTTAGGTATATAAGCGCCCGATTATCCGATCACTGGTTATATATTAATAGAAGACACGTTACATATATGGATAGGGTCATACACATTATACTATGGGTAGTAGTTACTACATATCAATAACAAATTACATGAGTATTTAGAAAATGTCAATAAAACAATCCAATTTCTGAATTCAAAAACTGCCAACAAAGTTTACAGAGTATGTCCGAGTATGCTTCATTCACCTTTAGTAAACAGCGCTTCAGAAGTTTGTCCATGGATAACATGTTTTTCCACTTATTCCTTTTCTATGGAGTCTATGACTAATAATACTCAAAGCTATGGAGAGACACATCAAGTTATTCTATGTAGTGGGTAGGTACAGACGCCAGCACATCAAGCTACTACAATCTGTCAATTTTTTAAAATAGATTTTCAACTTTATCTCTAAAACATAAGGTTCAAAGTTTATTGAGAAGATTTGATTTTCGGGTAGCTTGATGTGCTGCCGTCTGTACATAATAATATAATACAAGAACAGTATAATTATGGGATCTTAGTTGTTCAGTAGTAGGTATGTTTCAGTGAATGTGTAGGAATTAATGTACCTGTCTAATAAGGTCTTATGATGTGTTTACTGCACTGCCGAACAAAAAACTTTACGTCCCTTTAGAACAGCATTAGTTTGTATATTATTTTATTTAAAAAAAATTATGCCCCACTAGGTATTTCTCCTGAACCTATCGTGGGTGCGTTTATAAATACGAATCCCACATGCAAAATCGGCTGTTCACAGATTACAGCTGAATTTTCAGTCCCACGCCGACCACGCATTTAGATTAGGGACAATTCGTAATACATACTCCCATACCCACACGACTAACCGCAGGGATTTCCTTGTACAACTAACCCACAATATCTGATAACACGCTAGACATTACTCATAAAAGTTTTCCCGTCCGAGAAAATGTGGCTCCGCCTCACAGTTCAACGACCATTTGACGTAACGCCATGACAGACAGCTTGTCGTCAGGCCCGTACAAGTATTTCAACTCTTTACACGACAATGGGCTTATGTAACGGCGCCGCATGTAATAGTAGATTGGCATGAGATAAATTTCGTTGCTGACAGATTGACGCGAATATTATTTTGGGAAGACGCTTTTAGCATGATTATTCTGATAGTATTAATTTTGTTTAACATAACGGGTCTTTTGAGGCAGGTGGGTAATTCAAGCCGTGGGGATTCTGTTCTGGGAACATTTCAATTACAAATTAATTTGATTTTAAATAGAAAAAAACTTATATTTAGGTTAAATGGCACGGAACTCCGTTTTCTAACTTCTACTCCTCTATTTAAATGTGTAGCACAAAATTAATTTAAGTTAAAAACATTCACATGATCCATATTATACATGATAGATACCTACATAACATCAGTTTCGTAATAACAAAAAAACCGTTGCACAAGATCGATCGCAGTACAGCCAGTCATTATGTTTCGAAATAGATTTCTAGTTAGGTTTCAATTGTGACTTGTGGCCACATTTACTGAGTCATTCAAGTGACGCCCATGTGGCATTCGAATAAAAGATGTAACCTTTGGCTTTACAAGTTCTTTTATTTGCTTCTGTTACAGTGGTCTATATTGAAGTCTTTGACGCCTCTTGTAAAGTCAAGTTGTCAGGCTTTCATATTATATGCGAATATTAACAAACAGAAGTGATTCCTGTTTTAACTTAAGGGGGGCGCGCTAGGTAGCCGCGAAATTCAATTTTCTTACGTTTTTTGCAATGTGCAGCAGGTTCATAGCGTAACACACTATCAATAGCAATGGTTTTCATTTTGACAGTTCAACAACATTCATTGCGTTATTTACGTTGTTGAGCAGACACATTTTTCGAACATATGGAGCAATTGATTAGCAATATGCTTCAAAATTATGCAAATTGAGAGTAATAGTGTGCTATGCAATTAGGATGCAGGGCCGGGTTGACGGCGCATTATGTTCCAGGCGCGCCTCAAAGAGATGTCAGCACTAACTGACGGGGTCCAATAGGGCCGATGCCTGCCAGGGTCGCGGATTGTTCGAAAGAGTTACCGTGGCCCTTGGCACAGGCAAGTGAAGGAACACGGGTGGGTTTTAGTCAGTAAAACTCTGTAGTAGTGAAGACTACATAGCAGCACAGGTATGAATATGGAAATAATTTAGGAACTTAGTATTTTACAGTGACCGGCATTTCCCGCTGACCGCTATTCCCCCACATTACCCTACTGTGACATAAAATGTCAGAAATATTAGACATAAACATATAAAATTTCTATTTCTTTACGCGATGAAAGTCCGCACTTTACCGTTTTCATATAAAAATAGTAGTCATCATAAAATGCAGGATGGCGCAAAAAATACTGCTATTATAAATAAATAATATATTGCAGTCATTAAGTTACATAGAGTAGCTAGTTGTTCATGTATGTGTGCATCGGCATAAGGTCACTAACCTCGGACATTGTCAACGAACAGTGGACTAGACAATATAATGATGGCGCGGGTCTCTGATAAATTAATAGCACATAACGTTTACTATGTAATGGCATAGATTAGAATAAGTATCTCGTTCGAGAAGATTGTTATAGGTTTACTGCTCTGTGTCGGTCAGCTTACAGCAGTCTACAGATGCACGAACGAACATAGGTAGGTATTTTGAAAACAAAGGTTACATATAAGAAGGGCTTGTTATAACAGCCGCACGGGTCGATCGTTTAGGTTAAGCTACGCTTGCCGCGGTTGGTCCGTGGATGGGTGTACATCTTTACATACCAAGAACCCTCCGTGTCTCGGAAATCATGTTAAGCCGTTAGTCTCGGCTGTCATTCAAGTGGATCTTTGATAGTCGTTATGAGTCGACAGAAGCCCGAAAGTCTGACAACAAGTCTTATCAAGGGGTTTCGTATTATCCAGTAACTGGGTTGTGGAGGTCAGATAGGCGACTGCTGACTCACTCGAGCTGACAGACAGGTTCGTGTAAAATACTGGTACGCAGCTGCATCCAGTTAAGACTGGAAGCCGACCCCAACATGGTTGGGAAAAGGTTAGGCAGATGACAGATGAAGGACGTATAACTTCTGTTCAAAGAACTGTGCAGACGGAGATGGCAACACTGCTGGTAAGCATACCGATTCTAAGGTACGGACGCCAGCACATCAAGCTACCCGAAACTGTCAAATTTTCCCACCAACTTTGAACCTTATATTTCAGCTATAAGGTTGAAAATCTATTAAAGAAATTTGACACATTGTAGTAGCTTGATGTGCTGGTGTCTGTACTTAAGTGGTTACAAAGTGTACCTAATAGGCATTGGTACTACATAGTATAAGGGAATAAATGTAAAATGCAACATTTTCAATGACATCATAATGGCAGTTAGATAACTTCAAAACGACGTTTATATGAGAAGAATATTTTAAATGACCTTATGGGCAGCTGTAGGTATTATGTAGGCGGACATAATTTTAGTAAAAAAGGACATTAATAAAACCCTAAATTTTATTGTCAGGGAGATAAACTTTCATCTGAATAATTTACTAGGTTTTTTTTAATTTTTTTAGTTATCACTTCCTTACAAACAAAAAAATAATAATAAAACTAGCTGCACCCCCGGATTCACCCTTATAAGTCACGACCCCGAGAGCATATCGGAATAAAAAGTATCCAGGTCATGGTCTACCCATGTGCCAAATTTCATACAAATCCGTTCAGCCGTTTGAGCGTAACAAAAAAACATACAAAATGTCATTTTTTTTTCTCTTTATACAAAATTATGTAAAATATTAGTTTAGATATTAAGTATGATAAAATTCATGGCCACCAAAATATTATTTTAGGTTACTTTTTTATTTCACGTATATTATTATTATTTTTTAATAATTTATTATTACTCGCATAACAAAATAAATTGATTACAATGCACTATCTGAGTGACTCACATAATGCACAATTTAATCTGTGTTCCGGACCAGTGCGGATACTAGGTCAAATACCCGATGACCTTTACCGCCAATTATGTCACTGTTTCGAGGCAAAACTTTTATTTTGTTTTCAACGAACAACTGAAAGGCGAGATAGCGAAGTTTTCGACTGAAACAAAGCGCTGATAAAAGAATCAATGAATCAAATGAATGAATAAATGAATTAATTGCACCGATCCCAGCGTGGTTAAAAAAGGCGACGATTAATCGAATGAACCCCAACCCCAAGATTTGCACAAGATCCTGTAGCCTCGTGTTCGTGCTACGCTGACCATTGCATATCAAGGAATAGACCGGGGGGCCCGGTAAGGGTAGGGAAGACGTGCCCTTAGGATGTGGAAGTATTTAACCCTACAGCGCATAGTGTCCCACATATGGGACATACCGAAAAATCACTACATAGTATATAACAAAGTCGCTTCCTGCTGTCTGTCCCTATGTATGCTTAGATCTTTAAAACTGCGCAACGGATTTTGATGCGATTTTTTTTAATAGATACAGTGATTCAAGAGGAAGGTTTATATGTATAATACATGCATAATATAGTAGATAAACACTGATAATTTTAGAGGTTTCTAATATGATGTCGTAAATAAACACAGTTTTTTTGCGCTTACACTGCAAACGCTGGCTGAACCCTACGAGCAGAAATAATGGCTCTAAAATTATTAGTGTTTCTCTATTGCACCCGTGCGAAGCCGGTGTGGGTCGCTAGTGTCTTATATTTTAAAAATCGATCCAAGTAGCGTGATCTAGTGTTGACAAGATTAACTATTATGTATTTGAGTTTCGAATTTAGTACCATATATTTTGGATAGATCTGAATAAACATTTATTTATGTTTTCTTCAAATCGGTAGGTATGTACTTTGAATACGATTAACGAGTGGCGTATAATAATCGCAAAAAAATGATAAAATTAAAATTATAGAATTTTCAGGGGCGAAATAATTAAATTAAATAATAAAAAAAAAAATAATTAAAAACGTTGCCGTGTCTATTTATTAATAGGTCAAGCAGGCCAAGGTCAGCGCGGTGCAACGGCCCGGTGACGACTCCTGCCTCGATAAAGCGTCATAGCAGATGCAAGAAACGATCAGAATGGCCAGTAAAACTAAAACAGCACATAAAACCTTTACAATTTTTTTAATGACTTATTTTTTCTCTGAAATAATTGAATTAAAAATCAGTTGCGGTTTTTGAGTTTTTACACACATTTAACGTTACACGTTGTATTTATTTCAGTAAATTATTTTTTAGTTTACTTACATAACTTTTTACACTAGGTACTAAATTAAATAATTAACCCCCTTACTAATAAACGTATTTTATCAGATGAATAGTTACACACAGATGTCTCTCTTTCATCATCTCCCTAGCCTTTTCCCAACTTGTTGGGGTCGGCTTCCAGTCTAACCGGATGCAACTGAATACTAGTATTTCTCTCTTTCAGTCGTTAGTAATTTGACTTGTGAAAGAAGAAGACAAAGCTTTGTGACACACATACATACACACTCACACACACACTCACACATACAGACTCTATACAATGTTTATTAGTAAGGGGATAACTACCAATACAAATAAATACAAAAACAACACCTAGGAGTTAAAGTACTCGTTCGCATTGCTGTCATCCGGAAACGTAACCATAGGAATGCTAATTATTTTTATAATTTCAGTAAATTGGTAAACAAATAAAAACACTTTCATAGGTCAATATAAATTATGTTTTTAAAACTAGGATGAGTTCGATGTTTCCTAATACTCTGAGAAGCAAGACCGAAACAAACTTAGAGGTCACTGTTTCATTTAATGTCTAGGCATAATCTTGGTCAGACCATATGAGGACCAGCCGCCAGGTTAATGTCTGAATCACACAGATTTGAGTGGAACTGTACAGTAAGTTCACGCATTTGTCAGTAATCGTGTAGCTCAACCAAGCTCAATTCAGAAAGGAGGAGGAGCTCAACGAGTGATGAAATGTTTCTAGAATCACCACGTTTTATAAATCCTTAGTAAGGGTACAGAAAGCGGTCCCTAAACGTCCCTTAGGGACCTATTGGCATCTTTAGTAAAATCCTTATTTTCTTTTTTATGAATGAGTAATGATTTTGTAGCATACAAAAAATTATCTTCTTGACTCTCTTGAGCGAAAACTATTTAGGCCGGCTTACCCACAAACACAAATCACTTAACACATTTAGCGCTAAGTGCTTTGTGGTGTAAGTGGGCCTTAGTGTGGGATTGATGGAGTATAGTGCAAGTGCTCATCTTCTTATTCGGGAAATCGTCAAAGGATTCATCGACTCTTCACTTGCCGGGACTTTGCTGACCAGGTGGCAGGCCTGGTCTTCAGCATGTTATCCGTTGAGAGTGTTATTAACCCATAACCGCCTACCACCCGTCCCTGAGAACGCAACGGCAACTAGTAAATAAAGGTTAAGGTAAGTTTATTTTCATTGCACACATTAAATGCATTTTGTGACTATTGTTTTTCCTAAACAGAGGATGTCTAGAAAAGGTATATAGACGCGCACTGTCCTACGACACTTACACATCGCAATATTTTAATGCAAAAATACGTTGCGGTCTCAGGGACCGCGGTGGTAGGTGTTTAAGGGTTAAATGTCTGCAAAAAATAGACTTCCAGAAATTGAAAATATATTTTTTTTTCTTATAGTTCATTAATTTTTCATTTATGTACTCATAAAACAATTCACGTGGTGTTTGAATATTAGATATAATTATTATTATAATTACATAATAAGTTACATACGACCTTTTTGATTTAGGTATTAACATTCCAAATCAGTCGTCATAAAAACAGAAATCAAATTATAGTTCAACGTATTTTCAAAATGAACTGTTGTTATGTAAAATGAAACATAGTTATGGCACTTGTGCCTGTGTATGGAATAAGCACAGAGAACGGTGATCTCATCATTTCTGTGAACCGTTCAAATATTTGATAATCGTATAAAACAAAGTAACTACCGATTTCCTTCAATGAGTAATTCTTTGTGTTAGGTACAGATGCCAGCACATCAAGCTACCCGAAACTGTCAGATTTTCCCAATCAACTTTCAACCTTATGCTGTAGCGATAAAGTTGAAAATCTATTAAAGAAATCTGACAGATTGTAGTAGCTTGATGTGCTGGCGTCTGTACATAAAAATGTTGTTATTGTATAGAATTACTTTTTCTAGCTGCACAGACTGAGCTAGGGAGCTTTTGCGCCACTTCTTCCCAGCTAAAGCACTAGGAACTGGTGAAGGGCAGGCGTTCTATAGACTGTCTTATTATGTAATTTTGAAGTTCAAAAATTGCTGATTCCCAGCCAGCTAGTTTGAATAAACTGACTTTTAATTTTGTCAATTTAAGGAGGGGCTTGTGGCTAAGTTATAACAGCCGCACGCCGCGGTTGGTCCGTGGATACATTGGTATGTGAACATCTTCACATACCAAGACCTCTCCGTGCCTCGAAAAGCGCGTTAAGCCGTTGGTACCGGCTGTCATTTGTGGATCTTTGACAGTCGTTACGGGTCGTCAGCAGCCCGAAAGCCTGACAAGCAGTCTTGCCAAGGGTATCGTATTTCCCAGTGACTGGGTTGTGGAGGTCAGATATGCAGTCGCTCCATGTAAAATACTGTTATTCAGCTGTAACAGGTTAGACTGGAAGCCGACCCCAACATAGTTGGGAAAAGGTTAGGCAGATGATGATGATTTTGTCAATTTAATACAAAATAAAACTTTATTAGCGGTTAATCTCATATCATAAGAAAAACCCTTTCATGGTCAAGTCATGCACGAATTTACATAATAATGAAAGATGGTAGCTGAAGATGGACCCAATTACAAAAAGGTAAGATAGAGGCAAACGTAATCCAGTCAAATATAAATATGAGTAAATTAAAAGATACAGAATCATCTAGCAGTTAACTAGAAGTAAGTTATCAAGAACAACATTTTTCACAAAAAAAAAAAAATCAAGCCTATGATACGGAAAGCTGTAAGTAAAGCTATGTATAGTGCAACGAACTATGCGCATACGCACCGGATATTACTCACGCGATAATGTTATCCTCTTCCGATAATGTTCACTTTCACGGATTACATACTTTTTATTACGTCACTTCTGCTGCGGCCATTAAAATGAGTTTATTACTGTTTACTGTAAGACTGTTAAACATTTAAAAATAATTGGATTTTAGATTCTAATGACATAATACAATAATCGCGACTTCCGAGTTTTACGTCGTAGGTTCTAACTCAGATAGGCAATGTACTTTGTGTAAACTATTTCATCACCTCTGCTCTCAAAATGGTGAAAGAAAACATCGTGAGGAAACCGGCATGTCCTAGAACCATAAATTCAAAGACATGTGGCATCTACCACACCGCACTGGGCCCGCACAGTGGATTACAGCCCACTCCCTCTCACGGAAAGGAGGCCTGTGTCCCAGCAGTGGGAACATTATAGGCTGTTTATGTTATGTAATCCTTGGATTTTATAGATATTTACGTCAACTCAGGGCAATCACATGATATATTTTGGAAGTTTATGCAGCTATTTGGGACCTTTGATGCCTATGAAGTGCCTCTGTCATCCATGGTGGTGCTAACACATCGTGGTGTGGGCCTCGTACACCTAACTCTCATAACCTAAGGAATGATCAGGATCGCTAAATGGCTCAACACGAATTTGCTGACACAAAATTTCAAAAAGACTAAATTCATAATCTTCAGGTTGAATTCGGGCTACCAATGTCAGCACATCAAGGTACTACAATCTGTCAAATTTCTTTAATAGATTTTCAACTTTATCGCTAAAGTATAAGGTTCAAGGTTGATTGAGAAAATTTGACAGTTTTGGGTAGCTTGATGTGCTTGGCGTCTGTACCATCATAGAATTTAAAGATTCACGGAGAAGATTGTCACAACACATTTATTAACACTAATAGGGTCGAGTTGCGTAATTTGTACCGGCGCCTAAATTGTACCACCTCAATATTTAGTAGAAATCGAACACATTTTTTTCCACTTGCAACACTAATTCGCAGTGCTACCAACATAGCCTCTTTGACGCCATTTTGGTTGGCATGCGTCTGCGGCGTGACGTGTAACAAAGAAAAATATTTTTTACTACGATCTGTTATAAGTTTTTTGATGAATTACTTAAGGAATTCAGACGGTAACCGTAAGTACACTGTTACTTCATTATAGATTTTGATAACTATGTATATTTATGCACTTTTTGGTAACCAACTGATGAGTAAATTATTTGCTGTTACATTTTCGGTAGAAGACAAACAAAAAACATCTCTGTTGCCTAATTTGTACCACTTCATAATCCCTTAATTGTACCGGTCCAATTTAGAACTATGGAGTTTCAATCATTACTTAAGTACATACTAAATTCGTTTCAGATGGCTGAGGAAAAGAAAAAATATTATAAATGGTCAAAAGAAAATTTAGAAAAAGCACTAATTTCTTTAAAAAATAAAACTATTGGCATAAATGAATTTTCGCGCAAGTTTGCAGTGCCCAAACCTACTTTGAAGAGGCATGTCTTAAATTCAAACAAATATGCTAAAAACAATATAATCCCAAAGGGCAGACCAACAGTCTTTGATGAAGACACAGAGAATGATCTCGTGAATCATCTATTATACATATTTGAAAAAACATATGTTTGGTCTGACTATAACTGATGTTCGAAGATTAGCCTTTGACAAAGCGGAAAAAAATGACATTAAACATAATTTTTCCAAAAAAATAAAAAAAGCTGGGAAAAAATGGTTTTATGCTTTTCTTAAAAGACATCCAGAACTAAGCGTGCGCCAGCCCGAAGTTACATCGCTGAATAGAGCTGCAGGTTTTAGTCGAGAAAACGTTATGGATTTTTTTAATGTTTTGGAGCAAATAATAGACAAAAACAAGTTTTCTGCACAGAAAATATACAAGGTCGATGAATCAGGCTTTTCCACTGTGCAAAAGAAGCCTCAAAAAATTGTTGGCGAAAAAGAAAAAAGAAGGATTGCTGCTATTACTAGTGGCGAAAGAAACCCCTCTTTCGCCACTAGTAATAGCAGCAATCCTTAAAGCAATATTGAGAACTTCATCTGTAAGCAGTGAATCTGATATAGAAGAAATCATTTTGGATGATGAATCTGATAAGGAAAATACATCTGAGGATGAAGAAAATTATTGCTGTGTGTGTAATGGTTACTACTATGACAGGAAATTCCCTCAAGTGCAATGGGTTCCTTGTGTAAGATGCCAGAAATGGTTCCACGAAACATGCGGCGATAACCCAGACATCTGCTCAAAATGTTTCAAAAAGTGCTAAAAATAAACGAGAAGTATTAATTAGGCAATTGCATTCTTGTTAAATATTCAAAGATTTTGAAATCGCAAGGCTGATTTAAAATTTTGTTATTAAGTATCTACTAAAGACATATTGAAATCGCAACACTGATTTGTATTCCTAAGTTTAAACTGATTTATACTGTAAAGTACAATTTAGGGAACCAGTGGTACGATTAAGGAAACTGGTTCCCTAAATTGTACTTTTTCAGAGGTTTAAAAAAACGGCTATTATAAGCAAATGGTAATGTTAATATTCTTAGCACCAATATAAACTTTAAGACAATGAAATTGACTTTTTATTTTATATAAATAAAACTTCACAACTAATCCAGTTTTTAGATAAACTTGCAAAAATGAAAAGTGGTACAATTTAGACAACTTTACCCTACTCAAAGTTTATGCAATGACATTAGCAGAGTAGACGAAATAAGATACTTTGGAGTTAAACCAACACCCTTCATTCAAACCAAAGATTAGGGAACTTGTTAAACGTTTTCGGAAGCAAATCTACATACTGAAAATGACACGGGACAGTGCATCGATGGATGTGAAAAAATGAATCTAGATAGCTTCATGACAGTCGCTAGTACAATATTGCATTGTAATTTGGGGAGGAGCGTCAAAATCTTATCTAATAATCCTCGAAAGAGCACAACGCGCAATCCTCAAAACTCTGTTACATAAACCATACCGTTTTCCTACAGAAATCCTGTTCCCAGAAGCTTCCCTGTTGAGCGTAATAAAATTGTGTATACTGAACGTAACAACGAATACCCACATCAAAATTTCGAAAAGGAGTGATTTAAGTAGTTTACAGGCCAGAGTTCCAAATCCTCCAGTAAAATCCGCAAGCGCACAAAGGCTCCCACATTTTATGTATTTACACGTCTATAATGCGGTAATCAAGCAATGCAATATAAGAAATAGCACTCGGAAACAAATAAAAAATACACTAAAATCCTGACTAAACTTGTCGTAATATGACGAAGCAGAAAAGTAATTAAGTTTAGTGGTTAAATTGTTTTTGCACACTGTAGCGAAAAAAAGGAAAAGACCCCTTTTCAGACCCTGTTCCAAAAACAAAAAAAAAAGTTTTATTTCTTTCTTATTTGCAAAATAGTTAGGCAAACGTCGTCTAAAACTATTCCAAATTTCAAGTTGATAACATTAGTAGTTCTTGAGATATCCAGCTGTGACAGACGGACGGACAGACAGACAGACTGAGTCGCACCATAAGGGTTCCTTTTTACTATTTTGGTACGGAACCTTAAAAAGAAAAAAGTTGACTTAGTGTTAACCGGAAACCAGACATACACTGAGCCTATTAGGACTACTGACCCAAAAACAACAACAACAATTTGTTTATCAACTAGGTTTACAACAAAGACATAACATGCAACATCCATTACAGGATAACGTGTCATATCAGAATCATATGCCGTTGAATCATAGCTTATCGCAAACAACTGCTTATTTAGGTCTGCAGATGACGATAATACACCAAGTCCTTTGTTTTGTACATTCAATTAGATAAAATAGATACATCTATTGTTTTCCAAAAAAACCATAAACTTGAGGACAAAATGTGACACTGCACGGCTGACAGGTCTAACTATGCGTTGGTCTATGTTAGTTGGGCTGTGAAATAAGCGGTTGTTATGAAAACACAATTTAAATCTATACGTGAATGCACAGTTTAATTGTTGTGGCGTATGCCTATAAAAGTTTTACAGGTCAGTTTTCGAAAATTTTATTTATTTTAAAGCGGTCCGTACAACACAGGTCCTTTGTTCTAGATATTGACCAACAGAGCCATCAATTTCAAAAATACCATCCGGTCGATTCTGTAAAAGTCGCACCGTGAAATCATAAGTGAAGTGAGCACTTAATAGTGTTAATCCCTAGCAAATGACAGCTCACTCCACGCTCACTTCACCCAAGCTTTCACGGTGAGATGGTTACAGAATCGCACGGCATGTCATCTTTTATTACGATAATAAGACGATCCCCTAACCCTTATTTGTAAACGTTCCGCGCTTTTAATGAACAACCGCGCTATCTCCCGCTGACCACAAGGCCACAACCCAAAAGATAAACAATAATTTATCTGTCAAAAAGTTTGAGTGTACGACAGGATGCCACAGACAAAGAGTAGATTGTAAATGAATAATAAAGGGACGGAAGCGCGTCAACCTTTCTCATTGTTCGATGCAACGCATGACCGGCCATTCGGTTTTATGTCTCCATTTTGGTCTATCGCGATCGGAGTGAAGTAGCATCAATTATTTTAGTTTGTATGCATTGGTCAAATTATTCAAGGAAAAAGCTAGATTATTCCATGATCAACCTCCAAACAGTGTGATTTTGACATTGCATGCGCCCTTGCCATTAATTCCTCATTAGGGTTCCGTACCAAAATGGTAAGATAGGTAAGAAGGAACCCTTATGGTGCGACTCAGTCTGTCTGTCCGTCTGTCACAAGAACTACTAATGCTATCAACTTGAAATTTGGAATAGTTTTAGATGACGTTTGCACAACTATGTATTTTGTAATTATAAGAAAGAAATAAAAATATTTATATTTATTTTTTGCAACAGGGACTGAAAGGGGGGGGGGGGGGTGGTCTTAAATATTCGAAGTGGGGCTACTAGGGCATGTGGGGTATCATATGAAAGAGTACTGTTTGCACATTCTCAAACATTTTTCTTTTTTTAGGCCGCATGGTTTTCGACTTTTGATGAAAAATGTAAAAAAAAAATTGTGGGTTTTTAAAATAAAATAGCAAAACAGAAACTTAGTCAGAATACGTTTTTGTTTTTTTTTTTTATATAGGGCTAGTCTTTTTTTTTCCTAGATAGTGAAGAACTCCACCAAATAGTAATGTTTTGACAACTAAAATACTAGCTTTGAAATTATATAAAAAGATCAATACAATTACCATAAAAAATATAATTAAATCTCGATTATGATTGCAAATGTATGCTTGGTCAGTCCCTAGTATCAGGTGGGATGATACTGAGAGCTCAATCCACGCTCACTTCACCTAAGTTTTCACGGTTACATGGTTACAGAATCGTACTGCAGTATAGTGCGAATTTAAAAAGGGAACCAAAATGAAAAGTGTCGACCATTGAGATGGGATATAACAGGAGATGCCCTGTTATTCTATACACAGTTGTAGGTAGGTGCCAGAGCAGCCATCTTTGTCGCCAAGTTTCGTGGTAGTTCAGCTGTCAAATGGTTGTTTATTTTTTGTATTATTGAGATTTGCGAGAAAATTACGAGGACTTTACCTTTAAAACTGCATGTAAATGTTGAAAAACAGCAATTCAACATGCCTGTGTGTTGTATTGTGAAGTGTGGTGCAAGGAAGAATGAAAATCAACCTCAACTTTCTTTGCACAGGTTAGTAACCGGTTTTCATGCAATAACACATACAATAATAGACATTCGATGATATAATTGTAACGCGATCATGAATTCATGGCTAAAGTATTGATATTTGGGTGAATTTCCGTATAACAGACCTTTTTATTATTTTGTTAATTCATTCGTTTGTTTACAATAATATGTCATAATAGAATAGTGTTGTACCGTTGCCTAATAGTTTCCGGAACTAGTTCCTCCGCTGGAACGATATCGGTATATTCTGCTATGTTAACATAAATAGTCCTGCGTCTTATTAGCTCCGATTGACCTTGCTAGGTCCGGCCCGTGGTTCACAGCACCAAAATCAAAATATTTTCTTTCACATAAACCTACATGGGCACTTATGAAACGTCAGAAGCTAGATGCACGTTTCCAAATGGTGGTTTCCTATGCAGAAGAACCAGCGAGAAACTCCACGGTTACTCTTTTAAAAACAATTGGCTTTTAAAATGTCTTCTATTTTTTTAAGTACCTGGTACTTGTTGACAGGCCTACACTGTCCTCCCCTACCTATTAACATTGTAAAAGCCAATTATTTTGAGTAACCGTGGAGTTTCTTGCCGACTCTTCTCCATAGAAACCACCAATTGGAACCGTGCACATAGCTTCTGACGTTTCCTATCGATTTTAGTTTCATATGCTAATATAATATAGCTGTAACCAAAATTATTTATTGATAAAAATACTTGCACTTTTTATAGGTTTCCTAAAAAGGAAGGACTAAAGAAAAAGTGGTTAGAGGCTATTGGTGAAGAAAATATTAATCCCCGACATAAAGAATGGTACCTCTGTTCACTTCACTTTGAAGAAAGCTGTTTCAATAGAACACTTTTGATGTAATGAGATTACATGATAACTCTGTTCCCACAGCATTTTTGGTAAATGTGTATTAAAATGATTGATTAATAATAGCCTGGCCGTTTGGCCTGAAATAAATAAATAGATATATATTAATTACATATATAAAAATAATAATAAATAAATAAATCATATTCCACAACTTTCACACAACGCCATCTAGTCCCAAACTAAGCAGAGCTTGTGCTATGAGTACTAATATTATAAAGTATGTTTATCGAAAATAAACTAGGATACGTTACTATAAAGTAGGCAACCTTAGGGCGAGGCCACAACACTGCGTTGCGGCGTCGTATCGCAAAAACGACGTCGCACAGCAATACAATGCGATGACGCAACGCAAAAATGTCATCGCATACGACATCGTACGACAAGACGCTAACCGTCATGTCAGTTTCTAAAAAAAAATTGTCTTTGTAGTCTGATATACTTTTGTCCCAAAGGACGGGACGTTCCTGAACTAAGGATATCAGGTAATCGATATCGTAATCCGCCATCATGAAACGTGCGCACCTCATTCAATGTGGACACTAACTACGAGGTAGCGCGTCGTCGCATTGCAGATTTGTACGTTGCGTCAGCGCATCGGAAATTTCCACGATGCGTTGTGCGGCGTCGTAGATTTTTACGATGCGACGCCGCAACGCAGTGTTGTGGCCTCGCCCTTAGTTAGAACGGACTATAAGTTAGTATACTATATTATGATCCAAACGTGATAACTAGTACGACTCATATTTAGTATTGATACTCGTTATAGTAACACCAATGTTCCTTGATTGATACAACCCTAGCAATGGCAGCCATTTTTTGAGACAATATGAGTTGTAGGTAGGCACCCTTTTTTCGTAGGTATTTCCAGTCCATATAATTATATATGTCTATGGTGTCGACACTAGTTCGTTCTTAACTCAAATTACATAAAATAAGCATGTGAGTGAGCTAGTGGTAAGTAAGCAGTTTAATCAAAGTGCGACGTTTCATTATTTTATTTTAAATTATTTTAAAATTATACCTAAATATTTTCTAACCATCGACTAAGCACAGGCAAAAGACCTACTTATTGTCTGCAAATAGAACTGCTAACATGCTATTGTACTTTTATTTGTCTAAGTTTTAATTTAGTTTTTACGCTATACTCATTGTTAATTTTTGACATTAAGTATTCATGCATTTTAATTGTTAGGGTAAAAAAAAAAAAAAAAAAAAAAAGTATTCATTGTAAATGTATCCCCTTTTTATAAATAAACGATTTATTTATTTCAAGGTTCATTGATGTTTTTCGGGCTGGGAAATACCCGGACAGACCTTACAATGCAAATATGCATAGCAATCTAAAAAAAAAATTTGCTAGTAACCAACTTTTTGTAGGTAAGTAGGTATATTTTGCACATACGTTGCATAGTATTCGAAACAATAGTGTTCAAACATATAGTATATCGACCGCTACCATTAATTTGATACCGCATTTCCGATGTGAATACCTAATAAGTCTAATAATATTATAATAACCCTACTTTGTATTGATGGTAAAGAAACATGGAGTAATTACCTACGTATGAATGGCCGCTAGAATAAAGAATCATCAAATAACACACTTGAATTTGCCCATCCTCTTCAAAGAATCAGGTTTTCATAAAAATATGAAGTCCAACCCTTAAATAACAGAACACAAGAACACTTCATTCCAGTATCTATAAATCTATTTAACAAGGATCCCAAACAGTCAAACAGCAAATCCTTAGATCCAAGCACGTACGCATGTCATATTTGTGTAAACTGGTGTAATTCTACATATTTTTGAACGTATATCTTTACAAAAACATACAGCCAACATTTACATAGTATTATAGTGAAGAATGTCGGCACGTAATCCGATCTCCATGTTTCTTCTGAACGGGGAATCGAAACCGGGGCATTCTGTGTATTGACGTAATGCTTTCTCAAAACCAATATTAGTGTGGCATCACGTACAATAGCCCATTTAAAAGATACGGTGCGATTCAATAAAAGATTACCTGATACTTTTAATGTAGAATAGTGCTTTGTGGTTTCTGAATGATCATTCTGGAACCGAGCGAACAGCTGAGAGGAAGCCTTTTCTTTGTTTATTTATTTATTTATATATACATTACTGTACATCACAAAAATACACAACATAAAAAATACTGTTCAAGCTCTTTTACTGTTCAAGCAGTACGCTTATGGAATGACTTGCCCGTGTCGGTAAGGCGTGCTCAATCTTTGTCCAGTTTTAAAATTATGATAAAAAATCACTTCCTCTCTCATTAAACAGCACCATTATATTTTCTTTATCCTGTTTCATGTCTATTGTTATATGTATATATTTATTTATATTAGTTTAATATACTTTATGTATCTATTCATTTTATCGTGTGAATGGTAGGTACACCACAGACTACCTTCAGTATTTGTCTCTCCTTCCCTTTTCAATCCATCCAAAGGTTGTCTTTAAAAGATCGCTCTTAGCGATAAAACCGCCCATTGTGTCACACTTTGTAAAATTTATATATTTATGTCTGTAATTTATATGGTGTACATAATAAAGAGTATTCTATTCTAAACACATCAAACACTACAAAATATACAATGGGCGGCCTTATCGCTTTCTGCGATCTCTTCCAGGCAACCTTGGAATGGACAGTGATTTTCCTGGACATAAAATGCGGCTGGCGTTGGTGCAAATATTATAAATACTAAAAATGAACAAAATCGGTCGCGAAAAAAAATCAGCTTTTCCCTTCATTTTGACGAGTTATGCGAACATAAATTTAGGCAACAGCTGTTTTTGTTCGCGACCGATTTCGTTCATTTTTTTTGTTTATCGTCAGAAAAGGCGATAACAAGTATGTGGCATAATTTATTGCTTATTATTATTGTGGTTTCCATACTGTCTCTTTCTAGATTAATGTGCTCAATTCATGGTTATAGTTTGCACATCGATGCCTCTGCCATCATATTATGTAAGTAGCTACTATTGCAGCACATAATAAAGAACAGTCGGTCGATTCTGTAAAAATCTCACCGTGAAATCATAAGTGAAGTGGCACTTAATAGTGTTAATCCCTAGCGAATGACAGCTCACTCCACGCTCACTTCACCCAAGCTTTCACGGTGAGATTGTTACAGAATCGCACAGCAGAACAGAAATAATAATAAAAAAATAATAAAAATAATAATACAGAACGAATTTTTTACTGAAATAGTCCATCTGAATAGTCTTTGTCTAGAAGGTACGGGCCCGTCCGAAAGTAGTTGATACTTCAAAACAAGTGTCAGATTCAATTTTTTTAGACGAAAAATACATATCAGCAATAGGGACAGCTGTCAAATCGTCTTGTCATTAATTCTTAGTTCGGACCACGAAGTAATCATACGTCCGTAAGTAACACTAAAAGGATTTGCCCGTCACTTCGGCCGAATCTACGGCGAAAACCTCTGCTACCTAAGCACGAATGCGGTTTTCGCCACTAAGTACTACGTAAGAATTCATAGATTAGGGTTGACGACCGAGCTATTACATTGTAGTAAGTCGTAACCCTGAGCACTGCGCGGTACCTAAGGAAACGATAAAGAAGTACTTAGTACCTACCACCCACCTCATGTGTTTAATAGAAATACAGTGCAACCTCGATATAAGGAAACGCAAGGGAATTAAAAAATAATCGTTATACCGCGTAATTTGTTACAATGAGGTTTGTTGTATAGGTTGATAGGATAAGTTATAAAAGGTTATGGATTGAAAAAATCGTTAAATAAAGGTCAATAAATGTATATCTATATTCTGCAATGACTAAAAATTCGTTATTAAAAAGGTTATTGGTAAATGTATATTCGTAATACAAAGGTATACGAGTATTTTGCATTGGCTCTTATGGACGTTTGTAGGGGATTTTGAAAAATTCATTAAATCGAGAAATTAATTATATTGAGGCTGGTTATATTAAGGTTACACTGCATTAACAATAGTCATCAACCACCCAAATCCTATATATTTACTTTTAAACAAAAAACAACTGAACTCTTTTCCCACAACCCGATGTTGAGTAACCCATTCTGCAACCTTTGAATGCAGTCAATCAATTTTACCAAGTCATCGCTCTCGTAAAGTAGTGCCCGGTCGACCGCCAGCTAGACAGACAGACAGTCTGATAGGTCAAACAACACTTCAATCCACATCAGAATCTTTGTTTCTAAGATCTCTGAGAACCACTTAACGGATTAATTTGTATGTCATTGTTTTGCTATTCTATTTAAAAAAAAAAGTGGAAGCGTCAAAATGGTGGAGCTTTGTTTATAATTTGGAGGTTAAAATTAAAATGTGTTTGTCATTCGTTTGGGTTAAACTTTTATAGAAATATACATTATAAATATATTTCTTTAAAAGTTGCAGCCAGTGACTGTGATTACAGTTTTAAAAATCAGGTTCTCATATTGTGGATCCAGTTGATATTAATGACACAACATTTAAGTAGTTTATTCCTCCGGACTCCACAGAAAGTGAAGCCTGTTTTTTTCAACCGGTTGAAGTGATAATTAATTAATATTTTTAATGTGTTTAATTAATAATTTGGTCTGCGATTTTACAAACCCCTGTTTTAGCGTTTTATGTGCCTTGTTCGGACGAATCCGGACTGAGATTAAAAGATATCTTATTATCTTTATCTTAAAGATATCTTATTTATTTACTCATTTATGCACACACATATAAACAGGCAAGAAGAAACGGATATTACGTATAAAGGTGATGCTTATTTCTATAGAAATCTCTTCCAGCATACCTGCGATAACATAAAAAGAGATGTAAACCACGTGTGTAAAAGTAGAAGGGAAAACAAAATACATAATATCAAAAACAATTTTCTAATTTGATTATAATATACAATATTAGAATATACTTACATACTTCTAAAATAAATATCATAAAAATACATACCTTCATATAAATAATATACCTAGATATAACTATAATTTAATTTAAATAACAAAAAAATATGCAATTATGACAATGCGGAAAGATAGTGTTATTACACTCTTCTTATAAATACAGCAATAGCCTGGCAGCCTTCAACTACAGTCAGTAAAATAAAACAAGTTGGAGTAAAAATTAAGAGAATTTCTTCAACTACTTAATTTCTCGAACCCAGTCGTAAACAAACAAAGACACAAACCAGCCGGGTGGTCCTCCATTATAATAGCAGGAATGACAGCCTCTTTTTATAACCCCCACACTAATCTGATTAACAATAAATAATAAAATAAAATTGTGACCACGTTCGGCCACATAAATCTAAGTGCGTGGCTCTGCATTCTGTGTCCTAATAAGAAACAAAATGTATTACGTATACCAGTTTTGTTAAACAAGTCTGAAATTAATCATGTTTGTTGACGTTGAATCGATTGCAAATTAATCAATTAGGAAATTAACTTCAGCACTGCTATTCTGTAAAAATCTCACCGTGAGAACTTAGGTGAAGTGCGCGGGAAGTGAGCTGTCATTAGGGATTAAAACTATTGACACTGATCACTTCAAGCTCACTTCACGGTGAATTTTTTACAGAATCGACCGGCAGTAATGGATTAGGAAACTAGTTTTGGGAAGATTGCATTATGCATAACGTGTGTTTAATTTTAAATGATGAATATCCAATTGACACTTCATCCAAACACACTAATAATATCGAATAATATAGTTTCGAATAAAATTCAAATAAATATTAAACATAATATTTTCCGGAACATAATCCCTTTAGGGACCCAATGACAGTTTATTCTGTGTAAAATAAATGTTTATAAATAAATTATGTATTGATATCGAACAAGAATTATGTGCTAGTTGGCTTGGGGGCTAATAGGAGCATTAATTAATTTAATAGAGCCCATAACTTCACGGATCTAGGTCCAATCGCAGACTAACGGGAGTCCTAAGAAACAACTATGTTATTAACGCCACAGATTTTTAAATAGCGGAAACATTAAAAATATAGCTACATTTTATGCTAAAAGTGATAAGTTCACATTCCAAGAAATCTGTCATGGTTACGACTGACAACGCTAATATTTGTATTTTACTTTTACCAGCCAATGATATTACATATATCATTGTTACCAGCACCCTGATTGCGAAAAACACTATTACTCTCAATTTGAATCATTTTGAAGCATATTGCTAATCCATTGCTCCACATGTTCGATAAATGTGTCTGCTCAACAACGTAAATAACGCAATGAATGTTGTTGAACTGTCAAAATGAAACCCATTGCTACTGATAGTTTGTTACGCAATTAGCCTGAATTGAAGACGCCGATGCCTAGTGTCTAGTGGTTGAGAATGCTACTGCTGAGCATGAGGTCCTGTGTTCGATTCCCAGATCGGGCAAAGTATTCATTATAGAATTTCTCAGCCAAAGACTGGGGTCTGGATTTGTGCCCGGTTGGTGGCAATAAAACCGCCCCTGTTACATGGGACTTGACTGGCAAAGAATAGAATAGAAAAAGAAAGTGAAGGTCGAAGTGTCGGTGTACTTTAGGTACACCTCTGTCTAGCCCTTCGGGAATTACAGGCGTAATGATGTTATGTTATGTAATTGACGATACGTCAAAGTACTTTTTCTTGTCATTCGTTGCCGTTCTTCCACAATAATTATTTGGTAGAATCAGCAGGGTAATTGCGTAACACACTATCAGTAGCAATGGGTTTCATTTTGACAGTTCAACAACATTCATTGCGTTATTTACGTTGCTGAGCAGACACATTTTTCCAACATATGGAGCAATGGACTAGCAATATGCTTTAAAATTATTCAAATTGTGTTACACAATTAGGGTGGAGATCAGTAAAAATGGACCTAAATAAAAATACCGACAGGAAATCACACTAATATTATAAAGGCGAAAGTTTGTGAGTGTGAGTGTGTGTGTGTGTGTGTTTGTATGTTTGTTACTCCTTCACGCTCAAACGGCTGAACGGATTTGGGAGAAATGTGGTACACAGATAGCTTTTAACCGGGATTAGCACACAAGATACTTTTTATCTCGATATTCCTACGGGATCGACACTTATGCGGGTGAAACCGCGGGGCGCATCTAGTTATTAATGATAGCCTGTGATATCCCACTGTGGGGCAAAGGCCACTTTCCACTTCTCCCTGTTCAAAGATGCAAAGGAAGAGTTCTTGTTAAATAAGTCCAGTAGTGCTATTCTATAAAAATCTCACCGTGAAAACTAGGGTGAAGTGAGATTCATTAGACTAATGCTAGGGATTAACACTATTGACTGCTCACTTCAACCTCACTTCACCTATGATTTCACGGTGAGATTTTTACAGAATCGACCGGCTGCTCATCCCGCCAAGCGAATAAATGAAAAAATCACATAGCAACAGTATTTTTGCACGTGTGATATAATTAATAGTTTTGTGCCCAAACGATAAAAAAATAAACTGCCTACAGGTGAATCATTCACACCAGTAAACAGCAATTTATTATTGACTAGCGACCCGCCCCGGCTTCGCACGGGTGCAATGCTGATCACTACATAGTATAAAACAAAGTCGCTTCCCGCTGTCTGTCTGTCTCTATAAAAAATAAATAAAAATAAAATTCATTTATTTCGGGTAACAAGGCCCATAGACAATTTACAATTTTCAAAGCATTCATATATAATAGGATAAAATAACATAAAATAATGAAAAAATAATAATAAAAATAAAAATAAAATAAAAATAAATTCATAATAAATGTCAAAAATTCTAGCATAAAAATTAAAAATTAAAATTGTAATTTTAACATTGCGATACTATAAATACATACACGGACACACACTGAAATTAATAAAATTATGTATGCTTGGATCTTGAAAACTACGCTACGGATTTTGATGCGGTTTTTTTTTATAGATAAAGAGTGATTAAAGAGGAAGGTTTATATGTATAATACATGCATAATATAGTAGCTGATAATTTTAGAGCCATTATTTCTTGTAAAAAGTTAAGGATAAAAAATGGTTATTGTGGGTTATCCCTAAGAGATAGACATATACCATTGCAGACTTTTTTGTAGAACTTTTTAAGGTGTACAATACTGTAGTACATTATTTTGATCTATATTGAATGGTTCAGCCAGCGTTTACAATGTAAGCGCAAAAAATGTGTTTATTTACGACATCACATTAGAAACCTCTAAAATTATCAGTGTTTATCTACTATATTATGCATGTATTATACATATAAACCTTCCTCTTGAATCACTCTATCTATTAAAAAAAACCGCATCAAAATCCGTTGCGGAGTTTTAAAGATCTAAGCATATATAGGGACAGACAGACAGGGAAGCGACTTTGTTTTATACTATGTAGTGATAATACATCAGTAACATTATTAACTATATAGTTAAATGATTCCTATGTGACGTAAAAAGTTAACTGTAGAACATTCAAAGGGCATCGAACTTCTTAGCAATTCATCTAAACGAAGGAATCAAAGGCATTAAACATGCCTTCATAATTCACGTAGGTCATCAACATCTGCCTAGCCTTTTCCCAACTATGTTGAGGTCAGCTTCCAGTCTAACCGGATGCAGCTGAATACCGTTATTTTACATGGAGCGACTGACTATCTGACCTCCACAACCCAGTATCTAGGTAATACGATACCCCTTGGTAAGACTGGTTGTCAGACTTTCTGACTTCTGACGACCCGTAACGCCTGTGAAAGATCCACGAATGACAGCCGGGACCAACAGCTTTACGTGCTTTCCGAGGCACGGAGGGGTCTTGGTACGTGAAGATGGTCACCCCTCCACGGACCAACCGCGGCAAGCGTAGCTTAACCTGATGGATCGACCCGTGCGGCTGTTAATACTTGGCCACAAGCCCCTCTCTCCGATTCACGTAGGTATACATTCCTAATGTATTAAAATACCTAATTTATTGTTGTTGTCAAGAGTTTAATTCTGCATTAAACATACCGACTCAAAACATTAACAGATGCAGATAAGAACAATTGATTAATTTCCGAAATCCTACCAGTAATATTTATAAACGCGAAAGTTTGTGAGGTTGGATTAATGGATGGATGTTTCACGCAAAAACTACTTAACGGTTTTCGATGAAATTTGGCACACAGATAGTTTATAACCAGGATTAACACATAGTATACTTTTTATCCCGATATTCCCACGGGATCGAAACTTATGCGGGTGAAACCGTGGGGCGTTGCTAGTACTTTATATAGCACTAAGGGCCTATCGGAAAACAACGTGTGTCTTACATCTTTTCATCTGTAATTAAAGGGTTCTTCCTCGGTGCATAGTCAGCTTATAATGTTCCCACTGTTGGAACACAACCCTCTTCTCGGTGAGAGGATCTTCGAATTTTTGGTTCTAGGATATCCTAAACCGGTATGTACCGGTTTCCTCACGATGTTTTCCTTCACCGTTTTGAGAGCAGTGGTGATGAAATAATTTGCACAAAGTAATGCGCTTGTCTGGGTTCGAACCCACGACCTTCATCTCTTAACTCTGGGCCGGTACCACTGAGCCACCACTGCTCAAGGAGGTAAGGTAACAAATGCAGTCTAGAACAATTTATTAATTTCTAAGATAATTTATATAGCACCAAGGGCATAAGGGAAAACAACGTGTCTCTTACATATTTTCAGCTCTAAGTAAAGGGTTCTTCTTCGGTGAAAAGCGCTCAATATGCTCAATGTTTGATACAAGAGTTGGTTTGTGCCATTTATTTATTTAATACTTCAAGCACATAAATTTACAGAGGCGGACTTAATGCCATAGGCAATTTCTACCAGTCAACCTTTGGGTGATGCAGAGACAAACAGTCATCATCTGCCTAGCCTTTTCCCAACTATGTTGGGGTCGGCTGCCAGTCTAACCGGATGCAGCTGAATACCAGTATTTTACATGGAGTGACTGCCTATCTGACCTCCACAACCCAGTTACTGGGTGATACGATACCCCTAGGTAAGACTGATTGTCAGACTTTCGGGCTTCTGACTACCCGTAACGACTGTCAAAGATCTACGAATGACAGCCGGGACCAACGGCTTAACATGCTTTCCGAGGCACGGAGGGGTCTCGGTATGTAAAGATGGTCACCCATCCACAGACCAACCGCGGCAAGCGTAGCTTAACCTGATCGATCGACCTGTGCGGCTGTTATTATTTAGCCACGGACCCCTCCATGCAGAGACAAACAGTAGTAGGTGCAATTATGAAAATTGAGAAATAAATATTTTAAATATAAAGATACGGATAAACCTATTAAAAGTATATGTATAATATATACCTAATAATATGATAACATGTGTTTAATTTCATCATCACATCCTCGGCACGACTTCACCCGCTGCTGGACAGAGGCATCCCTTTGCTTTTGCCAATCCCCCACGCTTCTATACCAGCCTTATCCAGGTTTTGCCCGCGATGGCAACAATAGCGTCTGCCTATCTCGCCGCCGAACGACCGACATCTCGTCTTCCAGTCCTTGGATGCCACTCTGCCACAGCCCTACTCCATCTGCCATCACTGCGCCTTGACAGGTATCTTGCCTAACTCCATTCGACAGGTGTCTTGCCTAACTCCATTCGAGTTCCATAATACGTTTTCCGAAATCGAAGATTTTCGTACATATTCGTATCTCGACGTTTGGAACTCGGTCTATTGTCTGATAAATCCAATTTGTCTACTTGCAGTTTAAGTACTTCGTTTCTGATAATGAAGAAACTGGCCACGTCGAAAGTACCTAAAGTGAAGTTAATTAGAATTATAACAATTTATTTTACAATTCATTGGTAAAATAAGAGTGATTACAGGCCTATATCGCTCGCAACTGTGATTGCTAAGGTACCAGATAGTGTGATTGAGAAATATTTTGATAAACATCTTAAAATTAGTCCAATACAATAACGCGTTCAGGGTGTTGATGGGGTTGCCACGCTTTTGTAGCACATCAGATATGTTTGCTGACGCTCAAGTGGATGGCTTCCAAGCGATACATCGCAAAAGAATTGCGTCTCTGATGTGCCACATACGGGGCAGCCAAAACGGTATCCTGCAGGTTATTGCAGGCAGAATGGATGTGGATTGCTCCTTCATGGAGCATTGGACGGCGCTGCATGTGCGGGTGGTGCGATCCTGATTCAGGAACGCACTGCTCGTCCGTGTGGTTTTGTCCAGTGCTCCATGACCTGATTCAATGTTTATGTGGCTGTGTGTATTGTTGTTATTATATTATTTTTATTACGAGTATTATTATTATTTCTTAATACTTTTAATGAAACATGTATGGATAAATATCTGAAATAAATGAATTGAATTGAATTGGTAAGTAATTAATCGATGTTACTTCAAGTATGAAAAAAAAAAAATAGGCAGCACTCCTTTCTCTATGAATAAATCATTTGATAATAACTACCTAGTGCAGGTAGCTCCCGGCTACTATGAGACCACCTACAGAAGACCACAGCGGCTATGTTACCGTATATGGCTCCTTTGTACTAACGATCATATTACTTCAGCTATTAAATGCTGAATACACGATTATTACATGTTTCCTTAAAGACGTCTTTCTAATTGTCGAAAATGTTTTGGTTTAACAGCTAATAATGACGTTCCAGAACCAGGAGATTAAATGGATAATGAAGGAGATAATGCTGTCAATCTCAGACTGCTACGTCATCCACTATTAGTCAAATAGACGCGAATGTCACTCTGTGATTACTACAAACTTCTAGGGAGTTTTACTACATAGTTAGTGAGTAGGTACACGTCAACTTTGTTGTAGTAGGTACGTTTCTGAGAGTACTTACAAATTAATAGCAAAAAAAAGTAGAAGCACATAACTGATAGAAAGTGCAAGATATCTCTCATTGAAGAGTCTGTGAGAACAAGATACAGATATCTTAAGACCGATCTCGGTTATTAGATTCATGTAAGACTTTCATACCAACAGTAATGAGCTTCTAACGGTTCAAGTTATGTAAGTGGCCAGGATTCAAACTTGGATTTCGCTTCTTCATATTATTCGAATTAGGAACGTCAATTCTTTTTTTTTTTTTCATGTTGAATATACTCTTTAGCGCAAAACATTACTCAGATTATATAATCTACAAACAACTTTATTGCAATATCATTTCTAATAATATTGTACAAGAAGTATCAATATACATTAGTATTATAGATATATCAAACATTTATTGATGTTGAGATACACCTACGATATTGGGGTTTTTATAATCAAAACAAAGGCATGATATAATAACGTCATCAAGAATAAAAAAACGTCTACACTAAACAAGTGTGGTTTTTATAGAGATGGGTAGAAGCCTTTTCTTCGTAGTGGGACAGTTAGGTACAGGCCGGTATAGTATTATTTGACATGTTTTTATATAAAAACCTAACATCGAAGTGCAGCTATTATAGAAGCCAAGCTAAGTTAAGCTATGTTAGAAGAGTATTCTATTCTATTCTACACAAAAATCGCAGATTCAGATTCATTGAAAACACAGTTATTTTCACACACCTGCTCGTTACAGTAAAAATCATTAAGTGCCAGTTATTCTGCAAAGCATGTAAACAAATAGGTAGCAACAGGAACTGTGCGCAAGCGCATACACGTGTATTCCGCTGGACGCAAGGGTCACTGAGTTCACTTGATATTTACCAAACATGCAGGATGCGCGCGTGCTTCGCCATAGACTACGTACAGCGCAGTAGTGAACACAATCAGTATAAATTATTTCTTTGTTTTAGTTTATTTAAGATGAGTAGGTACTGGACGAACTACGAGGGCGGGTCAATAAGTCCGTGACTTTTTGAATTTCTGACCTCTTTACTGAAAAAGCAACACTACTCCTGTCAACAGGCATCTGTCAGTTGACTCCTATCAAAATTTGAACTTACTGCGTCAGTTAGTTTGTGTTTGACAGCTATCTTTATCAGACTACCCAGTAATTTGAGGAAAAAATGGAAAAAAGTGAATTTCGTGTGCTTATTAAGCATTATTTTTTGCGAAAAAAAACCATTACCGAGACCAAGGCTAAGCTTGATAAATATTATGGGGACTCTGCACCATCGATTCCAATGGTAAAAAAGTGGTTTACTGAATTTCGTTGTGGCCGTACAAGCACTGAAGATGCCGAACGTCCTGGACGCCCAGTTGAGGTCTCTATACCCGAAACAATCGAAAAAATTCACGATATGGTGTTGGCCGACCGAAGATTGAAAGTGCAAGAGATTGTGGAAGCCGTAGGGATCTCGCATGGCTCAGTCGTTTCAATTTTGAATGATCACTTGGGCATGAGAAAGCTTTCCGCAAGATGGGTGCCGCGTTTGCTCACAGTCGACCACAAACGCAATCGTGTAACAACTTCACAGGAAGGTTTGGCGTTGTTTAATCGCAATATGGAGGAGTTTTTGCGCCGTTTTGTAACCGTGGACGAAACATGGATCCATCACAACACACCAGAGACCAAACAACAGTCAAAACAGTGGGTTTCTAAGGGTGAATCGGCGCCAAAGAAGGCCAAGGTGGGTTTGTCAGCCAATAAAGTTATGGCGACTGTTTTTTGGGATGCACGTGGGATAATCCACATTGACTACCTTCAAAAGGGAAGAACAATCAATGGGGAATATTATGCCAACTTATTGGACCGCTTCAATGACGATTTGAAAAAAAACCGACCTCATTTGGCCAAGAAAAAAGTTCTTTTCCACCAAGACAATGCAAGGGTGCACACATGTGCAGTTGCCATGGCAAAAATCCATGAATTGGGCTATGAATTGCTCCCTCATCCACCCTATTCTCCAGATTTGGCTCCGAGTGACTACTTCTTGTTCCCAAACCTGAAGAAATGGCTTGGTGGAAAAAGATTTGACTCCAATGATGAAGTCATCTCGCAAACAAAGGCCTATTTTGAGGACCTCGACAAATCATATTTTTTGGAAGGGATAAAAAAATTGGAGAAGCGTTGGACAAAGTGTATAGAGCTCAAGGGAGACTACGTTGAAAAATAAAATTATTTATTTATCAAAAAATCTGTGTTTTATTCCAAAAGTCACGGACTTATTGACCCGCCCTCGTATGTTTCCTTTTAAGTAAAAATACACTAGTATTTTCGTAGCAAACAAGGTATTTTTACAACTTCATGATTGTTTGCAGATAACGTTTTCAGAAGAAAAATCACAGTGTATAAGATATATATATATATATATACAGCGTGTAACGGAAGGGGAGTATCAACCCTGAAGGAGGTGAATGTGCTCATGAAACTCAACAACTTTCCCCAAAGAACATAGGTCGAAATATGAAAAAAAAATTTGGCCCTCCCTTACAAAACTGACTACCAGCTGATTGATTTACTATGGGAGGGCCAAATTTTTTTTTCATATTTCGACCTATGTTCTTTGGGGAAAGTTGTTGGGTTTCATGAGCACATTCACCTCCTTCAGGGTTGATACCCCCCTTCCGTTACACGCTGTATACACACTACACACACACTACTATTACTACTATTACTATTACTATATATATACTTTTTTTTTTGTTGAAAAGCACAAGTTTTTGAAACTCTTGACACCATTCCACAAATGCCTCATTAAATATTTTCTTACATAAAAGTTAGTACCTACCTCAGGACCAGCCTTAGCTAACTACGAATTTACAGCCATACTTTTAAGCATGAACTAAGCGAGCAAAAGTTCTGTATATAAAAAAAAAAAATGTTTTTGGTCGGGGTCGGCAAGAATGAAGTTTCTTACGCGATACTCGCACGCACACACACTCGTATATAATACGAGACAGAGAGGAAGTGTGAATTTAATACGCGTTTTTAATACAGAGCCATCTAGTACAAGTTTTGAGAAGCTCTCATAAAGTGTCGCCATATTGGATTTTCATTTTGACCTCACTATCGGTTTTTAGCAACCTCGGAAACCATGAAAACTCTCTGCCTATTTCTATTAGAGGATTCTTTTTTTTTTAAATTAGTAGCGAAAGTCGCAAGGATGAGGATCACGCTTTTTCGTTACGTGACGATTTCTACCAGTCAACTCCTACCGCACATCGCGTTAAAAAACTTTGTTCCAAAAAAATATTTTTTACATCATCGGAATAATAAGCATTTTGTGCTTACCTGTACCTGCGGTATTCATTGTACTCTTTACTGATTAGCATTCACGGTCTACCGGCGCGGGCGCACTATTAGCTCTCGATATAAAAACTAATTAAGAACTTAGACTGTGAACTATTCCATGCACCGTTACCCTCATTAAAACCAAAATATATTTTTAATGGACTGAAAAACACACCTGCTAATTTACTAAACCATCCTGTTTTTTATTAAATGCTATTAACTACTCCGAAAGATGCTCAGAAAATCGTTTACTTTTAGAACGTTTCCCTACAGAACCTTAAGTTTTAAAGCAGAAAACATTTCACTTATTGTTCAGGTAGGTATTTTCAATTTAAAGTGTCGAATCCTTAAAGTATAATATAATTTTCAAATTAAAGAATTACTCTTTACATTGATTAATAATTTTTAATTTAGTAAGTACCGGTCAAGCACCGCGAGTGGGCTCTTTTAGATATACAACGTGTAACGTTAAATGCGCAAAACCTCAGACACCCCAACTGATTTTTAATTCAATTGACCTATTTCAGAGAGAAAATAAGCCATTAAAAAAATTGTAAGCTTTTTATGTGATGTTTTAGTTTTACTGGCCATTCTGATCGTTTCTTGCGTCTGCGATGACGCTTTACCGAGGAAGGGGTCGTCGCCGGGCCGCTGCGCCGCGCTGACATTGGCTTGCTTGACCCATTAATAAATAGACACGGCAACGTTTTTAATGATGATTTTTTGAAAAATGTGACCTATATTAAAAAGTGGTTCAATTAATTCTGCTCGTTATTGTGATCAAACTATTTTCAGGTTTTGCGCATTTAACGTTACACGTTGTATATAGCGGACGATTTTAAGCCTTATCTTTACCACATAAATACAGTTTTAAATCGGTCGGTGTTTACTGGCACGTTTTTGTGCCGCTGGGGCTCTAGAGGTTAATTCTATGATCCAACGTTGATTGAAATAAATATGGCCACCGGTGCATTCCATTGCCAAGCCATAAACATGCCTAGCCTAGCCTATTATGTTCCCACTGCTGGGAATAGACCTCTTTGTGAGAGGAAGTGGGCTGTAATCCACCACGCTTGCCCAGAGCGGGTTGGTAGAAGTCACAAGTCTTTGAATTTTTGGTTCTAGGACATTCCGGTTTCCTCACGATGTTTTCCTTCACCGTTTTGAGAGCAGTGCTGATAAAATTTAAGACACAAAGTAAAGTGCCTGGCTGGTTTCGATTGCCAAGAAAATTCATAACTCTAAAGTTTTCTAGCTGACTCTACTATGAAAAAAATTACGTGATAGTCCGTAACGTCTAGAAACATAATGACAAAAACTATATGAAAAAGATACTGACTTTCAGGGCTCGTCATTACATATAACGATTTAAAGCTACTTTAAAAAATTCATGTTTCTGTGTATGAAGATAATATCACGGTACGAATAACAAGTTCATTAAAATATAGGCAGTTATATACTTCCCATAAACATAAAACAAAACGTTTATGTGCCTCGGTTTAATGACTAGAATAAAATCTAGTTATAACAGGGCCCCTTAATTGGCGAGGATGAAAGTCGGTCCGGAGTTAGTGGACAAGTGAGAGCAAAAACTCCTACGCAGACAAACAACGCGAAATTATATGTAACTAGCGTCTGTCCGCAACTTCGTTTGCGTGAAATTTGGTGTCCTCGTAGCATCGCATCGCCTCGCCTGCCCACGCTTGCGTTCTTACTGATTTTTTTCTCTTTGCTCGAATCCTTTGGGTCTTAGCGTGATGTCATAATAATTATAGCCTGTAACCTTCCTCAAGGATTGAGCTATCAAAAGCAAAAAAAAATGTTCAAATCCGATTGGTAGTTCCGGAGATTAAATAAATAAATAAATAAATAAATCCCTGGACATTTCACACAGCACCATTTGTCCCAAGCTAAGCAACCTAATGCTTGTGTTATGGTAACAAGATGGCTGATAAACTACTTATATACAATTTTTTTTTTTTTTTTGTAAATACATACATATTATAGATAGAAAAACACCCAGACTCGGAACAAATACATGTAGGTCATACAAATATTTGTTCC